>JAVJGI010000060.1:4472386-4520837 GCA_035590275.1 Ibycter americanus | reverse complement strand
TGGAAACATTCAAGGTCAGGTTAGATGGGGCTCTGAGCAACCTGATCTAGTTGAAGATGTCCCTGCTTATTGCAGGGTGGATTGGACTAGATGACCTTTAAAGGTCTCTTCCAACCCAAACTATTCTACGATTCTGTCTGGTCAAATAACAGAAGTTTTCATATTCTTCAAAGGTGAATTCAACCCTGAGCAAAGGTTGTGTTTACAGATGATGTATCACTTAAAAGTAACACTTTAGTTCTCAAAATAGGTATACTTGAGCTGCAGGTACTACACAAGACCTTACTCCTTACATGGGACTTAATCTGTCATTAGTGAATAAATTGTTAACATTGAGATTTTCTTGGTGAAGCTTAGATTTTAAGATTTCTTTAAGAAGTTGCAAGATTTCTGAAAGAAGAATTTGATTATGGCCTCAAAAATATAGATAACTACAGGCACAACTGTAGAGCCACAATATATAGATATAACTGGACTTTAAGGTTAGAAGAAAATATTCATCTAAATTTCATTGAAATAAAGATTCAAGCATCTTATTTACCTCCAAACAAATTTCTAGTTCTAGAAGTAAGTCGTATGTCAGCTTCTGAGGATCAGAGAACACTAGAAAAACAAAGGAAGTGTCTGAAATCTTTTTGTCCTAGACACAAAATGGAATTTAGGCATCTAATTAAAGTAGACCTAAATCAGAATGTAGAAATCCAATTCTAAAATTAAGTCCAGCCATGCTGAAAAGCCTCTTCAGTTTTCACTGAACCCTAAAAGCACCCAAATTCTACATGGCATTCAGGTTTCAGTACTGCTTTCCCAGGTAACTACAGTCCTGCTTCTATTGCTCTGCTTGGAGCCCTCTTGATGGCAATGAGTAAGCAAAGCGCCTGTAGAGGAAAAGGCATTGCAAAGATCTACTTCATTCTTTTCCTTTTCCTGTTAGCATGATTATAGAACGGTTTGGTGTTAAATCAGCTAATATTTTACACAAGGTTGTAATTTAATCGCACTACAGGTATTTACAGTTTCAGTAAAAGTTTTCATCCTTTTAAATTTTTTATTCTTTCACTTGTAACAGCATCTCTATGACACCATATGGGGTTTTTTCCACTTTTTTTTTCTGTTCTTATGTATTTCCCTCCATTATAGACCAGTAGTATGGTGCTATACTCCATGCTCTTTGAACTAACCTCTAACATACGCTGATTTAAAGTCTGCTTCAGCTCTTCCATGTTCAAAGTGAGTAAGTGTTCCCTTTTGTACCCAGAAGACAAATGAATGCCAACAACCTGTAACAGCCTTTGATGCTTGACCTCTGTATTGAAAGTTTGTTATAGTGCCTCTCTGAAGAAATATAAACACAGAGAGATCATCTCAGTTGCTTCATAGCCTAAATGTATCCCTTAAACTGAAAACATCTCTCTGACAAGAAAGTAAATTTATGTAACTGCATGAATTGTGAAGTGTTGCTGTTGCAGGCTTGCATTCAGGGCTTCACTGCCAGAGACATGGTAATATTACACATGGCTAAGGAGGGAAAGTAACTGTTTTTCTTGCAGCCTGAGTAGTAAAGTCATTAGTACTTTTTATAGCTAAAAAACCAGAACAGTGTAATCAGCCTCTCACTATTACGTAAAGTAGAAAAAAAATATTTTTTTTAACTGTCTTGTTCAGAAGTATGTGAGTTTGTGAATTCTGTGTTCCTTTGATAAGTCAGGGTTTTGGGGATGGGTGAGACTTCAAGAGTCACTTTTATTTTCCTCTGCTTCCATGAGAGAAACGTGTGGCAGAAAATTGTCTGGAATTCCCTGTTTTTCCTGATTGTGTCATGAGGAAGAAAGTATATGGCATGAAAGGAAAATTGCCTATTTTCTCTCTTTTTGTCAGCCATGGGAGGGAATGTCAGCTATGGAGCCTGGAAGGACTTTTTTCTTTAAACATGCTTGTATAACCGAGCTTGTTCTGACCTTTGTGATCATAAAAAAAATGTTTTGACTGTTGCTTTTGTCCATGTGTTTTTTTCTAAGGAACTTCCAGGTGAGCTGACCATGCTTTTGAGGTATGTTTCGATAGTGATAGGCCCATATTCTCTGGCAGAATGTGGTTCATTCAGAATTCCTCTCATCTGCTCTCATTGCTACCTCAGATGGAGCTACATCAGTGCATAAACAATGGTTAGGACTTGTTCAGGTGCAATTCCCACGCCCAGCAAATAAAACACAGGACGACATGATCCCTAAAGACAGAAATTGCTCATGGAATAAAATCAATACTTCATCTTTCGCAAACAGCAGGCTTAACAACTAGACATCCAGAGTCTTGTGAGACTGTGGAACTGTACGTTCATATGGGGAGGGAAATATGGAATGAATATGTCCCAGTAAATCCCTACAGGATCTTTAAGGAACGCTTGCAGATATAAGGATTTGCTCTGCTCTGTGAAGGCACTGAGATTTTAATAACCTCTGCCTCATGCTATCTGATGACAAGAAACTGATTGATGGTACATAGGGAACCAATGCTAATGTTGAGCAGACATGTACAAACTGAAAGTAGGCATACTAGGAAAGTTTCAAATGCTACAAGAATGTGATAAACACCCTGCTGAGTGACACCAGTGTCCTACACCATACCCTATCTCTAACACTGGCAGTGGGGGATGATATTTAGCCAGAACATGTGAATTCGGCCACCTGCCTTTTTCCTCTCCTGGGGTTTACAGCCACTGGGTACGTGATACATATGGATATGGGATAGAGTATACATCCCTGCATATTCTCTCTGACATCCATTTATAGAACTGTGTCTCTGAGTTTGTCTAATCTCTTTTTGAAACACTGACACTATCTGTCTGCACAACCTCCTGTGACAACACATTTCAAAAGTTCACTACCTGTTCAGTAAAAAAAAAAAAGCAATTTCTTCCATTTGTTTTAGATGATCTTCTACTAAATTCAGTGAGAGCTTTGAAATTCTAGATTTTAGGAATTTTCTAAATAATGATTCTCACTGATCTTACTCCATCATCATCATAATTTTATAAACTTCAATTGTATTTCCCCCTAACCTTTTCCTCTCCAAAATGAAGTCCTGTTTTCTTTTTTTTTCTTTTTTTTTTTTTTCTCTCCAAACTACGGGCTCCATCTGGCAACTGAACATCAACCTCTGGTTCTAACACTTTGCAGTAAGGGTACATATTGATAGCTGAAGCTGCTACCTTGGCAGCCCCCCCAGACCAAAGTCCACAAGATACCGACACAGTATAATCTGTCCGCATCGTATCGTGACAAGCTACTTCCAAACGTTGGCTCCTGCCAGCTCAGCCCACTCTCTTTGTCCAGCAATAACACTCTGCCAGCTCGCAAGAGCAACTAGTCTCCATGGCCTGCCTGACCTCCTTGCTAAGCCTTGCTGGCAGGAGAGCTCAGGAACAGGGCTGGCTTTTTTCATGACACATTTTATTTACTATCCTTGATGAATGAAAGGTGATATGAAGGCTGCTTTATATCTCCATTCACATCTCTCATAGAGGAGGGGTGGGGAAATTTGGATGTAGATTCTCTCATCATTTGGGACACCAGGGGTTGTTATCAGCATTCCCACAGAAGCTCTGCACCTTGGAGGCAGGGCAAACACCAAGAGATACGCAGCTGCCTATCACACAGGCACCCTTTTTATTGTGAGGTGTGTTGCCTCACCATGGATTTACGGAGGAGTGGGCAAGACTATGTTGTTCTCTTAAAAGGTGGTAGAACGAAGTCACTGGGTGGAACGATTGGATTCACCGTCTGTACAGCCAGGCTCCTGAGTTCCCTCAGAGACCCACACTGGGGCTAACTGGCCCTCACCACAAAACTGGGAAAACTGGGAGAGATGGAGACAATTGGGAGGAGGCAGAAGATGCATGAGCAGAGGAAGGAAGGATGATGGAAAGTCCTTAGACCTGAAAGCCAGAGAGTGAAGGGAACTGGAGGAGAGGTTTCAGCCTCATGGACTGTGGGACCAGGATTGAAGAGGGTAGGGGACAGGGAAAAGACAGGGAGAGGGATTGGATGAGAAGGAATGGCAGAGTCCACAAAGAGGGAACAGACTTGTCAGCAGTAGGAGAGGCAAAGCAGAGGCAGGCGACAAAAGTCCTCTCTGAAGCAAATACCAAGGGAGGGAATAGCTTGGAGAGGATATATGGATGGAAGAGAGGAAAGATGGAGAAAGCCAGAGGGGCCTAGGTCTGAGAGCAGGAGGCTGAGGGAATAGGACACTGTGCCTTTGGGACTTGGCTTGGAAGAACAGCTGCCTTGAGGATGAGGCAGATGAGGAGGGACAGCACAGAGGAAGATGCAGCTGCCCCTGCCTGTGCTGTGGCTGTCACTGTGCAAAGGAACTGTATTCACTGGGAAGGTTCTCAACAACTTCTCAACAAACAGCTGTTTTCACCAGCTCGCCCCTGACTGCAAGTAACCAACATGCCGGGAAGCTGTTAATGCTGCAGCCGTCCTGTTGGGAGCAGCCTGGGCAACAGAGCTGGTGCTTCTACCTGGTATCCCCAAAGCAAGCTGAGCCACCACATAGTGCAGCATTGACAAAGTCCTGACGCCAGTTTACAGAGCAGACCGGTTTTTGTGCCACTCCGTAGAGCAGCAATGCTCCCCCAGTCAGCGCGGCAAGTCTTAAAACCCATCCGCTGCTCCCCAAACCCAGCGGCTGGTCCCTGGTTCAAGACCATGCCACGTGGCAACCAAAGCTCTCCGTTTCTACAAGAAGCACCAGAAACATGAAACCCATCGCTCCCTCTTTTTCTCCAAGTAGCAAAACATTTGTCTTTCCATCCAGGTCTGCGGAGGGCTCCGGGGTTAGTTGGATGCCCACAGCTCCCAGCCGCAGCTGGGGGGATAGGACTGCTAGCCAGGTGTACGCTAACCACAGCTCTGCCTGTGGAGGTAATACACGGTTCTCCTATGCTTAGGGAACACTTCCAGCATTGAGTTTGCTTGATGCTAGCTAAAACCCACCCCCCGTGGCTTTTTTGTCCACAGGATGAAGCTACCAGGCTTGCCAAAGGTGACTGGAACTGAATTAAATCCCTTCTTGCATTTCTTAAGAGCTAGTTTGAGTGTGGCTGGTCCCCTACTTCCAACAGCTGCAACAGAAGGGAGTGAAGGAACTAGGCAGTCTTGAAAGCACAGGTTAGCACTAAGGAAAATCCTAGTCTCTGGCTGCAAGTAAATTAATGATAAGTACAGAGATCTGTGTATTCCTAGCATACCCTCTCTGCAGCATCTGGCACAGTTAACACCCAGGGCTGGCAATGTGCATATGAAGAAATGTGTAAATTATCCTTAAAAAAATAAAACTTTTATAAGGCAGGCAGGCAGAACCAATATTGGAAGCATTCCCTTTTATCCCTGTGCCTAGTATAACTGTGGACTCTCTGAGCAGAGATCTTTAAGAGCAGGTTAACTATCTATCAGCAAGCAATTAAATATAGTTCAGCCTCTCAGGTTGGACCCCGTGGGGGTTGCTTGGGCACGTGCGCACGTGCATGTGTGTGTAGATTAGATGATATTTTAGAAGTCATTCTCAAGCTTGTTCTATACAATTATATCAGTTTTCCAGGTGGGGAGTAAAAGTTTCAGAGAGACTAAAGCTAACATTTTCACTCTCGGGCTCCGATGTTCGATGTTCGGATTCACCAAGGGGTCTGTCTCTGACATGCACTCCAAGCATCCAGCTGTGGCCCTCCAGGATGGGTGTCTGCATTCCTACATCCCTCAGGTCATGCAGCAAGTCAATGACAAGCTGAGTGAAACACAGGTCTGACCAGTTCCTCAGCAGCCAGTTTGCTGGACCACAAGTGCCCAATATATTTGTCTTCATTTAACACGCTTTTTTTTCTAGCCTCTTGAGTAATTTCCTTCCCTTAAAGGATATAAATCACATACCTACAAAGTAAAGAATTATTCAAAGAACATTTATATTTAAGCTCAGAAAGGAGTTTGAATTTAACTCCCTAGTGGCTGAGATTTGACTGGCTGGTGAATATAACTTGGCTTCACTATATGAAGATGTTTTATGGCTTCAGTACCCTCTGGCCTGCAAACCGGTGTTCAGTACATGGGGTGCTACTGTGGGTGAATACCCTTGCCTTGACTTAACTTAATACTGCCTTGATTCATGTCACCTAAATCAAACTACGAACTATGCTGCTCTCAGCACCAAACGCACAGACGTGCGCATCAGGCTTTGCCCCAAGTTAACTCCATCAGTTTAACAGCTTCATTTCATCGCGTGCCACTCAGATGGAGACAAGGTAACAGAGGTTTCTCTTCTCTAAGTCACACCACAATTTCATTTTGTCCCTGATCCTATTGCTGATAAAGACTGGGGAGGAAATGCAGAACTGGAGCCATTCCTGGTGACTTCAATAGCACTGATAGTAGCAAGTGTTAAAGGTAATCCGTTGGTATGAAACGGGATACTCTTTCTGTTTATCAAGTATGGCTTCGCAGCAGAAACATCACCAGAAGCTTTAAATGAGCAACAAAAAGGACCTAAGAGAAATTAATATATTGGGAAGAACCATAGTGACCGTGTTCTAAATAGCCTCGCACCTAGTATCTGTTCTCTCCCACTACTACCTTGTGTAGCTGTTGCACTTGTGTGAGGGCTGTTCCCTTCCCTCTGTGCTTCACTCTAACCACCAGTGGATTTGCAACAGCTCTGAATAACACAAGTCTAATGCTGAGACTTAAGCTTATGAGAACTGAAATACGATGCAAAGATGCATGGCCATTCCATCTACAAAACAGACAGTCACCGATAACTTCCCGAAACCTTTGTAAAAGAAAGCAAAACAAAAATCTACAGCCTAAGAATCCTTTGTGGCCAAAAATAATCATAAAAAAAATATTTAAAACTGTCAGAGACTGATTTGATCAATTTTAATGCAGACCGTGGACTCCATGCCTAGAAATATGACACAGCCATAAGGCACCGCAGCTCCCCCCCATCCAGCGGACAAGGAACTTCAGTTGAAAGAAAGGTTAGATGTACTGTGTACCTGGTGTGTGCTGGGGAGAGATGGGGCACAATGTTTATATGAAAGTCCAGCTGAAAGGCTACCAGAAAAGCCCCATGGGCTGTAAGTTCTTGACTTGACTGACAAAAATAGAAATGAGGGCACGACACAGAAATCCTGATTATAAGCTGTATTTTGAAGGCAAACAATATTTGTCCAATAGCTGGGCTTAAAACCACAGTTGGTTTGGACCATTTCACAGACCAGCTTTCGGTAAACACAGATCTGGAACCAAGCTCTGATTTCTAATATCTCAGGAGCCCACTGCCTGGGGCTGGAGATGGCTCTCTGTAAAGCGAAAAGCTTTGGAGTCCTGGTCACATCCAAAATCTATTAAGGTCATGTTTCCTATTTCCCACCCACACGTAGCTGAATAGAAAATCAAACTTGGGAGGTTTGCATATAATGAATAAAAAAATCAGCTTGCCTTTCGAACCAGAGCCCCACCAGACTTGCCTGAGCAGGTACTTTCATAGCTGAACGTGAAGTCTGGATGTCCTTGGTGTTGCAACTAATCTGGGCCCATTACTGAGCATGGACACAGGCGCTGGTTTCACAAGGTCACTGAAGCCTTGGAACCCCAGAGCTGGTTGGCAGGCACGTAAGACCTCGTTTGCAGCGTCTCTCGCACCGGGTGCTCTCCTAAGCTCCTGCAGCATTGCTTCAGTGTGGAGGAACTAGCAAACTCAGCCAGGCAGCTCCTCTCCACCTCAACAGCAGGGCAGAAGGACAAATTTCAGTCAGTTGTGAGCCCGTCAGAAGTCAGTTGCTCTGGTGGATAGAGTTAAATAAGGAAGCAGCAGCTCTTTACACTATATGTGTCCCATCTGTTCCCTAGCATGGCACAGGTACCAGCCCATTCCCCATGCCTTTGAATCCCAGACCATCATAACACGAGGAGGAGGAGCTGGGAAGCTAAAGGCAAGTGTAAACCATTTGCTTGTGGCACTCACACAAAGCACTCAAGCCTTCCCACCACAGCACAGCACACACCACAGTACTGAGGGCAGACCCTAAGTAACAATCCTAGGAGAAAAAAAGGAAGAGGTGTTCATACCCAGGGCACAGAGCACTTTATTCTTTGCAGGACCACAAGGAAAACCAACCTGCGAGCTACTAAGGGGGTGCAGCCTGGTGCAGGCAAGCTGCACAAGTGAAGAGCTGCTGTAGTTCTTCATCCCTCCAGAGGATGTCACTGTAGAGCCACCAAAAAGAGGCGAGCTTTGTGACCCAAATCCGGAGCGAGTGAATAAGCCCAGTGCTCAGCCGCCCTTAGGACAGGAGCCCCAGACCCCCCTGTTTACCTTCCCAGAATTAACCAGCTTTCCCCAGACCAGCGTGCAACGTGTGGAAGGGCAGGAGAAGCAGCAAAAACCCATCGTGATTTGAGAGATGTGCAACAGGTTAGCCTGGAAAACATATGGGATGCGTGCTCCAGGTGTCTGGGCTGAGCAAAGGCATGGGGCGTTCGCACACTTGACAGCCGTGCCTGCTTTCAACCTCTTTTGGTGGCCCTGAGCATGGATGGGTGTGTGGAGGGTGCACCCACCCAGCAGATGAGCAAGGAAAACTGACTGTAGAGATTGTGTTCACAGACAGCTGGAACAGGCTGCATTCTGCAGCCATTGAGCCGTCGCACCCAGGGAAGAGCTGGTGGGAGGTCTACGTGCTTGTTCACCCCGTTCACCCACCTCTGTGGTTTGTGTCACAAAAAGGCAGTCCTTGGTTTTATGCGCATTTGTCCCAGCACCAAACCACAGCCAAAAGGAAGAAGCACTAATGGTGTTCATGCCACGTTTCTGCAATAGTTTCTAGCCCTCATGATACGCTTTAACTTAGAAAAGCCACACTGGCTTTTCTACTTTTTTCTAATTTTAGCCTCTGCTGCCTTTTGTCCTTCATGTGGGACACAGGTGCATGCATGCCTTCACCACAAGCCTCAGTTTAAGAAGACAGGAGAGGATCACAAGTGGAAATGCTGTACCAGTGATGTAGAGCATTAAAAAAAGTCTCTAGGCTACTGTGCAACCTTGGAAACTGCCACAGCTTCACGTACTGCTGCTGTAACCCAAATCACACACCTTCTCCCCATCTCAAATATCCACATGGACAATGACCTGGTGATTGCCATACACCGCTCACCAAAGTGTCCTGAGATCCTTAAAAAAAAAATAACTACCTGAGAGAAATTGTGCGCTTATTAATAGTACCCGGGAAGCTGGAAGGCAGGCTGTGGAGCTCAGCCCCTGTACCAAACGCAGTGGGTTTAAATGCAAGCAAGCTAAACTACAGAGCCTCTGGGCTTTACTCTATCAGGTCGCTTAGCCAATGTTTCTCTGTGCGCATGCACCACGTCAGTTTTCCCATTAAAGCGTATCAGCTGGAAGCAAGTCATCATCCCTTCCCAAGTATGATTTAATAAGTCCAAATCCAGGAGCTGACCCAGACTACATCCAGTGCTAAAGAATCACTTGCCAGCCAGCCATGCGTCTTAATCTCCTCTCCATGCTGCTGTTTGTTTCGGGGGGTTGGTTTTGTTTGTTGATTTTTTTTTTTTTTTTTTTTTTTTTACATGGATAGATTAAATTTCCTGCCAACCCACTTTCTCATTCAAACATGTTACAGAGGAAGTGGGCGGAAGGAGGGAATCAGGGAAAAAACGACAAGCAGAAAATGGCATTAGAAGGCTTAGTGAAGGGTCTGATCTTTAGCCATGCACACTGTCCCGTTCCTACACATCAGCTGTGCTCTTTAAAGCAGGGGAGACTCTACCACAGGGAAAGGAAAAGTGCTTCTTAGCTGTCATTTCCTACGGAAACTCATCAGAGAAAAATATGCCAGAGCCCTAGAGGTGGGAAGGCCCAAGGCTACCACGTTTCTCCTCCCCAAAAATACGCATTTACCAACCCGTGCCCAAAGCCCTTGCCACATATTACTCCCCACTCCCCCTCCATGCTCTGTAGGTGACCTAATGAAACTTTCTGCACTGCCCACCAGTGGCAACAGGAGCTCTGGGACAGTGCCAGGCTCAGGAAATGCCTTGCATGTGCTCTCCCTTGCTTAGAAGGTCACAGACCTCTTGGTAACATTCTCCCAGCCCTTGCAATGTGCAGAGGCAGACATAGAAGAAAATAATCTGAAAAAAAAAGAGCCATAGCCTTTCACTGTCCCGGCTTTCAAGGCTTGCTTTGTCCCTGATGTTCATCTGCTCCCCACATGAGGAGAGATGTAGCTCAGTTGTGTTGAATTCCCTTTCTCAACACCCATATTCCTGACCCTCATCAGCACATCTGTAACAAGGGCAGATGTGTAGAGCAGAGTGTTACAGCAGAGCCATAGCAAGGGCATTGTGGGGAACCCCTGTTTTGCTGGCATCAGGAGAACAAGCTGCCGGCAGGATGGCCAGCAACACTTGGAAAAAGCACAGAGAGAAGGGCAACTCAGTCATCAATAGTCACACCAGCTCGGCCCCAGGCATCCCTTTAACAGAGGCTGTATGAGTTAATAGGGACCCTGTTGGGTTTGCTCTGTAGTGATCATGTGAAAGGGATCTGCTTCCTCCGTTTTCCCTGTCCTCTGTCTCAGAAATGTTCAAGACCCTCTCAAGACAAGCTGCTGAACCATTTTGGGTGCACTTGCTGTTGGCACACACATGCCCAGACACTTGCTCGCAAACCAGCCGCGCTGTGGCTGGGAGAAGCCCGGTTGGAGTGCAGACACACAAAGGCACTTGGGTGCCTGAAGTAGATGAAGCTGGGACGCAAAATGTTGCTTCCCAGAAAAATCCAGTAACCTGCAAAAATTTACCGATGTGTTCAATGAAACCAGAAATTTGTCATGAAAATTCCCCCAATATTTTTCCTTTTTGAAAGGGGGAGAGGATAAAAAAAATTCAGTTTTATTTCCTCTGCCCAGTACCAAATTGATAACCCAGCTCCCTCAGCCCTGGTGCCATCTGAGGCTACCTGATTTGAGATACTCTTCATGAGGACCTAAACCATGACATAAGGAGGATTGATCTCCTGAGCATCCCAGGTCCTCATGGGGAAGACAAGCAGCCTTGGACAGGACACCATCTGTTAGACTGGCTTCTGCTGGAAACTCATCTGTGTTCTGGCAAGAGTTTGTTGAAGTGCATGTGTCTGGGTAATTTTATTTTTTTTAGTTCAGATGAATCAGCAGATTCCAGTCCAAAAGCTCTGTAAGTTGAAAAAACTTCTGGCAGTCTACGACCAGATTTCCTGAATGTTTTAAATTGAGCTCTCATCTACACCAGCCTCTAAAAAGATGTCCAATTCTAAAGTGTGAAGCATCTTCTCATAGATACTTCTCTGTCTCGGCACTCAAATGTAGAGTTAATATTTGTGGTAGAACAAATTTCCATCTGATATTCTTTGGTGGAAAGTAATAAACCCGATAGGTACTGACATTTAAAATAACATCCGTGGCACCCACTGCGGTGGGCAATCTCTACTACGCAACTGAGGTTGAAGGCTGTCAGCAAACTCAAGCATTTCAGTAGTGACTTCCACTTACAATTAAATTGGCCTGAACCTTTGTTTGCTTTTTAATGATAAAATAGTCACTCTGGAGCACTGTCAAGTCGTGTAGCTGGTATTGGTTTTGGCTAGGTGTTTGTATGACAGCAATGCCTCACTAGGTACAATTTACAGGCTAAAACTCCAACATACCAGGTGCTACACAAACCCTGTATCTTAGGAATTTTGGCTCTAGATCAACAGAGATGTGTAGAATAACATAAGGGGCAAGCCAGTGGCAAGGAATGGATACTGGAGCAGAATACTGACAGGGCTATCATGAGAATAAAATGCAAAGATGCTATTAATGTCACATCAAGGTCACACAATCAAAAAATGAAAAATGCAAACATCAAGATTCCTATGACAACTTTCTGAAAACGGCAATGCAGTCATCTCATTTACCGTAAGACCTACAGCTGAAAACACATTTACAGGAGTATTTTAAACTAGGTGTTGAAAAATACCAAGGAATGAGAACACGATGCATATGTAGCAGGGCTGAATTACGACTGCTGTTGGATCAGTAGGCTTCTGGGTTTAATAATCACTCTTAGAATATCCGGGGGATTTTAAAGGAGCAGGGAAAATGAAACACAGAGAGAAAAATGCAAAATCTTTGGCAAAACATCAGGTTGCCCTAACTAATAACAACCTTCTGCTAGCAGGTGTTGATACGAACTAAACAGCATGTACTTCCCAGTCCCCTTATGCCCTGGGAGCATGAATGCTCAGACACTACAATTTCCCATGCTCTGTCTATGGGGATCCGCACTTTTTTTACCTTCCTGACAGTTTCCCCCATCAAACTTCTTGAAAAGCCCAAGCAAGTCAGTGAGGACCTTCCTGGTGACTGCCATAGATATTGAACCTGGGTTGAACATGCCATGTTTCAGATTGAAAAACCAATACATGAGCAAAGTTAGGCAATTTTTAAAAACATCTTCCCACATCATTAACAGCAGCAAAGGATCTCCACAGCCAAAGGACAGAAAATAAAACTCACCTTTGTCTAGAGAAGTAGAGACCTTGCAAGCCTGGGAAACTGGACCTTCAAGGGCAACATGTCAGGCTATTACAAATGAGAAAAACAAGGCTGTAGTACCAGGGTTCACTACCAAACTGGCTGACCTAATGACACGCAGGTCTTGGTCGCACGGTCACTGCTTACTGCCAGTCATATCAAGGATGAGTATTAACAGCCAAATTCATCATAGCTACAGAATTAGGTTGGGGGGGGAGGGGGGGAAGCAGCAGCAGGCAGTAAGAAGTCCTTTTTTTATATGAATAAAGTTTTATTGAATTTTAGACAATTAGAAAGAACAAAGAAAGAGGAGCAAACAGTCTCATGGAGGGTAGGAACCAGAAGAGCTTTCCAAGTAGAGGAGGGGGCCGGCTGAGGGCAGTGCTCCTGTAAATGTCACACAGGGGTTGTTACAAAAGCAGAGAGAATGTTTTCCCATTTGATGGTTTTTCTTTTTTTCCTCCCACGTTAGGGTTTCTAAAGCCACTCTTCTTCCCCCATCAATCCTACCACCCAGCAGCAAAGTGAGCAGTCAGGCAGGAAAGAGGACAGCTCCAGTGAAATGCGTGTACGCGCACACGGAGCGACCACCCACCTGCACAACCACCAGGGTTTGAACCCATTCTGGATGGATTCAGGTAGAGGGGGAAGGATGGAAGGTTGGACTTTTTCTCTCCTTTTTCTTTTCTTTTCTTTTTTTGTTTTAAGCAAAGAAGGCACAAAATCTCAGCCAAGCTTCAAACCTAGTGCTGCGTGGGAGCCCCAACCTCCCAAAAAGCCAGTGTGTTCATGTGGGAACCCAGCCCTCACCTCTCCACCCTCTTCCTCAGAGTCTGTGCTTGCATTTGAAAGGTAGCGCTCAGGCAGAAGGCCCTGCCCAAGGTTTGTGCACTGCTAGGGAAAGTAAAGCCGTGCCGGGACAAGGAAAGTGGGGATGAGGAAGAGTCTGTTGGCTTAAACAGACCCTTTTGCCAATATGAAAGCCATGGAAAGTCACCTGTGACTCTCCACACTGCTTTTCCAAGAGCAGACCTGGGAGGGCTCTGGTGCTTTTGGAGGTGACCACTGCCTTTACATGTGCAAGGGTTGCTGTTATGCAGGAGGGCTGAGACACCCACCCAGGCACGGCCCCTTTGAGCCAGTGCTCTCTAGGAGGGTAAGTCCCAGCCCTCAGTTCAGCCCTCCAAACGGCACCAGATTCCTTCAGCAGCTTCAACTCTTGGCTTTGATTAAGGCTATGTAGTTGCAATAGAAAAAGAATTGGTGCCAGCCACAACCACCCCCCTGGCTGCAAGGAGATGGCAGAGCCACTGGAAGATGCCACCAGTACTCAACCCTGGGACACTGAGGGAAGCAGGGAAGGCAGAGAGATAGCACGTGGGCTTCCACAGGGTTACCCCCTCCATAAAGCTGCTACTTTCACTCTGTCTAAGGAAGGGATTTGGAAATTAATCCTGCCAGCCCCAGCATCTGGGAATTCTGTGCGCATGGGAGAACAGGAATGAAAACTGTGATGCCTCTGTGTGAGGGCCCCAAGTACAACACGTGCCCTGCCATACCGGCCAGCCCTGGATAGCCCAATGAGGAAAACCCACCATGCAAACACCAAAGCTGTGAGGGTTTGACACCACTTGCCCCAAATCAGAGCAGCCCAGGGGCAGCAGGTACCTCTGGATATGCCTGCTGCTCTGCCACACCACTCTGCTCCTCTCTGCCTCATGAATAACCCCAGCAACACACCCCCAAAAAAGTAAAAAGACATGAGCCCTTATAGCAGCAGCGACGCACCCTCTCCCCCTGCACAGAGTGTCTCAGGGAAGGATGCTCAGACAGCTGCATCCTCCACAGCCATGAGCAGGGCTCTGGTGGCACTCCAAGCTGGTGCAGGAAAAACACCCAGTCTGAGGAAGACCTGTGTGTGTGTGTGTGCATGTCAGAGTGGGGGAAGAACTGCAAAAAGTAAAGACAAAAGCTCCCTGGTCCACATCCTTGCCCAGCCATCCCCTTGGCCAGGCTGGTGGCTGTGCCTTCATCTTGCCCCTCCAGCCTGGCCCGTGCCCCCTCACACCCAGCCGCAGCGTGCTGCCCCCCCTCATCTGGCTGCGGGGCCAGGGCTGTGGGGAGGGGGCTGCGGCTGCCACATTGAGGCATACCCTGCCTCAGCACACCTCCCTGCTCAGCCCTCCCTGCCCCGACACAGCCTGTCATCCTCTTGGAAATAAAACAGCAACAACAACAGAAAAAAATAATATATATATATATCTCCCCAAACCTCCCTGAAAGACCCAAATGGATGGAATCAAACCCCAACAAAACCGACGGGAAATAAAAGCAAAAGTCCCTCCCCGAGGTCAGGGTTGGGTGCACATCTTGGCCGGGGCCCAGTGGCCAGGGACCACATCCCGACCTCCCTGCTCCTCCAGCCTTGGCACATCTGCGGCGTCCACCGACACGAGAAGCTCCGACAGCCAAGGGGGACGCAGCATGGCCGGGGCTGTCCCACCGGCCGGCAGCAGCCTGGGGAGGGGAGGGCAGGGGGGGAGAGGCAAGTGTGTGTCCCCCCTGTCACCTCGCCACCTTTCAGGAAGGAATAGGGTCTCTTTGTCCCACTGGGTGGGAGAGGCCCCTTGCTTGGCTCTCAGCCACCGGCGTGGCCCTACACAAGGGAGCCAGCTCGGCTCTGGGCGGGCACCATGACGGGGACAGCCCCGATCCGCTCCAGCGTGGCCTGACTGACCGCATAGGAGCGGGTGTGCGGCAGCCGTGGCTTCCTGCTGACCGAGCCATTGCTCCGGATCACCTCCTGAGGGGACGGCGCCGTGCTCGCCGTCACCACCAGCGTCTTAGTGGGAGCCGGGGATGGGTGGCCTCCATTGGCATAGACAGGACGGGTGCTTGTGCTCCCCGAGCGGGAGAAGGGGGGCTGGTGGGCATCGTTGCTGTTGCTGAAGCGGGTGAAGGAGTCTGTGGCATGGTTGGCTTTGGGGTCATTCCAGTAGCGGCTGTTGTAGGTGTTGGAGGAGGTGAGGGTGTCGTTCTCTGATGAGGACGCGTCGGCGTGGAATGTCTTTGCGGTGGAGGAGCACTTGGGCGGCAGGTCATCCTCCCTGGGAAGGAGAGGGTGTGAAGGCACACGGAGGATGCTGCCCCCAACGCACCACCACCACCACCACCACCACCACCATCATCCCCTGTGGGGTCAACACCATCAAATCAGGTGAAGGACAGCACAAATGTGAACCAGCATTGCTCATTCGCTCATCCCTCTTTGCAGGACCCACCTCTGTGCACATTAATTGCTCCACGTGCCTATCGCTGAGGCCAATGACCCACGCTCATGTGTCTGGGGGGGTAAAACCAGTGTCTGTGACAGCCACTGGTACTTCGCAGGCAGTCAGTATGACTGTACAACCAACGAAGCTGATCCTCAGGGGAGCTGCAGGAAGCTACCAGAGGGAAAGACTGTGGTTGTAACACCAGAGAATATGACAATTGTATCTCGAGAGCTTTTCAGCTATCACTGTCTGGTATTGTGGGTCAGGATCCCCACCACATCACTCTCATATGGAGCTAACAACATCAGGTCAAATCTCTCAACAAAGGCAATACTGAAAACAAAGTATGTCTTTACCATTCTTCATTGCTTCCTCCATTTTCTGGATATATATGGACATCTTCCCTGGCCCAGTGGAACACACCCGGCATTGGCAAGAGTGATATTTCTGATTGCCTTCCTGCCAGCTGCTGCTTTGGCTGGGCAATCAGAGGTCCCCTGACACCAGCTTTCTGTGATCCTTACCTTATCTCATTGGGAATCTCCTCCTCTTCTTCTTCTTTGTGTTTATTTTTCCAGTAAAACAGTGCCACGGCCACCAATACAATGCAAACAACCAGCACAACAGCACCTGTGGCCACCGCTCCTGCAATCAGGCCGATACTCCGGGGGTGGGCTGTGGGGACGATTGAACAGAGAACGGAGAAGAAATCAGGGCTGGGCTGTGGCTGTCCATGAGCATTTGAAGCTACCGTGGCTTGGGAGCGGGGAAAGGCAACGTCCCCATTCCAAGGCACAAGGATCTTCTGATAGAGAGGCACATGGTGGCTCACAGCAAACACAGTTACACACTTCACTGTCACGAGACAGAAGCAGGTGGCCAAGCCTCCCTTGGCAAAATACTTACGTGCAATGACTTGCAGGTCCAGGAGGCAAGTGCTGGTTCCAATGGCATTTGAAGCCACGCATTGGTAAAGACCTGAGGACACAGTGCTGATATTTCGGAGAGTGACAGTGCCCTGGACTTGGTCTAGTCAGAGAGAAAAGAAGGATTTAAATCCCTCCCCCCCCTCGAGGAAAATCATGCAAAGGCAAAGCCAGCGAATAGAGAATTTTGGTGTGAGATTCTTAAGAGAGAAATAAATTAGGAAATAACCTCGAGATGGAAACACTGTGCACGTGTGTACACACACACACACACACACACACACGATTAGATCTTAAGGAGTTTACACTAGATGTTTCTTTTTCTTCTTATAGATTAATTTCTGCAAATGAAGGCTTGGGACTCTCAGCATCGTGTGAGAAAAGGGAGGAAAGAAGAGATGTGCAACTACCTATACCCAGATCTACTTGCTAAATTCAGTCCTGCCCTGCAGAGTCCCTGCTCTCCCATCCCACCTCCTGCTCTGCCAATTTTCCTCATTCCTGAATTATGTAAGACTAAAATGCTTGCATACGCTTAAAATACAGCAGGAAAAAGGGCAAAAATGTAGCTATCATTACTTGGTCAGGACACCTAGGCTAAGAGATCTTATGGATGGGACTTGGTGCTGGGCAATACCCAGTCTGATCAGAGCCTTGCTTTTACACACATCTGAAAGGCAGCTCTGGCAGTAACTTACAGGAGAACAGTGACCTCAGTGTGAGAAGCTGGTAGTATTTCTCCGGGGTGATTCTGCCTCCCTTCTCCCAGTTTCCAACCTATGAGCCTTTCATTTGGTTTAAAATGAGGGTCAATTGGCAGCTGAAATGTCCAGCCACATGTCACCATCTGGCAACCATGCGCTCTCTCTCCCATTCAACCAGACCCTTGTTCCTCAATGGGGAATATGTTCCCGTACCTAAAAACTATGAAAATTTAAGTGGTCACTGGAGGGTACCTAGTCCACCATGGACTCTAGGAATCTTCGTTCCAATAAAGTGACCATGCAAGTGATGGCAGACATTCAATGAGCCATGCCACTTCTGGCAGCTCAGACATCGGAAAGCCCAGGCTGTCACCTGGGAAATAAATAAGAGGATAATCAACATAATGAGCACCTTGTGTGGCAGTTGGGGGCAACTTGGGAACATTGTCCAGTTTCTCCCAGAGGTATGTTGGCCGGGGGATGCCTTCTTCCGAGCTGCAGGTCAGTGTGATATCGCTGCCCACGTCCAGGGACCCCTGGATTCTGCAAAGCGGGGCAGAAGGAGGAACTGCAAGAGAAGAGGGGAAGGTGACAGCAGATCAGAAAATATGACCTAACAGTGGAGTGCAGGCTCTTTCTGGACACGGACTGCTGGGGAAAGCAAGGACACTGGCATGAGCTGACAAGTGGACAAGAGGGAAGCAGCAGACAAGAAACTATTAAGGTTTGGGGGGTGACAATTCACAAAGATTCCTGACCCACCAGACCATCAAGGTTACAGACTACTGCTGACTTTCACAGGACCCAGTTCTCTTAGATCCCTCCCTAGAGAAAAAGAAGGTGAACATCTCTGTCTTTGAGACAGCAAGGGCGGTGGGAGCTAACAGAGCTGCAGACAGAATTTGCTGTGGTCGCGTTTTGCTTTTGTATCCCTATAATGGCACACACTCTGGCGTATTTGACATCCTAGGGAGCATCCAGGACTAATTGCTTCCATGAAAAGGAAGCAAAGATCTAAACTCATTTTCTTCTCCTGTTGCTATGCACAAAACTCTTTATGGTCCCTCCAGCTCTCCAGGATGCCCTCGTACTTTATTCATGCTTCTTTGCAACTCCACATCACAATGCTGCCATAGAAGCTTTATCTCCACTATATTTTAAAACTCCGTTATATGCTACCTGCATATGAAAGCTATGTGCTCTACGAATCCCCACAATACCCACAAGGCAGCCCATCCCTCACCACAGGATGTCCATGGGCTCCAGTGCACACACTACCATATTGCTTTGCTATGATGCAGTCATGCACAGAGGATCCCCTTGTTCCTGTTCCTCCCCTCTCCCCCATAATACCAATAAACACACCCAAGACAGTAAGCCCAATGACTCCAATATTCCTGACGCCTCGGTCGGGGAGATTGTTGACCAGGCACTGGTATGTGCCGGTATCCGATAGCTGCGTGTTGTTGATGAAGATGGAGGCACTGGTGGTTGGCATTGTCACAGCAAACCCCACTCGCCCATAGAACTGGGGTGCACCACCAAAGATCTGACCCCCTTGGTAGAGAATAACCTGGAAAAGAAAGGAAGGCTCAAATGACACTCTGCAGGAGCTGAGCAAGGAGGAAGAACAGCAAGCAAAGCATGGGCTTCCAAAGCCAAAAGGATCAGTTCCTAAAGCATCACTAAATAACCAGACCTCAATATACAGTTGTCCCAGGCAGACCCATCCTAGCAAAGGTGTTTTCTCTGAAAGAGGAACCCACTTTGTAGCCTGTTTTATGTTAATAAAAATGTTCACAAAGGTAACAGACCAGATAGATACCCAAGTCTTCCGGCACAGCTGGACTGGCAGTACCACCCTGCTTCATATAACAGTCATTACCCATCTGGGCAGGATCAATGTAAAGAAGCAGAGACTCTGTGCGGGTCAGTGAGAACTTTGCTGGAAAGCATCTGCCTGGTAGACAGTATCATTTTGAGTCTCAGCCAGTAAGATCCTGCCATGATTTGATGCTGCTTACTGAAGATCATTGAGATGAACTGAATGACAGGCAATGCAATCCTTGAACCTGCACAGCCTCTGCCAGTCAGATGGCTTATATAGCCATCTGTACTCAGACCAAGTCCCTGAGGAGCAAGTACTCTTCAGTGCAGGTTCTCACAACTGAATACCAAACGTGATGGGGCTAGTGTGACCCAAGACAGATGCATTTCAGAGCAATGGCATTCTTCTGCTGTTAAGAGTATGTGGGCAAAAACCAGCCCAGCAGATCTCAGGTGCCCACCATGACAGACTCTCTTTTGCTAATGTTCGTAAGAATGGACTTGCATAAGCAACAGACAGTGAAAAAGTAAGAAGGGAAGTAGAAGGGGAGATGAGTCTATGAAAGACCATGTGTTATGGCCCGGTTTACATTTATTTCACAGGTTTATGTCAGCAGATGCTCCCAGGACCTCCAAATCCCATATCCAGCACATCAAAACCTGGATTACATCTCTTGTGCTCTTTTGAACACACAAACCAGCAGAGGTCCAGGGCAGCAACACAGTATCACACACAGTATCACATACACCTGCCCCAACTGCACATCCAGCCAAGGCAGCCAAGGACACAATGTGCATCGGTTAACAAAGCATTGAAGAAATCAGATTCATGTAAGGTCCAGGGGGCATGTTCAGCAATAAAGGGACAATGAAGTTCCAGGACAACCAGAGACTCATCATTGTAAAGCGTCTACATCCAGATCAACGTGAAAAGGAGGAGTAAAAGGAAAGACCCAAAGAAATACATGCTCCAGTAAGAAAGGACTTACCTGTTGAGGCTGGTTGGCGTTAGAAAGAGGAATGACCATCCAGATGACATTAAGGTTAGTGAGAGCAGCGTTAGTGGTGAAGGTGCAGGGCAGTACTGCTGTCTGGCCTCGGGCAACCTGGATACTCCCTGAACTGACTGACACCTCCAGAGGACACACCAGACCTGGAAAGAGAAGAACATCCAGTTCAAGCATTTCAGAAGGACACCTGGTTCAAGTACTGCAGGTGGCCCCATACACTTGCAGGTCATGAGAGCAACATCCTGTTGTTACACAACTGTACCTTACCAATTACTTCAGGCTAAAAAGAATTATATTCCTCCCTCAACAGATCAGGCTGCTCTCACGCAGACTTTTTGCACAGGCAGATGCAGATAGGTGACCCTTTTTGAGTGAGAGCACTCTAGTTGAAGAGCCTTTGAAAACAACAGGTCTTGTTTTGGTGACAGGGAAAGAGCTGTAAGAGCAGCCAAGCTGTGTCTAAGGGATAATGAAATATGTTCCCAAACCCATCAATCTCAGTGATACCCAACTTCCCTGAAACAGAAAAGAAAACTGTATTCTAAAAGTCTTCACCAAGGGGTAAGAAGAGAGGAACACAGTTCTCCCCCCACTTCTATGACTCATAAAGTCCAGCATGAGCAGAAACATTTTAGTGCTACTTTTAATTTAAAGGGTTAAAAATCTTTTCCAGTCCAGGTATTACTATCTAGCTGGTAAAAAATGACTACTGATAATGGAGGATCTCATCAAATCTTATTTATTTGCCAGCATTTCCACCACTCATTTCTTTGCATTCTGCACAGGCTGGACAAGGCTCAAAGCCCGATAAACCCCAGCTTCCCAGCGCAGCAGCTCAAGGCTGCAGTTTTTAGACTCGAGTCACACAGGGAAATATCTCCACTCCTACTGCCAAAATCTTGTCAAATGAAACTAACCAAGGAGTCACCACCACCAATTTCAGTAGCACTAAAATTCTTTAGACCATTTCCTCCCCCAAAATCATAATATGGACTACAAAAAACATCTCTCTATATGACAACTCACTATCTTCTTGTGCAAAGCATGTGGAAGGCTGCTGGAGGAGAAGGCAAGGAGTTTTCTAGCTCCAAGGCAGTATCAGAATATTGCTAGCACCCAGGTGTAGTCTGTGGACCACCCCATTCTCTTGCTGACTCTAGGAAGGGCTGCCAGCAAAGTTTCTATTTTCTGCCAAGAGACACTGGTTTGCTAAAGGTGAAATGCTTCATGTGAGAACAGGTTTCTGGCTGAACTATGAAAAAACTCAACAGGCTAATTTCTGAGAAAAAGGTGAGTGGTGTCCCACACGCTTGTCTGCTGGGATCCTTCCCAATCTACTTAATAGAAAGATGGGGCACTGAGCCTGGAAGTGCTGAGCTTCAGACACTACAGATCCAAAGTTTTTAGCACTTGAAGAGCCTGTGATGACTTCCTGGGTTTTGACTGACTGCTCTGGAGCTGCAATACCCCAGCACCCTGCAAATCCTCAGCAACCTCCGCCAGACTTCCCTCCTCCATATCTCCCACCTCCAAAGCCCCAGGGAGTTCAGGGAGGCTCAGAAGTGCTTCAGAACAGAGCCAGACAAAATGCCATTTTAATCTCTCCAAGTGAAATTCATTCGTTTCTTACTTTGCAGGAAAAAAATGCAAGTCTGACTTCCCTCACAGCTTGGAACATATTTAAAAATATTGAACATTTTAGAAATTCCTAGGAAAACAGTTCATCTCTGGTGCTAACACCTCAGAGAATTAGGTGCCTGGATGAGGAACAGCTGGTGAAAGCTTAATCCATCAATCTCCCATGCAGGGCTGTCAACAGCAAGTGGAAGTAAATAATCTGAAGAACCAGTAACAAGCATCACCTTTATTACAAGGCATCTGCCTTCCAGTTGCATCTGTGGTCAACAGACTGGGAATGGTTTGGGACTCCTCACTTGCTTATGGCTGGCCAGGCTGTGGCCACAGCCCCAAACCCAGAAGTGATCCGTGTAAACTTTGGAGATGGCTCTTACTGAATATAACCCTGACAAGGGGTTGTCTCTTCTGCAGGCCTAAATTTGAAGGCTACCTTGCCGTGAGTACTCATCCAGTCTAGCACCATCCATGTGCTAAACAGTGTGCAGGAAGTCACAATAATTTGGACAATTATTGAATTAACCTCTCTCTCCAACACAGTGCAGAAAGCTCTGCTGCCATGTTCAGCATAGATTTAATGAGATGCTCTCCATGAGAGGAAAACCAACGACTCATCTGATTTGGAATAGCAACGTCTGTTCTTCAGCCCCATCCCTTATCCCCCCCAGCTTTCCCCTCCAAGAAAAACTCACACATTCAAATTCTCCTCATTCAGAAGAAGTAATACTTAAGTGTTAGTATTCACTAATAGCAAATTTACTGGAAAAGTTAGAGTTTACAGTTTGCATTGCAGGGTTAGTTACATCAATCACTCAGTCATCAAGATGATGTGATTTCATACCACCCTCTTGCTACTCCTAATATTTACTATTAGGTGATTATATAAACATCCTGCAGAATAATTAAAACACTAAAATAGAACATGCATACATTCTTCACTGTAAAAGTAATTTTCAATGCATTTGAAAATTTCCCAATCTACTTATGAACAATTTAAAAAAGGAAATAAACCACATAATAATCCCTTGGCTCTGCCAGTACCCCACTCTCGCCCTGCAGCACCCCACAGCCCCTGGAATCTCCTCCCCCTTTCGAGACACCACAGCATCCCTTTTAATTTGAATGCCATGGAGTGGTTTCTGGGGGGGGGGGGGGGGGCGTGGGGGGTGGTGCTGGGGAAGAGCTGAGGTCCCCATCCATTTCTCTTGCCAGGGGAGCTGCTTTGAACCTAGCATGCAAGATGAGCACCCTCCGTGCACCACGCTGTCCTCTCTCTGTCTAGTTAAACCACCAGGCAAGCCAGCTCCTCAGATTTGCCTTTGCCTCATGCATCCCAGGGCCTGTCAGCTGCTCTTTGGCCTGGGCTGCATACAAGGCAGGTGGCACTTAAAGACAAGGACTCATTTTGTTAAGTGGCACCCACAGGGCTACAGCTGGGGAAAACACACACAACCGCTTCTGACAAGTAAGCTTAAACAAGGCGACAGGAGAGTCAGGACACCAAATGCAGGCAAAGTCATCTTCCACCAGCGTAAACAGGGAGATAGGCTGGTATGTTAACACAGCACTGGGGGAGCATTACTACAATGTGACTCCTCTCCCAAGGAGACAGCTGAAAGAGCAAAGATCAAATCCTCTCCAGAAGCTGCAGTGTCTTTCTTTGTGTCTCAGACTACTAGAAAATGTAACACACTTACACATGCACTTGCCCATCTATGCAAGTATCTATGTGACTGCATCCTTCCACACCAACACTCATAACCAAAAACACAGGTGGATGCACACAAAGACACATACACTTATAAATCTGTATACCCAGGAAGACATCTAGTGAGAAAACTCAACCAAATGATACATGTTTAAACATTTCAAAATTAGGAGTTGCAAAAATGTGGCTTTGCATTAATGCAAAAGGAAGGAGACAGGGGAGAGAGGGAGGAAGAGGCTTCAAATTTAGCATATCTATTGGGATAAGGATTTTTCAATGCAGCCTAAGGAATGAGGACTTGAATTCCCTTGGGTAGATATAAATGCAAATATAGATATATGCACACACATACAGCCCAGCCTACTAAGTCAAATTACACATAAGAGGTCAGAAAAATCAAGCAAAAGATGTTGTAAAGGGTCTTCTTTTGCAAAGGTACGCAATCCAGATCTTTTCTAAGCATTCAAAGAAGTTTAATGACTTCTGAGAGACAACAAGAATCAATCACCACCAAATCGTCTCTTAGAATTGGATTACAGGGGCCATTACACCCTCTCTTGTACGTGCAGTCTTCTCCTTACTTAGTAATTAAGCATCCCTGGAAGCAGCATGCCTGGAGGAAGAGCAGGGTACACCACAGTCAGCAGAAAGAGGAATGGGCCCTTCCTGTACGTAGGACACTTTGATCTTAGCTTGATTCAGCAAACGGCTTTCTCCTTTGATCCCCATGCAGCGAGCTCCCATCGCTAATTAGAACGGATGCTCTGTTTTTTTCTCCCCTGTCAGGGAACCAGCCGGCAGAACAACGTTTTGGCTACAGAGGCTCTTTTAGAGTTCCCTCATATTTACAGGACCAAGTAATTACTCTGGCAACAGATCACACTGATTTCACTTTTGACGGCTCACTGCTGCTTTTCCAAGTAGCACACCCAGCTCCCCCTCGGCTGCCTCCATGAAAGAGTCCAGGGAGACAGTTCATACAGCACGACACAAGCATGTAGGGCCCAGTCCCCCAACCAGCACTTGCATCCCTGCTGGGTATAAGGAGGAGGCAGATGTTGCCACATGTTTGCTAGCTGCCTTACAAAGGTTGCAAGTCTGGGAGGCTTCAGAATATACCCGATGCAGTGAAGCTGAAAGACATGGGCACATCTTAACACTTTGACTTACACTAAGTTGACTGAAAATTCTCCCAGCTCCCGCTCATTGCCACACTTCTCTGCCAGAGATCACCAGCAAGACCAGCAAATTACCTTGGCTGACAACCCCACGAGTGAAATGAGGACATCCACCACCATCACTTCACATCAATAGCCCAGATTGTAACATGAACAGCCGATGCACAGTCACCAGTCCATATTACCATGATGACAGATGGTCACAGACCACAGGGGCCTCAGAGGCTGTGCCTTCAGGAAGCACTGTGGTCACGCTGTTGAAGTTGTACTAAGGACACGTCCTTCTCTACTGCTGGATCATCCCCAGCACCTGGTTATCAGAGGCAACCATGCTCAGCCAGATATCTGGGTATCACTGGCTGGGTTGCAGTATAGCACACAGGGAGGGTCTTCCCCTACTGTATGTAGCTTAGGAGCACTGATCTCCCAGGACCACAGAAAAATAGATGTTTCTTTGCAGGGTCATTCATACCATGGAAGTCAAGCTCCTGCCCTGCCTTGCCTTCTGGAGGACACTCTCTAATTTGCAAGTACCCCCAAGAACTGTTGGCAAGTCAGAAGTATTTGGCACCTCCTAGCAGGAACCTCCTGATACTCAACAGCATAGGAGGCTGGGCTAGCATGACTTTGCATACCCAGATGCCAGGGTACAGGTTCACTCTGCAGTGCTGGCAACCCAGGGAAGCAAATGGCCAAGGGAGAAAGGAGGGAGAGAGGTGTGAAAAGCATGAAAAGACACTCAGCTGTGTGCATTCTGCATCTCCAGACCTCAAGGGAAAATATGCAGAAATATGTGTGGCTGGGGGGAAAAAAAGGAGAATAAAGCTTCAAGCTGTATCAGCTTGCATCCAAAACCTAGGGAATGGCTCCCTCCGTCTCAGCGCAATTAGCAATCCTGTTGCCACGTGCTCGGGAAGATGCCTTTGGCAGTATGACATTTTGGGTCCCTCGTTAGAGAGGCAAAGATGAGGTCATTCAAAAGTTTCAAGAACAGGGTAGGAACACAATGTTCGATCTGACGACTGCAGGCAATGGAGGGAGAAACTGCAGAGCAGCATTTTTCCTGAGGTGAAAGGAAAACACAAGTCTCTGAGCTTTTGGCCTGCCTCACATCTCTGAGTCTGGGACCAAAGCTGCCTTCTGTGCTAAAGAAGAGAAATGTCTCCCACTCCAAATGAGCTGAGGTACATTGCCAAGTCAACACACCGAGCAGTATCAAAACCCACAGCCCGGGAAGGAGTGACTCACAGCTGGAGGAGGCAGTAACAGACGCAGGGAGCACTTCTGCCACAGGACCTGCTAGTGAAGCAATCATTCAAAAGCCCCCAAAGGAGCCTGACTTGCAGTTGCAAGTGCTGATAATGTTGAAGTTATTCAGCATGATATGACATCCAAACAGGTTGCTCAACAAGCTGCCTGAATACCGGTCTTGCCCATTCTCACCAGGGACCGAGTATCCTCCTGTCATTCTAGATGTGCTACACTTGCTAGTTCAGAATCTGTCTAACCAGTAGCAGTATTTACCCAGCTTAGTATCTGGAGTATCTGGAGGCAGCTTGCAGTAGACTCCACCCTGCTTGTGGAACCAGCATCACCAAGCACTCCAGTGGAGCACAGATCTGAGTTAATGCCCAGCTAGGCTGAATTATTTCCAGTTCACTAAGGAAATTCTTCCATGGAAAAACTTCCAGCCTCCCAAGTCATTCTGCAGGGCAGGCATCTGGGACAGATGCAACACTGCCATAATAGACTGTACCCTGGAGCCAATGTGCTCTAGCACAAACTTTCCTGGGGAGGATGCTTGGTAGAGACCTCCTTGGAACAATTATACTGGGAGCTGGGATCAATGGTGAGAAGAGGGAATGGCTCAACCACACTACAGCCCTTCTGCCAGCTCAAAGCAAGGAGAAGGCAAACTTTGGCCCAGAGGCATCCACAGGCTGATTGCCTCCGTGCCCCAGTTTGTGGACACGTTATACAGGTGCTACAGGGAGCCTTCCCAGCGAGCCTGTGGGGCATACTGAGGACACCCAAAAATTGTTATGCTTCTGTCAGAAAAGAGAGCCAGAGACTTTCTAGCATAGCTCCTACTCAAGACACAATAACACTGCCTAAGCCACTCCAAACAGAAGTTTGTCTAATTTGGTCTTTAAAGCCCCAATGTCTGGACTGTGCAGCATAGCTTAGCAGCCCGGTCCAATACTCAGCAGCCCCTGCTTTCTTCTCATTCCCAGAGCTCTCACCAGTGGTGCCTCTACCCTTCCCTCTCTGCAACCCAGCCATGCAAGTCACACTTGCCAACCTTGTCCCTTCCCCTCGCCCTGTCCAGCTCTTTCTGCCCTACACCCATCGCAATGACGGGCAAGTACATAGTTCAGAGCTAAAAAGTGAAGTTGCAACTGGACAGAGTTTGGACATGTTGTTCTCTGAAACAGATGCATCAAACTTTGAATATCTCAGACACCAGACTGGGAATTTACTGGGAGTAAGCCCATTCCCTTTATTTGAACAGGGACAACATGGCAAAATAAGGCTCATGCTGGCTTTTTCTGGCTCACAGATCTAGGAATGAGGTAGTAACCTGACAGTGTGTAAGGCAAAAAAATTCCCAACTCTTTCCTTCTCATCTTTGCTGGCTTTGCAGGATGGACTGGAACAAACAGCAGGAAAACTATCACATCTAGCATGGTTTTAGAGCAAGGTCTCCGTAATGCAGGTGTTAAACCTACACTGACCCTAACTTTTCCTCTGAGGTGTATACAGTGTTACTCTCTGTTAGTTGCATGTTGAAAGCCAAGTTAACCTCTAAGCATGCTTATCCCTGGAGAAATCATCAGATGCAACTGGTGGTATCTAGTCATCCCTCTAGCACGGAGCCTCTCAATTAAATAGATCCATTTTACCACAGTAAGAGCAATCTCAGGATTGCTGCCCACCCTGTAAGATATGCAGGCTAGCACACACTAATCCAGGGAGAAAACACAATGTCAGGGTCTTGAACTTGAGCTCTGCAGCGTTTCTTGCCATGAACTAGACCAGCTGATCAGGGACATTGGCTACCTGTAAATCTGTGCTTGATCACACCAATCCTTCTCCCTTACCATTTACAAGCTTCTCTGGACTAGGCAGAAAGTTAACAGTGAAACTTCTTGCCATCCCACTCTGCTCTGGCCTCAGCTGCTGGTCTGGTTAGTCGTGGTCACTACTACGCCTGCCATCCTGCCCTTTAGAAATAGGTCTTTCTCTGCAGGCCAGCTGGGAGGAGGATTGCAAACAACCCTCTGATTGAGATGACATGGAGCATATCTCCCTGCCCCAGACCTCCCCAACCTGCAGCCGTAGGCGAGAGGAGAACTGGACCTTAAAACCGAAAAAAGGCAGGAAAGCTTTCAGCTATACATACTTCAAGAGTGGTGTCAGTTCCCTCCCACATCCTTGTCAGAGGAGCTGGACTAGCTCTTGCAGGGGTAGAAAAGGGGGCTCTCCTAAACACACTGAGGAATGTGATTCCTTCCCCACTTCTGGCACAGACTCTCCAGGTGTCTGACTTGTTGAACAAATCAGTCAGCTCCAGGCATCCTCAGAGGGTCCCTAGTAGTGCCAGATCCTCATTTGCTCCGGTTTAGACCTCCAGGGTTTGATTTGCTGAACTGCATTCAAACCTGCTAAAGAAAGGAAGAGGGGCTGTGCTCTCCATGTAGCAGGGTTCACGTGATGTTACGCTCCTTCGTGTCACCTTAACAGTGCTCTTCCAACAGCTCTTAATGTTTGTGCTTAATTAGTCACAGTCTTGAAATGCAAGAGGTTTTTGAACTGTGAGAAGAGCATAGTGTTAGAGCAGCTAGCTAACATGTACAAAGTGGGAACAAGAACCCCAATCTGGTTTATAGATGTCCTGGTGATAGCAGGGTCGTGGGCCCAATGACCCAAATGGTCCATTCCAGTTCTGGACACCTGCTGTGCTCCCAGTACCGGTTTCTATTCTGTGTCTCTATCCAGCCTGGCTGGAGCTGCCAGGAGAGCTGCCTTCTTCACAGCTCCTGCTAGCTAAGATGGTTACTTTGCATCTCTGCTGCCTCAGATGCAGTACACATGTGAGTTACGAGACAAAAAACCAACTGCATTGTATTATAGCAAGATTACAAAAATAGGAAGGGCCATTGATAGGGACAAAAATAGCATCTACAATGACATTAGCTAGGATAAAACTAATCAATCGCTGTTCTCTGGGGCATGCGTTAATCCCCTCACCATGGTATAGTGTTGCAGAATTAAGTACATTATGGAAAGTTTAACAGTTCCCTCCAATGCATGTGGCATTGGCTGGAAACAGAGACTGCTGCGATCTGAGCTGGCAGTCCTTGAATTCACAGCATTCACAGAGGGCTCAAGGAGCAGCTGCACTACTGAGGTTGAGGAATTTTTTGCTTTAGCAGATGAGCAAGACCAGAGGGGACCCAGAGGGGATCAGGAACTCATGCAAGTGCTCACTCATTTCTCCCCTGAACTGAAAGAGGGGAGGGTTGGGTAAGCCTCATTCAGCCCACTCTGTGGGACTATTTGGTGTGAACTTTGCCCATTACTGGCTCTGCCCAGCATCAGAGTCATCAATGACTCATCCCCCCAGGACTCAGGTGGGAAAATCGGGAGCATTCCATCTGTCCACAGAAAATGGCTGAAGGCCACAATGAGGCAGCATACTCAAGGTACAAACAGGGTGGTGTGCCCTTGCTAGAGGGTGCCAGTCATTTCTTTTCCTCCTAAGGTCCTCCAGAGATGCCTGAAGCACCGTTTTCTAAATCACAGGCAGAGGTGCAGGCAAGGAGGAAAGTGAAAGTTTAGCTGGGCACAGAAAGTTATCTCCCTGTTCTTTGTCTTCCACAAAGCTGAGACTGGAAAACACAGTCCCTCCTCCTTCACCCCTAGTCCTGTGATAGATCAGCTCTGGGGAATCCTGCTGCGGTGACTTAAGATGTTGTCACCCTTTGCCGTTTGCCTTGTCACTCATCACAAGGTTATTGTCCCCAAACCAGCAAAAACAAAAAGGAAGCTGTGCCTCTACCTCACAGCCAGGCATTAATTAGCATAACCTGCTGAGGAAGGTGTAAGGACAAGCTAACTTGCTTTGCTGTGAGAGGGGAAAGCTGCATTGCAGGTGTGCTTCCTGTTCTGCTCACTGCTACAGTGGAGGCATCATCCAACAGTACTGAACGTCTAGGGGGGGAACATTTCAAACAACCAGGGCCCGTTACTTTAGCTGAAGTGACTTGGGAATGAGAGTTTATCAGATGTTCATGCAAGCACATTTAAGGTGGGAAGCTCAGCTTGAGTTTGCAAAGAGCCCGCAACGCCAGCTCAGAGCTGCAGACTTTCCAACTCATCTAGCTCAGATGCCAACATAAACCTCCCACATCCCTCCTCTTAATTATTTCACTGCTTGTCACAGCACATCAGAAAGGAAAATGCACCATTTACAGCAAATGTGTATCTATGTTTCCTGAAAGAGAGAAAAGGCGTTGACTGAGGGCAACGAAGGCATACATTGTCTTCATTTTCCTGAAGCAGGTTGCAAAACCTCACAGGGGCCAACTCTTAACATTTGGGAAGCACCACCATGGCCAGTCACTCTCTCTGAAAGCATCTTCAAGCATCCCCATAGATACCTGTAACCACACCTGAGGCCAGCTGAGCCCACAACATGCAAAGTACAGGATGAGGCTGCATGGGATGAGATAAGAACTGCATGTAACTTGCTTACCCATGAGCAGGAGTCCAATTAGAGCTCTTCCAAGGATCTAAAAGCAAAAATAAGCTCGAGTCCCCCCCCCCAGCCCACCCCGTCCATCCCATTTCTTTGCTAATATTCTCCCAGCACAGCCCAGTCAGCAGAGATGTGTCACACTGTGGATCAGTGCCAAGTGCTGGCAACAGCATGTGACATTGCTGACACCGCAAAGTTGCCCCCTTTGGGAGAAGGTATCCACCAGTGCCTCTGCAAAAGAAATGTATCTGCTCCCAAGACTGGGCAACAGAGAGTCAGGCTCAGGAAGCTGGAATTAAAACAGGCTGGCAAAGATCTACTAAGACACACACTCCTATTTTCTGTTTGCTGAGCCATAAAAAATACATTAACGGCCCAGCAGCTTTGTAAATGATTTATAGTCAAAAGAATAAATTTTTTCCTTCTCTCCTGGTTAAAAAAAAAAAAGCGCAACATAGTGATAAACTGCTTAATAAGGGAAAACAACTCGAAATTTAAATATGTTCAATGGTATATTGAGTGGGAAGGACAGAGCCCATAAGGAATATGGATGGGCAGGCTGGAATACACAGCTTGTGTGTGGTGGGAGAGGCAGGAGCACTGGGGTGCAGCTGCATGAGAAAAGAGGTGGGCATGGGGGAAGGACAACTGGCCTGTCAGCAACTTTTAACACTTTAACACAGAATGCACAGAGAGAGATGCGTTCTGCATATCCCTCCACCTCCTGCCCCCATTACAGGAAAATGCCATTAAAATACAGACTGCAAACTCATACCTGACTGGCTTTCTCACCTACCCTGACACAACCGTCTTTAGGTCTAACTCCAGTGCAAATAGTCCCGACTACAGTTCAACTACATTTCAACTACTTTTACCCAAAACACCAAGAGTTATGCCCATCTTCCCCCAAAAGGAGGAAGAGCAGAGGGTGATGGACAGAAAAGGGACAGTGCTTGCCCTATTAGGCACAGGCTGGGTGAAGATGCAAGGACACGCTGCTGTGTGGCTCCCTCCCTGCAGACATCACCAACATCCTCTGGGAGTCCTCCAGAAACCTCAGGTGGCCACCTGAAATCCAGGCCTTGGTGCTGCTGCATCTTCCAGGAAAGATGAGGCAGCAAGATAACAGGAACATGATGTACCCTCCCACCCGCCCAGATGTTGACGGGCTTCGCCACAAACAGGAGCACGCCCGCACCCGCAGGGGTGCGCGTATGACACACGCAGCCACTGAGGCCACAGCAGGGCTTGGGTCAGCAGTGAGGACTCCAAAGAGCCAAGACTTCCTATGTGAGAAAGCTTCCCTGCAAGGTGGGGAGTGAGGGCTGGGGCAGACATAGATCAGGCTGGAGAAGGGATGAGGGCAGCACGAGGAAGGAGCGGGTGGGGGAGAGGAACGTGGGTCTGCAGTTGCAGCCTGGGAGCTGGGATTGGGGTTAAGGAAGCGCAGAGGACCATGAAGAGTGGAGCCTGGGGGTAGGAAATAACTCCCCAAGAAATGGCCCCACATCTCCAAGTCAAATGCAGGGGAGCTCCTCCAGTGCTTCTGAGGTATCTACCTTACCTGCCTTGCCCCATTACCAGGATATTCCAGCACCATCATCACCCCATGGTTGGTTATGATGGCCTGTGGGGTGTTACGATGGGCTGCTCCCTCAACAAAGGGGTGGCTAAGACAAAACAAAACAAAATTAAGTAATTTAAAATAAAAGCAACCTTGAGGAGACAGAAACTAGCCATTTATGAGAAGAAAAGTTTTAATTTCTAGACTGATGCTATTCTCCTTGAAGTCAGAAAGGACTGTCACCAGGAAGATGATCAGATTCTTAAAGGATCTGCTCCAGCAACCCACAACTTTTGGTTGAAGCAATGCCAACAAGTTGGTTATCTGCTTTCCACCCCAGTTTGTGTCTTGTGTATGAAATGCTCTCATCCTATGGAGTACACAAGCTTTGCAAGTGAAAGGATATTTGGCAGATGTTCTTCAGTGTTCACCATACCTTTGAGCTCTCCTAAAACTTTTCCTGCTCTGTGACTCAGCTGCGAGCCCTACTTCACCCATGTTGCCTCCTGCGTGGCCAGGGGAGCGCCCACACAGAGCTGGAGCCCCTCAGCCAGACACTGATGCCTGGGTTGATTTGATATGTCCTACCAATTCCACTAAAGGCAGTTAAATCACTAGAAATACATCTGATGTTTAAAAATTAAGCACGTGTTTATGTTGCCAAATTATGGCTTAAAGATCTAACCACATTTGCCCCATTTTGGTAACCACCTTCTTGTGGCCCTCTGGTCCGAGAGAGCGCCTTGAAGAGAGAACATGCATAATCATAAGGAAACTTCCCTGCCTTGTACATGATGTTCAAAACAAGCCTGATAAAAGCAGTCAAAGTCTCCAAAAGCAGCCAGATCGAAACTAGCTTTCCTGGGGATGTTCAAAGACGTTAGACTTCTGTATCTTGAACTGTGTTAATCCCAAACTACTGGATGTAAAATTATTAAACTTATTAAAAACAAACAAACAGAAAAGAAACAAAAAAGGCAGGCTCTTTTTCATTTAAATTGAAAAGAAAGGAAAACTCAAATTTGTCTTCTTGATCTGGCAAATGTCAGGTCAGTAATTGAATGTTTCTGATTATGAGTTGAGCTGCCTGGAAGAGGTTGTAAAAGGACAATTTTCCACTGGGAGAAAAAGAGTTTTCATTAAAATCAAAATAGGTTGTAAGAATATCAACTTTGATGACATTTTCAGTGAGTGAAGACAAAATGAATTACTTCAACTTTCCCATTTAATTATGGTAATATTGGCACACTTCAGTTCAATAAGGTAAAGACACTTCATTTCAATCCATTTAAACTTTTGTCATATATTTAGATATTACATAAATTCTGACTTTGCATAATTCTATTCAGTAACGGTACAGTGTTATGCTCACACTTAATACACTATGGCCTTTCAGCATCACGTGAACAGTATCTTTTCCCAAGGGAAATTTCCCCTGATTTTTGCTCCATTCACTAAAAAATCTGGACTCTCACTGTTATGTGAGACAAAACAGAGAGGATACATTAGGACTCCCTGGAATAGATGACTGGTTCGTTACCAGCTTTAGCTGCAAACAACTCCAGCCCAGTCTTCTCATGGGAACACCCAGAATTCAGGAGATGTAGGGTATTTCCACGTGAAGTTTGGTCCTGATGTTGCTCAAGCAGCCAGTGTCAGGCACAGACACTTCCACACCAGCCACAGGAACACATCGATTTAAGCGCTTTGCAGTCCTTTCCCTGAAGGAGACTCACTCCCGGCTCCCCATCCCAAAGGAGTGCTGCCTTCCCCACCTCCCTGCCCCGAAATCCAAAGCTTTAGTGCGAGTGATGCTGGCTATAAACTGATTCCCCATTCTCTAGCTATTTGGGCTAATCATTCCCAATGTTGCACGGTGGAAGCAGGACCAAGAAATAAAATGTGCACAGTCAGATTAATGCAAATCTGCCGCCTGCTGCGTGCCCTTTTGACATGCGGGCATGTGGCAGCACAGCGCACAAAGGGGAACAAGTCCTAATGCTGGGAGGCCCTCCCTGCTCACAGAGCAGCCAGGGTTGAGGTATCTGCAGCTCTAAGCATCCCAGCTAAGATCATCAAACCTATTATTTCACAAATGCTGAGCATCCTCACCGTCACCTGGTGCCAGCCAGCCCTCGGGTATTCTAACTGGGTATCCAGTAACATGCTGAAAAGACTCAAGTGCAGAAAGCTCTACTGGTAGCTCTAAAACATGCTAGCAAGTCAGGTGCTGGGGCAATGCAGAGAGTCTCCATTTTGCAGTGAGGAAAACCAAGACTGAGAGAGGGTATAACTCACCTAAACACTACGCAGCAGGTCAATGGCAAGAAGAGAATAGGACTTCGGCACCTGATTCATGTGCCTTGCTCTGCCTATTAATCACACTCTCCATCACTGTGCCAAGTATTAGTATTGATTTCAAATTAACACACACATTTCTTATCAAGGAGAAAAAAAATAACCAAGAAGGTTCACTATGTTCAGCTCTGTTGGAGGCCAACATGATTGTAAGAGCAAATGCTTTCTGCAAGACATCCCGTCCCAAAGCACTCCAGGCTGGGAGGGACACAGCACCACCCTCAAGGGAGTGTCAGATGCTCACAAAATGCTCCAAACCGCTTAAGTAGCTTTTCAAAAAAAACCATGGTGTACCATCATAACATGCTTGAAATGCAAGAAGGAGGCTTTGTGAATGCAGATGCTGATGTTATTGGACATGGACAATGTGTGTCCCCCCTTACCACCATGTTTTGTGATGCCAAGTCCTGAGAGCTAACCCTGGGTGACCAAGCCTCACAGTGCTGTCCAATTTCATACTTGCCCTCTCTTCTTTCCTCCTCCTGATGCCCTAAATTCCCTTTTACAAGAGCTGCTAACTTTTGCAAACATAAAGCCGCTACGGGATTCCCTTGTCTTTTAGAGTTAGAGTCTCAGGAAAATGCTTTGCAAATTTTCTCCCTGTAACAGATGCAAGAAGCTGATTCTGCCCAAGCAGCGAAGTACACAGCCACTCTGAACTAAGAAAGATTTTTTTTCTGCACAACTGGCTCAGTTTTTCACACAGATGTTGTTGCTCCTGCCAAGTCGAAGAGCACACAGAGCAGCATTAATATGAAAGAGCCCAATCGGACACTGGTTTAACAACAAGTTGTAAACTCCCCAAGCACAGCCTGTGTGCTGGGTCTTCCCTTTCCTTTGTTTTTTTGCTTTTATGTACCCAGGGAGGAGGGGGAAAGTAAAATAGAACAAAACCATAAGAAGCCACTGAAGGAAGTCTTAGCCTTTCAGGGGTAAATTTCCTTTTTGAAATTCAAAACACACATGTTAATCTTTAATATTAAACTCTGGATTAAAAATTCATTCAAAAATCTCACAGTTTGGAACACTTACAAGTCCATTGCATTATTAAATGCTCAGAGCAGTGCTACTCTGCATAAAGAAGTCTCTCCAAACTCTTTCCTTTATCTTGAAGCCAAGAGCAGGTACTCACTGCTCTCTGCAGTTATTCTTCAAGCTCAGAGAAGCCGTGCTGTGCCCCCAAGAGCTGGGAAAGGCTCACACCAGGGTTCCCCAGGTTCTGCTTCAGAGGTTTCAGACCGCTCTGTGGTCCTGGGGAGCAAACTCAGAGCTAGTGGGAACAAGTGGGACACTTCCAAACAGCGCTGCCCTGTTCAGCAGTGGTTAGCAGTGGTGCCAGGACACAGCTTGGCTCAACCTGCCCACTTGTGCCTTTTTGAAACCTATCCTATCCACAGGCATCAAAACCATCACCGGCCTCAACCTTCATCCAAGTGCCTTGGCAATACTGGGGAGGACTTGCACAAATTCTGCAGGTCAGTCCCAGCGCTGAGCTTGCTGGTGCCCACAGATACTCCCTGTTTTAACAAATGATGTGGGATGCACAGCCCCAAGGACAGAACAGTCTGTGTCTGTTGTGGTCCAGGCTGCCATAGCTCAGTGTAGCAGAAGACCTTTTTCAAAGGACTCACCAAAATACTTCGCATCACGGAAGGAAGAATTGTTCCCAAAATGCCCTGTGCCACCTTGACACAAAGGTTCTCAATTAGAAATACAGAGCAGGAGGCTGAGCCCTCAATTTTCCTTACTTTTTTGTACTCTCTTTTGTTTGCCTGGGGAGGGGGGGAACAAGGGACCAGGCAGCACGTGCAGAGCTGTTGTGGTTTTTACAAATATTTTTGGAGCCATTTGGCCTCTTACCAACTGCAGTCTTACAATGCTGCAGCAGGCTGAGCAGGAGGTTTCCACCTCTAGAGTTTGTGGTACCACACCATTTACTGTAAGGGGTAAAACTTTCTTTTTAAGCATCAATGTTGTTAACAGTCACCTCAGCACAGTTGCTCTAGCGGTTACCATCACAAAGCAGCCTCTCTCCTACTCCCTTTCCTGCACTTGCAGGCTGATTTCCTTCCAAACCCTCCACCTGAGACCATCCCCAGCAGGCTGCCCTCACCTGCAGCCAGCTGGGTCCACGCCAGATGAACCACCGCGGCAGCTGAGGCGAACGCTGCCCACGTACCTCCTGGTTGAGGAAGGTGCACGGGCAATGAACACAACTCTTGGAGGGGGTGTTCCCTTCGGGGAGGTGCTGGTGCCTCTCTGACCCCCCAGATGCCGTCGGAGGAGAGAACCTCTCCACCTGCAGTCAACACTGTTACCTGCTGGGCAAAAGGTACGGAGTCAGACCGAATACACTGCACTGCACTATGCAATGGGCAACCCCAATGTCACCGGGCTCCAGGCAAAAACGATGCAATCTGTCCCTAGCTATAAACAGTACTTGTCATCAGGGAGGAAAAGAAAGAAAAGAAAAAACACACAGAAGAGACTAAACACGTACAAATCACATTTATCTCTCCCTTGTTTATCGTAACTTTTCCTGCCATATTTGCTAATGGCAATAATAATAGTCACTGTAGTAGAATCACACTTTGGCTTCTTTCCCAGATTTTCTTCTTCTTCACCAGGCAGTGAAGTTGTATCACCAAAACTTCACAGAGACCTGGTTTTGCAGGAGGGGCCCCACCAAGAAAGATTTTGACAGCTTCCCATGGAAGCTGAGAAAAGAAAGAGGAGTCGGGAGAGTTCTCATCTCGGGGACAGGGGAGCGATAGGCAGGAGGGGAAAAAAGGTGGCAAATCTCCACCATATTTACCAAAAGTGGAAAGTAAGGAAAGCAACAATTATGAATGAACACACAATTCAGCACACAAGCAGCCCTGCTCAGGATGTGGATGTGTTCCCTGAGTGAGATCTGAGCACCCCTGGGATGCAGGGGAGGCAAGGAGCAATAAGCCCAGGTGATGTGCCCATGCTTATGCAGAGCTGGATGTGAACCCTCACTCTGCAGAGCCCAGCTTGATAGTTCATCTCCCAGATCATCTCTTCTTCCATAAATTCAGTCTTCTACTTTTAAACTCATGTGCCCATCAAGTTAGATTACAATTAAGACTCTGCAAGTATGGCAAAATATATTCATGAACATCTGTTTGCATAATAAGCCTGAATTTGCTTCAATAGTATTCACCTGACCTGGTTTCCTTACCTTCTGCAAGTGCTCACACCAGTTCTCCCCTGTTTGAAGATGATGACAGGAGGGAGAGGCTGCTGCACACACTGATGTAAACATGAAGATGGTTTCGGCTGGTGGAGGAGGGTTTTCCAGCCTCTGGTGCACAGCCCTTGCAGGGATTGGAGGCTACTTCTCAGACTCCATAAAAGCCAGCTAAGATAAACAAGCTTAAAGTCAGAAGGCTAAAACTTAACTGTACCAAGGTCTGGTCTGCCGCTGAAAAATCTGTATGTGGGTTTGAATCCTGGCCTCTGTGGTTTGAACTCGCTGGGAGAAGGCAGGTAGTCACTTATGCTGAGGCCATACCTGCTCCTCTGGCTGGTTGCTCCCAGGGGTGCAGGTAAGCATCCGTCCCGCTCCTCATCCCACTGCCTCCCCCCCCAGACCTGTCAGCATAACTGCTGGTGTAATAGCTCTCCCACACAGCTGTGGCGAAAAGATCCTTGTTAGCGGGTAAAAGCAATTTTTTTTCCACCATAGGTCATGCTGAGAGGATCAGGTTGAAGAGCAAGAATGCAGGCAGCCATGCTGGCAACCTGAACTGATGGCAACTCCTGGCAGGGGATGGGGAGCAGGGACAGCCTCTGACCTCTCCAGCCACCTCAGCGGCAGTCAGGGTAGTCCATCTGACTGCAGCCTCGCTCCCTGCTTCCATTTGCCTGGCTGTGAACTGGGGCAGTGTCCCCTCACCCCACCAGCACTTTGTGCTGCTTGGGCACATGGTATTGAGGGCAGGTGCCAGCAGAGAGACTGATGAAAGGAGCAGAAACCATACCCTGAGCTCTATATGCAAGTTTAAAGTAATAAATATTCAAAGCAATACATTGCAAGGTAGAATATGACCCTGGGAAAAATATTTCTTGAAAAGCAAAGAGGAATATATTCAACTGCATACACCTGATGGCCGGAGAGAGATCATGGAGTTAAATCAGCATAGCTTCAAACACACCCCACAGAGACAGATGGACTGGCTGCCCACTGGATGCCTCTGCAAGAGCCCCTTACCTCTGCAGATATTTTGTCTGTCTCTAAGCAAGATGTGGAGTGGCTGAGGAACAATACAGCAGGACAAGAGCAGTCTCTGAGCAGGAGGAACCAAGAGTTTGTGAAAGACCAGCACTACACCCCTGCAACAACAGAATCTCAGAAGGAATTGTCTTTTAAGGCTGCCACAGGGATGCTATTTATGTTCACAGTAAACACAGGCCACAGGAAAGGAATTCAGCTCTAATGACAAGGTGGTGTGGGAGGCTGGGCTGTGCTGGGACTGGCACAAGGCTGCTGCCCATCCAGAGACGACTTTCATCAAAGGAACAGGTTTTTGTAAATGCTTCCCCAGTTCTCATTATAGTAGGACCTACTGATATGTATTTCTACACTCACGTCACAAAATGTTAAAGATTTTTCCACGCTCTAGGAAGTGATACAGCAGTGGAGGAAAGCACTTCTGCTAGGCTGGAGGACAGCATTGCTTCAGACAGCACATGCAGCAACAATCCATAACCACAGAGAGCAGATGAAGAAAATACAGCTACCTTTGGAGAGTAGAAGTCTAACAAATGAAAACAAGCTTCCATTAGTTTTTTGGCATGAACATCCTTGGCTCAACATAATTAAATGGATTTAGTTCTTACTTTCTCTTTTAATTGATCAAGAGGAATGGTGATGCTGCCTCCACACCCCCATTACGTCTAAAATGATGACTAGCAGCTCAGTACTTGCCTAGCAGAGAGAGAAGAGCCTTGGGCATCTGCTCACCCACTCTCTTTCCAGCAGCCCTGCCAGTGACCCTGACAAATCTCTCCAAGGCCAATATTGCCCTCCCCACTGAGGCCCAAGAGGACATGGTTTGAAGCAGCGTGGTTGTGCCCACCACTGCAACAGCACGACTGGCTGTGGCTGTGAAAGCCACAGCAAGGGGCTGAGGGGAAAAATCATGCCCCAGAGTTAAAGGGCATCATATGGATCCTTACTCACTGGGACCTGTGCTCACTTTGCAGGCTATACGTCCAGCCCTGTGCTGACAAGACACCAGACATGGGGGTGTGGGATGGGGGGTGGCAGCACACAAGCTCCCTGCCATGACAGCACCTTTCTCCCCAGGGCAATGGAGTCAGGGTGCTCACTGGAGCTGACAAGGCCATGCAGCACCGATTCAGTGTTCTGCATCCTCCAAGAAGCGAAAAACAGGAGGTGGCAGGGTGGTTTCCCCCCTGCTTTCTGGATGCTTGGGTTTCTGACAGATTTCTCTGCAAGGGGCTACCCAAAAGCTCCGTGGAGCTGGAGTGTCAAACGTTAACACTCAGCACTTAATTTGTGGTGCAAATCCTGTCAAACCCAATTGTGTCTCTTTACCCCTCTGAGGCATCCCAGGCCCTCTCTGCTTCTGCAGGGGGCTGAGGCTTTAAGGAATGACCAACTGTTAAAGTGAGCCTGTGATGCACAGCGTATGCTCCAGCACCAGGCATGCCCTCTCCCCTCTCCTCCTCTCCCCCAGCTCCATGTACACACACAGAGTGGTCAGCAGAGAATACACCCCAGGAGGCTTAATTAATGAACATATTTGAAAGCTCCGGGCATCATCGTGCTAGAAGAAATGAGTGATAACATTAGCATCTGAGCATGAGCTGTTTGGGTTAAGAGAGGAGGGAGATGGGGCCGGAGGCGCTGGCTGGCTGGCTGGGAAGCATCCCAAAAGCACAGGACCCTCTGCAGGGATCTGCCATACTCATCTGTACCAGACACAAAGGTACCAGAGGGGAAGCAGCCTTCTGACAATGGGGGATCAGGCAGAATTAAGTGAGAACCCATAAAACATGGCAGATGCTTCCTTCTGCCCCCTGTGAAAGGAGAAAGTGATCATCGTGGAGGAAGGAAGGTAGGAAATGAGATGGAGGTAGGAAGATACATCAAAGGGACAGAAGAGAAACAGAAGAAAAATAGATAGAAAAATGCTAAAAGATAAATGTAGTATGTTTTTAATTTGCATGAGAAAAATAGTTCTCTTTTCCCCACCGATCATCTTTATTAGCAACAAAATTTGCAGCGAGATCTCAGACTAGCTATCTAGCTATGACAACAGCAAAGCTCTGAAACAAACTGCTCCGGGGAGGCTGTGGAAACTCACTCCACCTCAGGCAGCTTTTACAGGGAGGGTGTAGGGCTGACTGAGACTTAACCAGGTACTTTGCCTGAGCGGCACACAGATCAGATCAGTGATGCCTGAACTATCTGCTATCTGATTTTTGGAGAGCAGCTTCATGAAATCACTGAGTTTCTAAAAGCTACTATTTAATACAGTGTACCTACAACAGTGCTCACTTCAGTCTCCCAGGCCACAGTCCACATATCACTGGCCTAATAAGGCACCCCAAGATCTTCTCCAGCTTCTGCAGCCCTACCTTTGTACATGCTTCACTGTAAGGACAGGCTCCAGGAGACATGAAGGAGGCCACAGGAACAAAAAGGATGCGTAGGAAGCCTGCTTCACCCCAGGGACCCCCAGCTTGCTCAGCAATAGTGCATGTGTTGTATGTACCCACACTAGGAGGAGTAATCTCCCTCTTCCAAACCTCCTTCTTGGTCCAACAACTCACTGTCCATCATCCACACCAACATACAACACTGAGCCCGGAGCTGGAGCACATCAGTCTTGAACTGTGCCATTTTAGGTCTTGGCTATGAAGAAGGAAGCCAATGGCAACACCCTGGGCATGGGAAGAGGTTGGTGGCAAGCAACTCCTCCTTCATCCCTCTCTTCATGACACTCCAGGGAGAAGGTACACGGGAAAACATACCTCCTTGAACATCTTTCCCTGAATATCTGCCATAATCCAAATTCTAACAAGTAGCCCAGTTATGGGGCTAGATGGGCCTGAGGTAAGACCCAGCAAAGCCACTGCTATTAAAAGAATGGAAAACGCAGTGGCTGATCTCTGGCAGAGAGCAATCACGGCTAAGAAACCTCCTGCTGGGAGCACTGGAGCATGACAAGAGGTCTTAAATCTCCCTGCTTGGCACCATTCCCATTTAAAATCACCCTCACTTCTCAAGCCAGCAGACCTGATAAGAGAAGACTGTCTTCCTCCAAATGCAGCAAGGAAAAGAAAGGGGAAAACCTGCTGCTTTTTCCTGGAGAGGAAGGGCAGCTCTCCTTGCTCAGGCTTGCCCACACCACACGAAGGTGTGAGCAGCTGCGGGGTGATGCTCTCTCTGGCGTTGTCTTACCAGGCTGACACCAGTACAAAGCCTATGCACCAGTTCTTAGCTCAGCAGCTTGCCAGACTTGTCACCAGCTTCAGTGCTGAAGACATCACCAGCTGAGCTTGCAAGGCTGACACTACGGCACATTGCTACCTGAGTCACTGTGTTTTCCTGCAGGTTTCCTTTCCTAGCTTCCATGCAAGCATCAGCACTTGTGGCTATTTATGTTCTCAGGGAAATGCCTGCCTGTGATGAGGGAATCTATGAGAAAGGAACACAAGAAATAAAGGGATGAAGAGGAAAACAAGGAGAAAAGCAGGCAAGATTTTCCCGGCACCAAACCTGGACGAAAAAGCAACAAAAAGTATTTCCTTTCCTTTCCTTTCCTCCCCTGACTTCTTTCCAGTCCTCTTTTCCCTCCCTTTTCCTCACAGTGAAAATTGAAAGCAGTGTTAGAAAAGATTGAAAACCACCTGTCACACTTCCTCCTCCTACCCTGACAATTTTTCATAGAAAAAAAGAAATTAAGAAGAGAATGTAATGGAAGCTTCTATGAAAACCAGTCTTTGATTAAAAAAGCCATATTTCATCAACACACACAGCTGAAGAAAAAACCTGGACCAGCTCCATACATTTTGAAGATATAGGCTAGCCCCAACCCACAAGTATTTGTCCTCAGCAAAATTCAGACACAGCATGAGTACATGTGTCTACACCAGTTTTAATCCAGCTAGCATGCTAAAACCAGCAGGGATGCCATGCTGGAAAGGACACCGTGTACTTTCCTGATAGCAACTCACAGTAAGATCTGTGCTGCCACATCCTCCCTCTGACTCTTACTTATGCTGAACAGAACGGATACAGCAATGCCATCACACCGTCCTTTGCCCAGGCAGACAAAATCGCCAAATGTGCTGATTCAGTAACACCTCGTCCAGCAGGTACCAGAGCTCCAGCTCCAGGCCAGGAGCAATAAAGCAGCTCATGTACATGGGGCTGCTGTCAAAGGCACAGGTCTCCGTGGGGTTTACTGGCTCTCTACCTCCCATTTGCTGGGAGGAAGCCAAGATGCAGGAATTTGTGACCTTGCTAACTCAGCATTTCTGCCTTGCTGGCACAATGTCTGGTCACGACCTTCTGGAAAGTCTTGTGACCACTTGTTGGTTGCAGGACCAAATCTTTGGGAACTGTTGCCCTAGAGCATCACAGCTTCACACTATAGTACAGGTCACAAGATCAGCGCTACAAATTCATTAGGGGAAGGAGGCCTGCGAAGGACCCGCAGGGCACAGCGAGCAGGCACTGCTGCCCACCCTGGCGGCCACACTTGGACACCGGGCAGCTGGGGCACAGTGCACCACAGTGGCTGGGGGAATATAGGAGGCGTGCCAAGCAGAGATGGGGTGCACCAACATTAAAGGGGTCCACATGTCCTCAAATAGCAGACTGCATCGGCTCATGTATATGCATAAACAGGGGGAATGGCACTGTTTCCTCTGGATCTTCCTCTAAAGCAGATTGAGGAGAACCAGAAGTGGGTTCTCACTTTTTTCTTGCTGCAGTGGTCCAGCAGGAGGGAGCCGAGGTGGGGAACTGGCACAAGGACACATCTTCCTGTGGAAGGGATGACGCACTGAGGAAGCACTCAGTTGTTGCCCTTTGGGGTAAGTACTGCTGCACCCTCAGGCAGCAGCCTCGTACTCCCCTCATGCCTCCTACTCCCTCAGAAAAAAAAAAAAATCCTCCTGCAAAAACATTTACCCACCTCAATTTCTTTCTGGGCCAGCCCTCACTTCACCCATGCAAGCACAAAAAGAACCTGAGCTCTGACATACCACTGCATCCTTCCCTTTATCCTCAATCCTTACCACAGCACAATTTGAAGAGTAATGACCTGAACCAACCCCAGCTTAAGACAATGGGTGTCTGTGTGCTGACTTTAATAGAATTTGGATTAACATGGGATTGCAAAATCTCCAAAATTGATGCAACTGTAATGCTGTCAAAACAATTGCTCAAAGGTCAGGAGATCGCTTGAAGTTAAAGGTTTCCCTTGAAATTAAGTAAGCCACACCGCACATCCTGCCCTGCCCATGATTCTATCTTCACACAGAGAATGAACCCAAGTGCTGCACATCTGAGAACAAAACCCAGGAATAAGAAGCACCCTGCGTGCAAAACAAACATTAAGAGTAGATTCAGTAGCTCTCTACCTCTTTCTTTATCCCCCAGTTGGTACTGATACAGTGTTCACCACAATGCTTTTTTGTTCTTGCGCTTTTCTTGAAAAATTAATAAAACAAAAATGTTAGAAGAAGATGGTGCGTGTAGAACAAATACTCCTCTGACAACAGTTATTCTACAACTGAGCTCAGAGAGCAGCAAACTTGGTGTCAGCCTCAGCTCCATGTAGCCATGGGATGCCACCTTTGAGCCTCCTTTCCAATTCACCAGAGGCCAGAGAGGAAAGCAACAAGGTGTTGAGGAATACGCCACTAACAGTGACACCTTCTTTCAGAGCTTCTCTCCCCATACAGGTAATGTCCTTGTGCGCATTATTATCCCAGCTGCACAAAGGAGCCACTGAACTGCCTGGCTCCAGTTTTAATCAGCATGCCCACTAAATTGTGACTGTTGACAATTATGGGTGCCCATCTTTGGACAAGAGATGTTAGCCAGAAGCCAAGTACCCACAGCTCCTGCTGAAAGCAACGAGGGCTGGCGGTTTGGTGTAGTCCTTTCTCCAGTCGCTGTGATAATGCCATGATAACGCCATGCCTCAGTGTGGTCCCACAGCTTCTCCTGCAGGCTCCAGTGGAAGCGGTGGGAGATGGACGGAGTCAGGGTGGAAGGGAGCAGGGAATCACTATTTCCTCTATTTGCTCCTCTTTTGGGACCTGCCTGTTTTCCCCAGAAATATCCAGGGAAACCCTGGCTGCATTCAGTTTGGCTGGGGTACAAGGCTATTTTTAGGAAAACAAACAGCTGAAGATCCATTTTTAATTTTCATTTAGATCTAGGATTTATATTTTATTTGTTAATTTTGCTTTAATCTCCTTGTCCCTCATTACTCCCTGACTTCCACAGCAGGGGAGAGAAGAGACACGGGGAGGAGGGTGTAGGGTAGGACCCAGTGGGAGCAGTGATGAGCAAGGTACCGAAAGAGGGAAGAGAGAGGGGGAAAGAGTATTGTTGACAGCATCTGATCCTCTGATTAATGTATTTCTAAGCAGATTAACCGAATCCCAACAACTGCTCTGTGCCAGGTTTCTTCTCTAAGCTTCTCTCTCCCCCATGTAAACAAAAAGACATTTCCTCTGAGCAACAGCCAACACACTGACCAGGGCTCTGGCAGACTCCCTGTCCTCATGTAGCACAACACTATGGGGCACAGGAGAAGGGGGGAAGTACAGGTCTATGGAGGTAACCTCTATTTTTAAGCATATTTTGTGCTCTTTCTTTCACCTCCTCAGTACTTCGCATGACTCCTCACTTGTCCATCTTCAGAAAGTGTGGAAGGATGCCAAGAGTGATGTGGGAAGATGAAGAAGCAATGGCTGGTACTAGTCTGGTCCCAGAGGCACATGAGAACTCGTGATCTTGTTACACTTTGCTTATCCATAGCTGCTCTCCATGGCACCCACACAGGGAAGAAGGGAGGGAGGGAGGAAGGTGGGTAAGAGCATCCCTAAAAGAGGTGGTGGGAACCACTAGGCACAACCCACTTCTTCCTGCCCTGCCCTACCAAAACCTTCACTCTGACTCCCTACAAGAAAGAAACATTGCCATTTCAAGCCAGCTTCTTGGAGCATTTTGCAGTCAGTAGTTGGTCAAATGCCCAGAACCCTGTATCACTGTCCCCATTTCATAGATGGGGAAACTGGACACGGGAGAGACTTCTCCAAGGTCACAGGGCAGGTCAGTAGCACAGCCCCACCCACATGAGCTGAGTTACAGGCATTTTTCCAGGTCATGATATCAGCCTTGGCTGAATAGGTCTTCTCTAATAAGCCTTCAAATTTAGCCTCCAAGTTTCCAGACCTCGTGAAGCAACTCCTCCACCAGAAAGTCTCCATCCTTGCTTCCCAAGGGCAGGTTTGCCATCTCTGCAACAGCCACAGTGGTCAGGGGACATTTCTGCCTACCTAACACACTGATGGAACTCAAAGACCATGCCTGCTGGCATCATTGCCAATCCATCTTGCAGTGGAGCTTGGAAGGATGGAAAGACCTCGGCTCTGATAGCCACTCATTTTTTTAAGTCCAGATTTCCTCCTGGTGCTCTGCCTCCACCTGAGCAACAAGTGACTGAAACAGTCACAGACCTCCCCCACCCTCTCTGGGTTAGAAGAACTCCCCTTAAAAAGGGAGCTTTTCCTGTATCTCCTACCAGGGAAGGAGAGCAGCTCTCGTAATGAACTGCCAACACAGCACAGTAGATGAAGCCACTCAGGAAGAAGAGGAATTCCCATTCTCTCAGCTGCCCACCTTGCCCTGCGCAAGTCATGGCGAGAGTTTTAAAAATTAAGCCAAAGACATGCTAAACCTAAAACACTGGCTTTGCCACACAGTGACTGTTCCCAGCGTAAATTGTCCCTGAGAAAGCTCCACCACACACAACCTTTAAATGAAACACTTCAGATCTTACCGCACTGTACAGCATGTTTTCCTACTGATGCCTTTTCATTAAGAAAATCACAAGAAAAGTCCTGTGCTGAAAATGGAAGCAGAGATTGTGACTAAACAAGAATATACAGAGTCAGTTAAGGCTGTAGGGAAAAGATAAGGGCAAGGGGGAAAAAAGCAAATGAATTTATATTGCCTAAGGCACTGAAGGGAATAAGAAGGGATTTACAAATTCATCAGGAGGAGAAGAAAGACCAGAAAGAAGGTAGGTTCATTAATAAATGAGGATGAGGATGAAATAAATGGTCCAGAAATGGCTGAGCAGCTTTTTTAAATCTGTCCTTAGCCAGAAGAATAAAGAGAGGAAGTTTGGACTAGAAAGGAGGAAAAAAATCCAAGTTTAAAAAAAAAAAAGAAGCAAAAAGAACTTGAAGAATGGTACGTCCACAAACCAAATAAAGCAAACGACATCCTAGAACTTAATCCAGAAAAGACAGAGACATTTTTTAAAAGCATTTTTCACTTCAACAGAATTAATACAGGGCTGAACGTTAAGCAATCTATACATATAAGCACCTGCATAAATGTATGCAGGATCAGGAGCCTAATTTGTTATGGCAAGGCATTGACAAACGTATTATCCCAGTGACAAATAATCTGACAATTTACATTGAGCTAGGGAGGCTCCACAAAACCAACCAAAAAGCAAACATAATAAAGATTTTCAATAAGGAATAGAGCTTGCAATGTTTAATTCCAAGTCGATATCTATCCCTAGTGAAATAATGAAACAAATACGAAGGGTCATTAAGAATCTAAAGAATAAAATCACATGCAGTACAGTGAGTCTTTTGCTTTTTAATACATGTGCACAACCAGCACCCAGAGGAAAGGTAGCAAAGGGAATTTGAAGCTTTAGGAATGTGAAGGATTTGACATTGCCCTGGCCCTGCTGCATCACTTTGACTAGAACCAACAGCCTATGGATCAAAAAACTGGCCACAGGTACCAAAAGAAAATATGCTTTGCTGGACAGGGAAATGACAAATGATGTGCCAAAGGGTTTGCATTCATGTTGGTCTTATTAAACCAGTGTCACAGGAAACCAGCACTAACTGCCCATGAAATTTGCAGCTGATGCCCTCCAGAGAAATTGCAAATATAATGGAAGACAAAGAAACAGGCCCTCGATGAACACAAAGCTCCTTAAAATTAAGGATGTGTGGTCAATGGTCTGAAAGTTAAAGCAGAGTAGCATGAATGGGACAGAGGATGATTGAATCTAGACTCATCAAAGCCACAAGCTGAACCCAACAAAATAGAAAAATGCAGGTAATGTCCCTGGAGAGCAATAATCCAAAAGATGGATACTCAGCAGGAGGGAGAAAGCACAGAAGCTGTTTTGTTCTCTGAGACTTGAGGTTACAGAAAATAGCAAATAAAAAATCTTGATGTGCCATATTAGCAAAACAGGCTCTTGCAATTTTGGGTGGTGAACAGAGGGGCATCCCATCACAGCAAAGGGAGGGAGGAAAGAGTTTCTGCACCATTTCAGTGCAACCAGCCCAAGGATCCAATTTCGTTCATTCCATCAGTTTTTCCTCAACAGCAATAAATGAGCAGCAACCTAGAAAAAAATTAGAGACCATTGATAAACAGACCTGGAGGAATTTATAATGAAGACTAAGAAGGGTTAAATGTGTACAGCTTATTAAGGAACAACCCCAAGGAAGTAAACTGTAAAATATACTTGATGCATGTGAATACCTCACAGTGGGAGGAGGTAACAGCTAGGAGTGACAAGATTAAACTAGAA
>JAVJGI010000060.1:4398211-4472286 GCA_035590275.1 Ibycter americanus | reverse complement strand
GTCTTTGCACTGTCTGAGATCCCAGCTCCCAATCTCCAGCAGCGTTCTTGGTTGCAATTGATTTGTTCCTTCCTTTTAAGAAAAGCAGACACTTTACCTAGTATACGAGCACCAGGCAGAATTCAAGCCACTGCTGTGGCAAAACAGCGTTGCTGGGTGTTTCAGCAGCTCTGGCTAATCTTATACCCATTAGCAACATGCATAGTTATGTAAAAGAGATACTAAGGCTCTAATTCCACTATTCATTACCATTATTAATACACTGACATACAAATACATAATAAAGACCTCTGTCCCTAGGGAGGTCATGTTTCCAGATGCCTGCTGACCACAAGAAGGGCTGGGAGTGGGGCACAGTTTCGGAATTCCTTTAAGCACTACCATGCTGCACAAACAGACCTGACCTCTTCTCCTGGACAATGACAAAAATGAACATCCTCCTCTCTCCTCGAAATCTAAGTCAGCCCAAACCGCAGGTACACCCACAAAGCACTAAATCCAGAGAGGAACAGCCTCAGGGTCTTACATATTTTCAAAAAGACAAATCCAACCCCCAAGTCAGGAGATGTCCATGTCTGTTACTTAAGAGCCAATGAAGGAGAAGAGAAGAGTAATAGTGCTCGGCAGCCCCGAGGACCTTCATCTAAGCTGCTGCGAAAGGTCTGTACTACTGCAGGCACAGGGAAGGACAGAGCACACTGGGAAGTACTGGAAAACGCTGCTGCTTGGTGGTAACTCGTGACAAATTTGGCCACCCATTATGCCCATTACCACAGGGTGAAGGAGTGCTGTGACAGGGGCTTTCAGAGCCTTTGTCCACCTACTGAAATAAGTAAGCATTGCCTGCCTGAGAGGTGTTTTCTGGAGGTTAATACACTTAATACCCTTATTATATTCATTCCTCATGTTCTGACGGCTAAATCCTGGCTTGCCCTGCCTTCATATGCTGTAGCCTCAAGCAGATGGGATGCATCGTGCATTCACCACCATGTATTTTGGGCAGGGCCAGATGCAGCACAGCGTTAAGGGTTCCCAGGTCACCCGATGGCAGGAATACTCAGTTGCACTCCCTGGTCCCTGAGAAGCAAGCTCAGCTGTTTGGGCGCTAGGACTGGGGACCTGCCTTTCTCTTCATGTCTGGCAGAAGCACTTCAGGAACTGCAATGCTTTTTTATCCAGCAAGCATAAAAACTTCTATACAGCTCACTTGCCCCACCCAGAGGCATTTTGCTCTGCATCTTGCAAATACCCAAGTTCTGCAGCCTCCAAGTTCCACAAGAGAAGGGGGCAAATAACAGCCGTATCACTGAATTAAACCCAAGAAGCAGCAATGATGGTAGCGAGGGAATCCTACAGACCTTGACAATTATCAAGTTCAGGCCCTCTGGAGCCTTTCTTCAGTGTCTCTGAGTTGTGGAATTGATCTGGAAACCACTTTATTAATGTTCTTTCTTTTCCTCCTCTTCTCCCCATGCAGCAGCATCATTTATTAATTTATGATTAAATGAATTATTGATTCTCACTGCACCTGCAGTGTTCACCATTGTCCTTCTTCCCCAGAGACTTTTTTGACTGATGTGAGAATGGCAAGATGTCAGAGAGACAAAAAGAGGGGGAGAAGGTACTCATTGTGCACAGGACCTCAGACAAGCCTGCTCCCCACTGAAGTGCCAAGCTGCAGAGGATGGATGCATTGCACCAGGGCACAGCAATGGTGCCACCTTCTCACACAGCAATGAGAAAAAAAAAAGAAAAAAGAAAAAAAAGTGCAAAGCCAAATTACTTCTGATAAGGAGGGAATGAGTAGCAGAGCTATTCATAGGCATTCAGCATGTGGGGAGGTATTAAAAAAAAAAAAAAAAAAAAGGTCTGACCCAAAGTCAAAGCTTTTGTTTTTATTCAGCAAAGTCAAGCTGCAGTTCTTTGAATACATCACTGAAAAAACCTTCCAGGCTTTTGGCTTTTGCCTTGCGATTACAATCAACAGATGGTGATTATTTCACAGGCTGGGGCATCTGGTCAGCTCCTAGCCAAACATAAATAAAAGACCTTTGCATGATTTTATCAGGCATTTTGGTCCAGAAACAAAACTAAGGTTGGGGGCAAAAGCAAAAAGGCAAAAGAGAAGACGTATTTAAAGATCCTTGGTTCTAGAGATATTTCCTCTCCAAGTGAAAAGATTGGGGGTGTGAGGGGAACAAGCAGAGTATCTTTACAGAAGCATGCAGAGATATCAGAGCTCAGCACTCCTGGAACTGATGGAAATTTCTGAGCCAGAATATCTCTGTCATGAATGAAACCTAAACCTTGACCCTTTACCTGGGCTTTGCAGGCCAGATAAACCTTCACCCATTTTGATACCATCTTTCACCCAAGCACTGTAATGTGCCACCCCCCAAAAAGCCAGACAAGTTTTACTCCACACATGAATGGGAGGAATGCATTAAGGTACTGCTCCTGCTTTTCATTAGGGAAAACAGACAACCAAGCCACAACAGGGCAACATCCTCTCCCCTTGCATCTTTCCTGGACAGAAAAGCTGCAATATTCTCCTTGAACTAACTGCACAGAAAACACTGCCCTCCCTGCAGCGCCCACTTCCCTGCAGCCTCCACCTCCCTGTGAATCATTGCTCCCCCCATCACCCCTGTGTGCCTGACTGCTGCCCACCGAGGGGCTACCCACAACAGCAAGGGCAGACCTCACTGCGGGAGACAAACTACCCCCATAGGTGGGAGGCCCAGGGCTGTGTTTCGGGGAAATGGAATTCCGGGATGACACAGGCTTCGGGCGTGGGCTCGTGCAAACACCTCTAGAAGAACTGCAGTGACCGTGTCTGTTGTTCCCACACCCTGACTCTGTTACACTCCTAGCCCACAACTCTGGCTCATCCCAAACCTACACGAAAGGATTTCAGCTCTGATCAGCACAGCACTACAAACCTCAGGGAGGTAAGAGGAGGTTCTTACTTACTACTTGCATCACACTCAGCACCCCGACAGATTCCCCCACTGCTTTGCTGCATATAAAAGCAGCTTTTTACCACCTCCCTGCCCTCCCCTTTGCTCCTGGTGGCACTGCAGGCTTGCCTCGCCTGATCTGCACAGCAGCTTCAGAGCCCTCAGTGCTATTTTGCACTACAGGACAATGGCTGAAAATCTGGGGAAGGCACACGGCCAGAGAGCAATTTTGTTAGGAAAACAAGGCAAACACTTTCTGTTCCTGCCTTACACATGCCTCTGGGTTACTCAGCCATTATCTGCTAAATTAAGGCCAGCACGGCTGGCCTTAAGAGCCTGTCCTGCACCAAAGTCACGGCCAACCGTGACTTCCTAGCCATCGCCGTGGGGCACATGCGGCTGTCTTGAACTCTGGCAGCTTGTGCAGAATCGTTGCCCGCCGCTCGGGAACACGCAACACAGGCAGTGCGAGGGAAGAGATGAGGATCTCCTCCAGGTTCCCCACCACCACCGCTCACATTATGACTTACCGCTGAAAGGTTTCTGACTCCCTCCCAGGGAGAATCGGCGGAATTCGGCCATTTCATTACGTGCTCGGCAGGACTACAGGAGAGAGTGGAATTAGATGCCTGCTCTCTAGCTGGGGAGGAGGAAGAGGGACACCCCCCAGCCCAATTTATACAGTGGCATCGGAAGGCAATGGCAAAACAGGGCCCGAGGTGGGGCAGGGGGCATGGACGGGTAATACAGGAGTGAAATCTCTGCAGAGAGCACACATGCATTGTGAGATGAAGGAAGGAAATTACATTACACTCTACACGTACAGGGAACAAGCTTGGATCTGAAATAAAAGAGCAGCACGCTACCCCACCGCCTCCTATTAAATTGATGGACTACATGGCTGTGCCCAAGGCTTCTCAAGATAAAAAGGTTCATTTCCTTAGAGAACAAGGTTTTGACCTTCATGACCTTATTGGGCCTGTGCGCGTTTACTTATTTTAATTTCAGATTAGCATCTCACATTTTGAATACCATGGGGATTACTGTTTTCGTCTATGCAGCAACTGCAGTTCATAAAAGTATCGGTTACCCTCCCCCTTGTTCACAAAATCAAGGCAGATCTGACCAGATGGCACATGCTCCTGCACTCTGTGTCAGGCTGCATTAATTCAGGGGAGATGAACTCTCCTCCAAAACTATATTTATTTCAGACACCGCCATGCCCAGTTGCTGGGCTGTCCTCAGGAAAACCTAGAGCCAGCTCTTTTCCATGAGCTTAGCAGGGGAAAAAGGCCTGCGAAGGCCTTGCTGGATGTCTCAGGTGCCAGGAAGGAGGAGTACCCACAGGCTCGCAGGTGGCTGGAAGTATTTCAGTGCCCCTTCCCCAGGGCTTTGAGACAGTAGCTGTTTCCTAAATGCTCAAAGCATCATGAAGCATACAGTGCTCCCGCACCTCGTTGGACCAGCCTGGTAGCATCTTAAGGCAGTGTTACTGGAACAGCTCAGCCTTTTTGGGAAGGTTGCATTACACTGCCTTGCTAGGATCAGGAACGGGATTCCTCTGAGCAATGGAGGAAGGCAAAAGCTGTGCTGGTATGGTGGAGGGTGGGCAACTCGAGTGACTGTCTAGATCCAGGTCTTCCACAGGCTCACTGCTGCAGGGTTTAGGCAAGGCACTTCACCTATCTGTAGCTCTGGCTGTGCTGCCCATGGATGGCCCAATTTCTCCACCTTCTGCTGGAATAATTCTCCCCATTGCTGGAGACTGTACAGTGTGAGCACTGGAAAGAGAGTCTGACTGGGTAAGAAATGCCCTTTGTTCCTCTCTGTAAAATGTTATTTACTGTCTTCTACAGCACATACAACAACACCTAAGTGTTATACTATAATTAGTAAAATCATGCAGAGAAACTGTTCATGTGGATAATGATACTTTGCGTCCTCCCATGTGGGTAGTTTAAGGTTGAATTAATTCATGTTTGCCCAGCTTTGCGAGATCTATGGAAGAAAGGCTATTGTTATGCAAATAATTATTAATAATGACTACTCCTGTGCTGCTCCCCATTAAATGTGCTCAATTTATAAGTCAAAGGGTGTTCTTCTCCTTGCTGCAAGACAAACTGGGTTCCACAATGGAAACATTGGTGTCAGCGTACCTGGAAAAGGAGGACAGCTCTGAAATGAGGGTGCTTTTCTGAAGGCTCAGCTTCTGGTTCCTCCTTTCTATGATACAAGCAATAGGTGTGACCTGGAAGTCACTTGGAAGAGCAGTCACATTGCCTACTCATAGCATCAAACTCAGAGGATCTTCACACAGAGGCAAGCCCATGCAGAGGGAAATTCAGACAACCCAATACCATATAATTTGCCCAGAAGTGAATAATTATCTTCATTTCACAGACTGAAGCACAAACACTTTTGACAATAAAGCAACTCTTAGAGGTAAGGTGAGTATAAATACACCATACATATAATGCTCAAATCCTACACTAAGTAAGGACAGGTGATTTGTAAGCCACAAAGACAATTTTTAGGAAAATCAGGGTCTCGATACAATGCAGGCGTGAGGGGTTTGGTATCACAACCACAGTTGATTGGAATAGATGTGCAAAACTGCTCCGCGACTGGCTGCTAAGGTCCCTGAGAGGTCTTCCACCCCTGTGGATGAAGGCAGGACTACACAGAGTAAGCAGATAAGGAATTTCATATTGGACAAGGCTTCTCCCAGGTTGCAGGGTATATCACCAGCCACACAGGGGTCACACCAACACAACACTCACAGAGCTGTTACATGACCAGGTGCCCCTCGACAAATTCTCTTTTTTTCCATCTAGTAAAACTGTGAGGGCAGAGAAGGAGACATTTGGCTATTACCACAGTCATTTTAGAGCTTCATCAGGCCCGTACAGGAATATATATAAATAATATCTATAAAAAAGAACAATTTTGTCCACGTACTGTGCAAGGTTGCTTGCAGCCAGGACACATCAGCTTTACTGTGCTATTTCCACACAGGAAGCAGCCATCAGTGCAGCAGGTCTGATGCATCCCAAGCCCTCATGCACACTTACTTTGGTGAGGGATTTCTCAAAAACAAACACAGAGAAGCAAGAATTAAGTCACAGCTTCAGCTCCCTAGGCAGTAGCTTGTGTGCACGGGGCTCTTGGGCAGGGCAGGCTCTGAGAGGGGTTAACGGGCCCCCCTGCAACTGATCACCCTCCATCACCATCAAACATTTTTGCAGGGCTGGCGCTGCACCGATGTTTGCAGATGCCTTGGGCAGGACACAAGGTAGTAAGGTTTGAGATGGATGCCTTCCTGTGTCTTCAGCAGCTGTGGACACTAGGGAGTCTGCAGACAGAACTTAACTCAAGGGGGGTTTGAGGACCATGACGGACAGAAATGATGCCTGCTCATCTCTGCATAGTTCTGCAGATGCAATCCAGCTAAGCATCAAGGAAAATTGATTTGTGCCACATGAATGAGCAAGTACGAGGTGAAGGCACTCCTGGAACTGATGTTGTGGAAAGAAAGTCCTTCTCCATTTTATTGATCTGCTACCCTGCCTTCACAGTAGCTGTGATAAATAGATAATCATTGCCACAGACGGTCCAACATTGAGGACATGTGCCCTGCCCTGAGGGCCCTGGAAGAATGTTTATTGTGTGTGTTTGCATGAGAAACCCAGCCAGCCCCACTGCTTGCATAGGCCTGCAGATTTGCTCATTCAGTCATCAGTCCGAGGCACAAATGCTTGCAGTCCACCCGAAATTACCCCAAATCTTCAAGAAACAGACCAAGGTGTTGTGGTGTATGGATGCTGGTGTAGCTGCCAGGAAGAACGGTGCGTGCCCTCAAGCTTTGCAGAGCAGCGCATCTAGGATCTGATGTTTAAGGGATTCCCCAGTGATTTCAGCAAGCTGGTAAGAAACATCCTACAACAAGTCCTTTTTGAACTGTAGCAAATTTAACCTAAGGAAGCTCTTCCTTGCTGTCTTGTTTTCAGCTGAGGGAAGGTCAGATCTCTGGGTAAGGTTTCCAGCCACCAGGAGTGATGGCTTCATGGTCTGACATGCACAGATCCCTTCAATGTTAATGCCACAAGCAGCAGTTAACAGGGTGGGTAGTAGGACATACATTGCCAACATTTTAGATAGATCTCGATAGTTCAATCACATATGGATTTTTATTCCAGCCTGACCAGCTTTTCCTTGACCAGTTTATGTTTCCCGTAAACAGGTTCATGTCACTGGGGCCTGGATAAGACTTTGGCTAGGATAAGACATCTCTGATTATGGAGAACTTCTGTAAATGGACTTCTCTAAGGACTGAGATCAGTCTTTAAAACATCACTACTGGTCTCCCCTACGGAAAGTAAAGATCATAGGGCACTTTCTGTTGGCCAACCAGAGTCCTAGGACTGGATGAGGAATCCAGCTAAAAATCTTTAAAGATCCAAAACCGCTATACATGTGAGCAAAGTATTCTGTTACCAACACAGCCACAAGTCTTTAGCTAGAAACTTGCATCTCTCAAGAGCTTTGAAGGCTTTTATGCCTTTTTGTCACTAAGAAAATGTGAGACTGGCACAGGAGAGAACACAAAGGTGGTAAGGCCAGGCAGGTCACAAAGGCAAGAGCTTCACTTTTTTTTTTTACTTTTTTTCTTTTCCTTTCTTGGACCCACTTGTCTAGAACAGCAAAGAGAATATTCACAGGCAAGAAATACAAAGCACTGATGCCAAAACTTGGGTGCAATTAGCCTACAGGTAAAGCTCAAGGTTTTCAGTTTACCATCCCAGGTAAGGATGCTATTCATGATCATGCATTGTGCTGGTAAGTCACAGGAACGATGCAATTGCCAGGGTCACAACAGGACAGCTACTTTCTCAGTGCTCTGGTTAAACTTATCCTTTCAAAGGGAACAAAAAGCTTCTTAAGCAGCAGAATATCTGAAGCCTGATTTCCTAAAACTGTTTGGTATGTGGCTTCTCAGGTGTCCACTAACCCGTCCAAGTTCCCACCGCAGCTGTTGTAGAACTGAATAGTACCTTCCCACCCGTCTCCAGCAGCCACAAGTTCCCTGCTTTCTTCAAGAATTTACTCATAAACAACTGATCCTCAATGATTTTTTGGTTAGCTCTTGCTCCTCCTGTAGAAAGCACCTGTTCTGCAGAGGCTCGTATTGCCACTGGAGTATATTTACTACCTACTGCCACTGGAGCCAGTGGGTTTTGCTGGTAGGGGAGAGGCGTGCACCTGCAGCTCCCATCAGGGCAAAGGCCCAAACAGAAGCGTTCAAGAAACAGAGCAGCAGGCTCTTTCTTGCCTGTGGTTAGCTGTCTGGTTGCTCTCTTGTAAGACTGGCCCTGGGGGATAGTTGTGACATATGACTGCAGCACAAACATTGCAGGTGTTCCCTAACCTGGGAGTTACTCAGTATCTAGTACAACTTTCATGTTACAGGTGACATATGAGCAGCATCAGGAGAAGAAACACTAATTAGATGACTTATGAGCCCTGAAAAGACCAGGCAAGAGGAGAAACAAAAGACTCCGCTCCAGACCTGGGGACTAGTCACTGACCAGTGAACTGGCATCAGCCTTGACAGTCGTGTCTACCAACTCCACTATCAGCTCTGCATGATGCAGCTTGAAACTCACGATGAACCACTTCACGTAACAGACACCCACAGCACAGATGAAGGCAAAATATTTCCTGTACCACGTCCACCAGGCCATGAGAAACACCAATACGTTGTGCTGTAGCAGATGGACAGCCAAGAGGAGGAAACTGGTTTCCAGATTTTACGTTCAGTGATCCCTTAGACCTGCTGAGGAAGAACATCGCTGCTCTCTGCAAGCGTTGATTGAAAAGGGGAAAGACCCAAAACATCCCCTGCTGGTCCATCCATGAAGAAATTCCCACCACAGCCTGGTTACAGCGCACATCAGAAATGCAGAACTTCAATGTATGGCAAGATGCTTTTCCAAGGGAAGAACATGCAGTTTCATTTATTTACAGCAATGCTCCACACTCCTTTCCAAGTCTACCGGCAGCTCAAAAGATGCACAGCCAGCATGAGACAGCTGGTTTGGGATCAGCCTTTGTCACAGAAAAGATGCTGTGAATAGATCACAGGCTCGTGCGTTGCTCTGGCCAAGAGGATACCCCAGTATAATTAAACTCCCCATTTTACAGACTGTTTAACTGAGAACATGAAGCATTGACCTGACCTGCCATGATCCCACAGGCAATGAATGACCAAGGCAGAAGCAGTGGCTCTCCCTAGCCTCCCAAGAAGGCACACGGATGAGTAGAAATAAAGAAGGCACATCTGCTTTCTTGGTGCTCTGCATCATCTTTTCAAAATCCCTCCTTCCGTCTGCAGTCTTGCGCTGCACGCTTGGCACTCGTGTCAGCCCCCCACATACACCACTGATCACAGACTAGGCTCCACAGGAGGCTTCCTGCTTGTTTGTTTGCTAATGAATATTATTTTTAAAAAGTAAGAGGTGGGGGGAGGAAGAACGAGGGAGCCCAGAGTGAAGGCTGCTGCTGTGCTCAGTCTCTATGGAAATAATCCACAATGCTAATACGTCCTAAAATGGTAATAAAGCCTGTGTTCTCTTATGTAATCCCATAGTAAGAAAGAGCTCTGTCGGCTTGCCTGACAAACGATATCTCTGTAACCTTGGAGGGGATTATTACTAAAAAACAAAGGGTGGAAAAACAAAGCAACAGACACACACACAGGCACATGCAAATCCATCGGATGCAGCAAAAGGACAAACAGGTCCAGCCGGGCTCCTGTGCCTTGGCCCCACGGTATTACATCTCTGCCATCAAACGGGGAAAGGACCTCCTGGCACAGCAGCCAGCAGCCCTGCCCCAGCTCCTCCTCTGCTCGCAGCCCCCCCACCTCCCCAGGCACCTCAGCACCAGCAGCAGGCAAAGGGCAGGTTTTCCCCTCTTCTGTCCTCCTTCCCTCCCTCCCCCAAAATGAACATTCAAAGCCCCGGCAGCTGGCCAAATCCAGTTTGCCTGCGTCAGCGATGCACGTGGATTCACATCTGTCCTGTCCAGCGGTGATGGAGCCAGGGCTACGTGCGTCCCCGAGGAGGATTCATGCCCCCAGATCAATCGAGTTCTGTGTCAGCAAGGGGGGAACTGCACTTTTTCTGGGCACAGCTGAACGGCACCATAAGGCTCAGAGTTTGCCTTAGAGCTATAGGGAAAGAGGAGGTTTGGAGGCAGGGGTAAGCTCATTTTGGAGCTGTCTCTCAGTTTGGCTGGTGAACCATAAACCAAAGCCAGGCAGCTCTTTGCTCTTGTGCCCCAGGTGCAGAACAGAAATAAGGCACCACCAGATTAGAGCCATGCTTCATGAGGTGAACCACAGGGTACAGGTAGCCCTGTCACCACCTCCCTTTACTCATCTCTCCCCCCGCAGACTATGCCCCTCTCCGGACATGGAAAGGGACCCACCAGCCCACCTTGGAAACCCACCAGAGCCACGGGACTAACACAATAATTGCTTGAGCAAACACTCCTGTCGTCACGTGGATAAGCCAGCCCCGAGCTCCCTGCTCCAGGACATGGCAATGGGACAGGCAGGAGGCTGACTCCAGAAGACAACTCACATGCAATAATATGAGCACCAAGCTCTTATCTCAGTGCCAGCAAAGGATGGTGACCACTCCAGTATCTCTTTCCCACAGATGAAAGCATGGGAACATTTAGCAGAATGCCAGAAAACTTTCTTGGGAACAGTCATCAGGCGGGCTTCCATGCCTGACTGAACATCTACCCTTTCATGATGGGCTGTGTTTAAGAGACTTTTAATGTTTTCTCAGACAGCAGGAGATGAATGAATAGGGAGTCTCAGGTCGGAGAAGACTCCCGAAGGCAGGAGAAAGCCAATTCTGAGGAAAAAAAAAAATCAGTCCTAACACTTAAAAAGATGTTATTATGACACTTAAAAGACATGTTTAAGGGAGCACGACCTTTACCAGTCAACACATGTAAAGAGCTATAATTCACACTAGGCGTATGCAATGTGACCGCCTGGAAAATAAAGGGTTACAATCACTATTCACAGCAGTCACATTTTTTTAATTAATAACCCTGTAATTGGTATCGACTTAAACCAACTGATGACAGTCTTATGATGAGCCATTCCCAGCCAAGCTTCCTACCCAATTGCCCTAAGGTCAGGAAAACAGTGAACTCCATTATCGGGCAGAAGCTTTCCGCCCCACACCAGTCTCCTTCCTTGGGCCATGGAGAGGTCACCCCACGCAGGAGATGCGGCAGCCACCCATCTCCACTGCCTTCTTCCAGCCCTTGCTTGCTAGCACTATGGCTGCACCGAGCCTCTGCCCTGCTGCAGCCTGGCTTCCACAGACCAGCGTCTAAAGCACCAGCACTTTCTGGTGTGGTGATTTCCTTATGGCAAATGATGATTAAAAAAAGGGGATCCCACCATCAGGGCTGCCAGAGCTCTTTCCCAATGCCACCCTGGCGAAGAACACGAGGGCTAATCCAGCTCCAGGCATTCAATTCTCGGAAGCAGAATGAGCAAATCTTGCTTGTCTGTTCAGACACAGGCCCAAGCGATGGATGTTCCCCCCTGCCGGGATCTGCAAGATATGGTAATTTTGGACATCTCTGACATACCTGCCATATGCAGCCGGGCCAAGCCTCTCTGGAGCCCAGGGAAAGGAAAAAGGGCAGCGCTGGCAAAGGGCAGCGTTGTGTCTGCAGCAGTTTAAGCCATGGCCTCACCTAAGACAGGTCACAGCTAAAAAGAAAGCCCTGGGGCAACATTCCTGGCCTGAAGCTCACTCACAGCAAATTTTGGGAGAAGTTTACTTCCAGAAAGAAAAGCACAAGGTACAGAAGGCAGCACAGCAGCCGCTCTATAAGGCTCTCCCCGGCTGCAGCGTCAGGCACACCAAGGGGATGGAGAGGCGAAACTACGGGTCTGGCATCAGGGCTGAGCTCACGGCATCCCCCCAGACAGTGCCATGCACACACCTCCTCCACGGTGGGACCGAAAAAGTCCCTTTTCTCCCCTAAGCCTCGACAGGGAGCCCACGGGGCTCCTTCCTCCGGCCGGCACCCTCCGGAGGGCTCCCCCCGCCACTACCAGCGAGCAGCATTAGAGGGCAGTGCGCTGCCTTGAAAGCGGGATGCCTGTCCCCCCCCACCCCCGGGCCAGGGCCACGGGCACCCCCCGGCTGTCCCTCAGCATCGCCTAACCCCCCCGCCCCAGAGACACCCCCTCACCCAGCCGCTGCAGCGAGCCCCGCCTGCCGCATCCCCCCTCGCAGGCAGCAACCGGGAAATTCTGCAGGGGCTGCTTTTTAATTAGAAAATGCTGGGTTTTAATTAAATAAATGTGAAGCTGAATAATGCAATCAGGAGAATTGCCTGTGCTCTTTTCTTTTGCAATTCAATTTATTTTGTGCTGTCCCCACACTTTTAGTTTTCGTGTGCCAAAGACTTTTGCATTGATCACTCAGAGCTGCATTGCAGAATTTGCCAGGGACAAAGCTGGAAGCACTGGCTGTTGAATAAAGGGCAGTTGGAACTTTTCACAGCTGGGGATGCATCGGAGGCAACCTGTGTCTGCAGCAGAGGAACTGATTTTTCCAGATTTTCGAGCACCAAAGTTCCTGCTGACTGTAAGTGGAGTTGAACAACAGTCCTGAAAATCAGGTGCAAAAGAAGAGGCCAAGAAAATACTCTGTGCCATCTATAACTAGGGAGAGCAAGCATGCACACACACGTGCATGCAACCCAGCACATAAACCAACAGGGTATCTTAATTCTGCAACCCTGCAAACACTTCATCGATTTCCTGAGCACGTGATTATTAATTTTAAGGTTCTAGAAACCCAAATTACGAAACAAAACCAGGATTTTTGCTTTCAAAAGGCAATTCTGGTTGCTAAGTGACTACAATATACTTCTCTATCACATCATTTGAAAAACCCACGCAGTAAGAGCAAGGAAATTGCTAGGTTAGGACATCAGGAATGTGCCCTAGCAAGATGATGAATTTTATATACGTATTTGTACCACAGTAGTGCTTAGAGACCCCAGGGAGCTGTTGTTTTTGGTAATGTTAAGAGTAAAAGATGGTTCCAAGGAGGTCTTAAAAAGCTAAAATGGGGCACAACAAGTTGGTGTGAGAAACCATAGCACAGACCTGGGAAAAAAAGAGGGCAAGGAAGCAGCTCTATCAAGACTAGAAAGAAAACCTACCATGCACAGAAGAACCTATAAAGGGAGATATATACAGGTGGAACTGGTGACTGAGGCTGAAATAAACCCTGTTTGGGTGGGGAGCTGGTGGGGGCCTTGGAGGAAAGAAGACAAAAAGGTAAAAGCATGAAAGAGGGGCTAAAGCAGAAAAATTTTAAAACTAAGGACAGAAGTTTGAGAGAACAGGGGACACTAGAGGAGCATCCTGCAGGAAAAAAGCTTATAGGGAAGGTACAGACACAGAGTTGCAGGTGAAAATCTGGAGGAAAATATACGAAACTGATAGACTGCAGGCAAAGATGTAGTAAGAGCTGAACCTATCAGTTGAAGCAGCACCATCAGTAATAGCTGCAAGACAGCAGGCGCTAGTTCTGGTTACTGTAGCAATATATGCAAAAACGCTCAAACTGAGAGAAGATGATTCCTCTGTGCTTTATCAAGCATCACATAATGAAAAGTATGAAGTTACTTTACTTCCCTTCCCTAATAGCTCTGAAATTCTTAAAAAGGACTATTGATTTTATGTCCTAAATACTATTTTCCAGAATGCTTGTCTATAAGAATTATTGTCAGTGAATAAATTAATCAGCTGACTATGCCTGTGAATAGTCTTTCTGCTTGCTGATTCTTAGGAATGCTGGCATCGCTGTCTGGTATAAAGTCTGCATGTAGCTATAACAAACCCTGTTGTTTTGTAAATACCCTTTTATTCATGAAACAGTGCTATGCTTTCCCATACGGCTCCCCTACATCCCTCTCAAAGAGGAATTTCACATGCAGTGCCAAGCATGGAACAAAGACAAGCAGGCACAGATATTTTGCCATGGACTTCAGAGTATCCACGCACAGGGTATGTTTCTGGGAAATGGGCAGGGGGCTAACCCATTGCGACTCTAGCTACATACAGACATGATGCCTGGGGTCTTCTCCAAGCCAGAGGACCACAGCAGCACTGAGACCTGGGACTGTGGTCCAAGCATAACTGCCCACTAAATACCCACGACAGAGAAGCTCAGAAAAGACCAAGAGAGTTTGCACAGACAATTCAGAAGAAAAAAAAAAAAAAAAGAGAAAACTTGATTGGTAATGAAGTTAGAGAAGTGGACTTGCTTTTAAGCCAAAAAGCTATGATTACTGTCTATATATACAACACTTATGTCATTTATTGAGATCACACTGTGAGTTTGTGTGGGTGTACGTCAGTATTTTGTCACCCACACAGTTTTCAAACCTGCTGGTCAGAAAATATAACAAAGCAGTAGACACCTCCAAGATTTAGGTTCCTGTAAGTTTGGTGACGTGGAGGGGATGAGTAAATTTGTGTTGTGACAAACTGTTGTAACAACTCAGCAGACAGCTGCCTGGTTTCGCCTGCCAGGCAGTCAATCACCACACATAGATGCCAGAGCCAAGTACTTGCCAAAGCAGTACCTGGCCAAGCAAATAGGAAGGAGAGGAGAGAGTAAAGGATATTTCCAAAGGTTACAAGAGATGTAGGAAGGAGCTGAGTATTACCCGTTGGGGTGGGGAGGGTGGAAAGCTTTGGCAGGGCACAGGGTGCCTGAAAACACGTGGACTCTCTGCAAATGCTGTGGTGCTTGATCCTGGGGATGTCAGCGAAAGAAGATAGCATTGCAGGAGCGCTCAGGATGTAGCACAGGAGCCTGCAGGCAGCCAAGTTCTCAAATGAGCTTTTCTTTCTGTGTCAGCAGGTGAAAATACCATTTTCTTTAAAGGTCTATAAAAGAGGTGTAAGTACCAGGCAGGTACAGATGCAAATCAGTGTAAGCAAGCTTCTTTTAGGCGTGCCCACACACTGCACAGTGATGTTAGCTACACACATATGTGCAGCACTGTCCTCATTCACCACAACGTTGCCAGCAAGAACAGAGAAATCAGACCAAGCCCAAGCTGAGCACACTTGCTTCTCACATCCCTGCCTCCTGCCCTGTCCCTGAGGTCATGAAGTCTCTTGCCTCTGAGACAAACTAAGGTTCTATACTTAGGGGCTTATAAAGCGTGTTGAACAGCGTTTTGCATCTCAATGACGCCTGATCATTATCTGTAGAGATATTCAGAACAACTGAGTATCTACAAGCAACCTCTGCAACATTCATTACCATCTAGCAGATAAGTTACAGGTCTACCAGGCCATCTGTGATTCAGGCTTTGGTCATCCCTGCTCCACAAACCCCTCGCACCCTGAGACAAGTCACCTCACCATGGCTATCCACGCAAAAACCAGATCTTTATCCTCTCCCTGACTGCCAAGGAGGCACAGCAGTGGGGACTTCAGGAGGAGGAATAATTTAAGGTTACCAGATGAACTGCTCTATGCTCTTTCAGTGCCACTGCTTCCTGGTCTTGAACTGACATATTTTATCTCTGTAATCGTTTGGGTAAAAAAAAAAAAAAAAAAAAAAAAAATGTTCACGCAGTCTTGCAGGTCCTTGGCCATCCTCTCAAGCTCCCATCTTGTAGCTCCTGCCCCCCTGCTCCGGTACCACACGGCTCCCTGTCAGCGATACCCGAGTGTCTCTGGCACGCCACGGGTTCGGAGCCGTAACTGAACACGGCTCCTCAGAATAGACACGCTTCCCCCACGGCTCCCACCCGCCTGCATCTTCAGTAACCCTACCCCACCGGGGCAGGGGCTGGAGGCAGGAAAACAGGCAGGCCAGCAAAACAGGAGACGCTCAAGACTCCGGGGATTAACTCTATCCACCAGGCGCAACTGCTGCCTGAGTCCTTATCCCCACCCCATCCCCAGATCTTCATAACAGGTGGAGAAGGAGGGGGTGGCCACCACCCTCGCAAGAATCCCCACACGCATGCCGAAGGGCTGGATATAACCAGGTACGGCCAGAGGCATCCCAGCAGAGGGATGAAGACGGCAAGCCAAATAAAGACATGGAATTCGGCACCCAAGTGGAGATAAAAATACACGGACTTCACCCCTGCCCTGAGCAGAAGGAAGGGCTGAGGGAGCTCACCGCCAAATCCAACAAATTTCGTTCTGCCCTTCCTGAAAGGTTTCAAAAGACACAGCAAATACAGACTCAACTACAATGTGTAAGTCAGGCCAAGCATGCCAGGAGCCCCTCAGCAGGGCTGGCAGCACCGCTCACACACGTCGCATGCGTTGCCTGCTGCATGCTCATGGGGTGGGTGGCCTGGAGCTGCCACAGGGGCTTCTCCCAGGCCCCTGGCCAGCAGGGTCAGCATTACTCCTGGAACACATCTCCCAAAGAGTAAGACTGGTGCCACATCACAGGTAAAGTGATACTGAGTGTACAAGCTCTGGCAGGTCTGTGTGGGCTCAGAGGCTGGGTATCTGCACAGCATCCCTGGAGCCAAGGCTGAGAGGGAAGAGCTGTCCAGGGCTCACAGAGGGCGAGGAAGCAAGGGCAGCCCGGGGCTGGCGGATGAATGCGATGAAGCCTGGGAGATGGCCAGGCATCTCAGACAGACACGGCTGGAAAAGAATCCATTGTCCTCGAGCATCCTACCCCAGACACTGGGCAAAGTCCCATGATCAAGCAACTGGCAGGTCTGCGTGTAAGCCCAAGGAGGAGCACGGACAGAAGCTGTAGGAGAAAAGTAGGAGCAAGGGTAAGAGCCCCTGGCTGTACGCATCTTGGAGTGGGAGGAACTGGGAGACTGCGGGGGACATGGGAGGAATGAGTCTCAGAGCAAACTAAAAAGAAGCAACAGCCACTAGACAGAAAACACAGATTCCATTTTTCTGCACCACTGAACTGAGTCACTTAGTCTTTTACGAGACCAATGATGTACTAGAAAGAAAAGAAACCCACCCTCTGCTTAGCAGATGAGGCAATTCTAGCGCAGAGCACACAAGAACAAGTCAGAGGGCTACCCTACGTGCATCTCTTGCAGCACGGCGCAGCACCACAATGAGCAAGGCACATGGCACGGGCAGGATGGTAGCACAGTATGCAAGGTGGCGGGACTACAGAGGCGATGCAACCGATCAGACTTGACACACTGAGGAGGGCTGGTGAAAGGGCCAGTTTGGTGAGCTGGAGCCCTCAATCCAGGAGCATTGGGGGAGTTCAGTCTCAGATCTGGGCTTTGGTGCTTCACCTTTAACAGGGAGCTGAGCATGGTGCTATGCCCCATCACAGTTCAGACCAGAATCCTGTGTTTCACCTGCTCTGCAAGAGACAGAGCTCACCTGTGGTTGCAGCCCTTTTGATCCAGCTGCTCTGCATTACCATGGGACAGACCACTGATGCAGAAACCCGATGAGACTGTGAACAGAGAAAAAAAAAAAAAAAAAAAAAGCTATAAAGCTATAAGGAGGTAACTCTAGCTATAATTTGCGTGTGATATACCAGACTCAACACAGCCATGGATTTGCTCCACTACCCAGTGGCCGGTCCAGGTCTAACATAACAGAAGGCACTTTCACATGTGTAACAGAGTGATCGAGAAGTACGGGGTAACAGGAGAAGGACAAAGCCTGCCAGTAGCCTGGAACACCACCATCAGGGCGCCATTCATGCAGTGCATCTCTGAGACACAGAGAATGAGACATGCATCATTTGGTAGAAGAAGGTATACATTTAGGAAGAGCCATTCAGGAAAAAAAGCCACCAACCTTTGCTAATGTGGCAATAAATGCAATCAATACAGATTGCTGGAGCAATCAACTTGTCTAGAGAAACCGATACCTACGGATATCGTGATCAATAATGCAGGATTCTTCAAATACGTCAGGAACAAGAAATTTTAGTGCCTAGATTGAGCACTGTGGTTTGCTGGCACTGCCTTACTTTGGAGAAACACAGCCCTTTTCCCAGATAGGTTTACTGGAAGCAGGATTATGTCTATATTTCATCAGCTGCTTTCCACAGGCAGCTTCCCTCCCAAAGTGGATCAGGCAGACCCAGTGTACTCTGCAGCAACTGAGCGCCAGGCACTGACATGCTGACAGGGGCAGCAGCCAGGCTACCTATACACAAGCTTTTAGCAAATTGAATGCAATGTGAATGCCACACTTGGGGATGCAGTATCTACAAACCGCTTTTACATAAAATGCACTTTAATTCAGCTCCTTCCTATATTCCTCCCCCCCACCTCCGTAACTATCAACGACTTTACAAGAAGTCTCTGAAGCAGAAGAGCTGTCAGGAGGCTGTAGCAGCTGAGCATGAGACAACAGGGCTCTTCGCACTTCAGCAGTACGTTGGAGGCAGTTAAAAGCTGGGGTATTCACACATTTGCCGGATATTATCGCTCAGTGATTAAGGAGTTAACCACACCAGCAGTTACATTTTTGGGTTTAGGTCACCTCTCTCCGGACTAACTGGTCTGCTCACGGAGAGCAACCATTGCAAACGCCTTTTGCAACTCACTGCAGAAAACCTGCGGCAAACTCGGGAGCCCCCCACTCCATCCCCGAACATCCAGCTCTGCCTCTGAAGTGTGCTTGAAAGGAAGGGGGAAAAAAATAATAACGGCTGAAATGTGTCAGTATTGCTGGAATTCTGCAAGCCTGGCAGCAGCTAGTGTCATAAGGATGTCAGCAGTACTAGGAGAGAGATCAGGTAATAGCCTAATGGGAGGGGAAGAAGGAAGAGGACAGCTGATCTGAGAGGAGATAGCGGGGCAAAACAGAGCCCAAAACAGAATATAGTAACAGATCTTGTCTGGAAATACCATCTGCACAGGCGATGGTAAACCCTCACAGAAGGAGACAAAAACACACGTCCTGGAAAAGGTGTGCAGAAGTGCTGTATTTGGTAAAGGAGTTTCTCCAAATAAAATCATTTCCACCTTCAGCCCACTCTGGCCACAGAATAATCACCCGACTTCAGCAAGGAACTGGTGCAGCAACCAGCTGAGAGGACTCATGATGAGAAATAGATGACATCCACAAATCAACACATACATATATGCATGCACACAAACATATGGAGGAAATTCCTTACTAATTTACTGTTGCCTATCTTAGGCTGCTTCAAAACCCTCTCCAAGGCAGATGAAGAAAGCTTTGCCCTCCTGTGTCTATCCCATGGCATGTAGGCATGTGGGGCTGGTGGTGGGGTCTTCCTACAAAGTATCAGACACTGGCCATTTTGCTGGAGGCAGGATGGCCAGTGTTCTCATCACATAAAGGAGCACAAGCTCCTGTTTCTACCCAGTTCTGACTGTGAACTCTCCTCGGACAGGGGACAGGAGTGAAATATTGAAACCTTTGTGCAAAGCGAACAGCCCGAGGATAAGACTCCAAGAGGCTGCAGTGCAAGAAGGAGACTCTATAAAGGGACAGTGGCACAGGGCAAAGAGATCTTACCATCATCAACATGCAAGGCTATATGTTGGACTACTCAGCCTTCTATGCCAGTGCCTCAGGCTCAGTAGCCCAGCTGCTTGGGAGAGCCCAGCGCTCCTTCCCTCCCCCCAGACAAGTACCTTTGCTGCAGGGTTATCCTCAGCTCTCCCATGGCTGTTGCCCTGGCTCACACACACAGACACATATTTGGAACCTGGCATGTAAGCTCAATCCTTGCTAGATTCCAAGGTTAAAACCCAAGTGCTGGCTCTACTCCTGCAGATAACCCCTACCCACTCATCACTGTGGGCAAGGGGTCCTCCTGGTCCCGCCCATAACTCCATCGAGATGACACCTTCATGCCCTACCTACACGCTCCTGACAAATCCATTATCCCCTACAAGCTTGTCTTCCCCAGAACAGCCTTTAAAGACCACATTTTGCGATGCTGGCTGTCCCTTGCATCAGCACTTCACTTCCAGAGCAGCAGGCAAAGGAAGTGATGGGAAATCATTCACTTCTGCCACCACCTTACTACGTGCCGGGGCCAGGGACCTGCTGGACCCCCAGCCTACAGCCAAAGGGACCTTGAGTTCAGAGATTTGCATTGCACTCAACTCTGCCGCTGTGTGATGGCCTTGCGCAAGCCAGGTTTCCAGCAGGATTAAATCCAAAGCCCTCAAGCTATGTATCAGAAAGATGAAAGATCATATCCTTCATCGTTTCCTTTGTATCCTTCATCCATCCTCAGCGTTTACAAAACCACGTAGCAGACTCAGCAGCAACTTCCAGCTGAGAGACTGACTGGTGACCTGCAATGAGGCCAAAGGCACCTAAGAAATCACCCAGAGCATGAGCCACAACACACAGCCATCTCTCAACTGCTGTTGATTCAGGAAAACCATCATCTGGGGTAAGCTTCACTTAAGTAAACTTCCCTGTACTGTGATGGGAAATCTCCATTGCAGGACCCCAGCAGGTACTGATTTACACAAGTTTTCACGGAAGCTTTTTGCAGTGAAATCCTGGTCTGCCATTCACATCAACCGTCCATGCAGCTATTCAGGACTATTTACATTGCACTGTGCATGTAGTCAGGATCTGGGAATGTAACCTCTTCTACTGTGCTCTCAGGGCTCTCTCTCAGTACAAAACACAGCTTCCCTGCTGCCTGCACTGCTGCACAGACACTGGCAAAACCAGTTGGCTAGCAGTCCTCCAAAGCCCAAGTGCCCAACAGAGCTGCTCCATACCCTGTAGCACAGAGACAGCAGCACAATGAGCAATACCACGCTGAGGGAGAGGTTATGAGTCCACCTAATAAAGCTGGGAAAAGGCACACATCCCCTTGCAAAGCAGGAGCAGCAAGCTGCAAACTACACGCAGGGCGAGAGCCGTGCTTCCAAGGCTCAGCCTCCACTGGAGCACCAGTCGCCACAGCACGTGGCCGCTGGGTTTGAGCTGTCCAGGTGCTTTCCCCTGGCAATGGTTTTGAAGACTGCCCATTCATCTGATTTGTGAGTTATGTAATCACCAGCGGAAAACAGGGTTTGTTTGTTTGCTTTTGGCTTTAATAGAAGTCATGTAATCACTTTAGGTTTAAGCTCCAGCCCAAATCGGACTATTTTTACTTTTCAGGCTTGATCTTTCTGGAAAGAGGATGAGTCCTTTTGCCTGGCTTACAAAGAATGAGTTGGGGTAACACAGTGGCTGCTGCAGAATGACACAGAGAGCATCGTGTCCCTGCTCATCCTAAGCCTTGGGGTACACTCACTGGTTGCTGAGCCCACAGCTCCCAGGCAGCGGTCCCTGGGAGCTGCTGGTGTAACCTAAACCATGTGGCCTGGGCAAACCTTGAATACTCTTTCATTTCCCAATTGGTGCCCTAACTTTCTTGCACCTACATATCCCACTGCCACCTCCCCAGAAGTAATTAATTCTCTATTTCATCCCAGGTTTTGAGCTCACCACACTGTTCAGCATTTCTGTCCAAAATCCAGCAGCCCTTGCTTTTATGATACTTCCCTTGACATCGGCTGTCACTGTGCAGGCTACCTACTTTCTAATCATTGAGGTGCAAAGTTTCAACCAAAGGAACTGACAAAAGATTTGCACACTTTTCACAAATCATACCTTGCATTACACAGGTGCTACTCTGCACACAGACCAAGCCTTCATCATCTCGAATAAAACAGGCTTCCCCACTATGCTATGCCTGTTCCCCACTGCCACCCCATTTCTTCTAATTTGCAGCAGAAACTGCCTCCTGCTGAACACAGTCTACGCTTCAGAGGTGCTTAGACCTTTGCCTGAGCCACCATTAGAAACAAAATCTGTGTATAGACCTTCCTCAAAGTGCAGAATGTTTACAAACTGATTTATTGCCCCAGGCTCCATCAGTAGTTGTTTTTGCTCCTTGTCAAACGATTTGGATTTCACTCAACACTTCTTCTCAGGCGGAAACGCCCATCATGTTGGCAGCAGGATTAAAATGGCATGTGAGCCAGCCAGGGTGAAAATGTCCCCATTAATTTTTCATCTTTCCTCAGGCAACTCTGCCTATAGATCTACACAGGTATTAAGAGAGCCTTGTCAACTAAAACTGTTAGCTCGTCTTCCTCCTGTGTCCCCGGTGCACAGCCAGCAGAGCTGGCGGCGCAGCAGTGGAAGGCAGCGACCCTTTCAGAGTGGCTGTGCCCCTGCCAAACCTGGGGGTCTGGTGCACCTGCTGAGGCCAAGGGCAGGTCTCCATGGACCAAATGCATGACTTCAGTCACCCTCCTTCCACAGCACCCCCAGGGACAGCTGAGCCCACAGTGGCCAGAGAACATTCTCCGTGGGGAGCTTGATGTCAGGTAGTCCTCTGTGCTAGCTACCACTGGGCATCCATCACTTCACATCAAAAGTGCTTACACAGCCCAGAGCATCCCTCTGCTGCACACCTTCAGTCCTCTTCAGTGGAGCACACAGAGGTCAGACCAGGCTGGGGAACTGCATCTCTGTGAATGGGCATCTCACTGGGAGACACCTGCGATGCAGCGGCTGAAATCCTCCTGTGCTCTGCCCCAGAGCTCTTAACGACAGCAGCAAGGGTGATCCCACCTCCAAGTTCACAGAGCTGCCTCGTTCCAACCCATACTTGGTCCCCTCTTCTCTGACATTGCATCTCCCTTCAGGCCTCCTCAGAGAGGCACCCAAAGAGATGTCAAAAGCAACCATCCCTGTAAACAGAAGAAACCTGTAGCCACTCTTCCTTAACAGCCCTGCTACAGCCAGGACTCCCGCTGGCTCTGCTCCCATACTCACCGAGCCTGAACAGGCAAAACCCTATAGCAAAATGTCAAAAAATAAAGTGCTGCCCAAGGTGTGTTGTCAGCAGGTTGTTCCCTCTGTGAAGCCCAGGCTGGGAGAGCAGCCTCTCCCACAGGAAAGCTGTGCTGTTGGACACCCAGGCTTTCAGTCTAGAGGTAAAGCTGAGGACCAGACCACTTCTAGCCACCAGAAATCCTGCGGTCCTTTCTTTTACAAGATTAAAAGTGATAAGCCCAGTGTCATGGCTAAATTCCAGCTCAGGTGATTACATGCTCCCTATTTTAATCACCCCTCACCCCTCCACAGGTCTGACTGGATGGACTAATAGCAAGCCAATACTTGCTCAATAACTTACATTCATTTTACAGAGGAGGGACAGCAAAAACAGCAAGCCAAGCTCAGGAAAGACTCTGTTCAGAGGTATTTGAAGCCAAAGAGACTTTGACAAGTGCAGATAAGCAAAAAAGTATTTTATCTGTCTACCAAGCAGAATGCTTTCCTAAAAAGCTGATGAGAAATTCAGAGATTTGTGTGCGTCTGATTGCATGCCTGATCATACATCCTATTGCTATAGATCCAGCCTTAAAATATTGCTAAGGATGCAGCCTTACAATACATACTTGATGTGAGGACCATTAACAATGAGAACTACGTAAGTACTAGACTTGACCAGATGGCAGAAAGATTTTTGCATTTTCTCATCATACAGTTACCGATGGCTCTGCACCATCATCATAATAGCTTTGTCCTCCAGCTGTATAGTCATAATTGCATTTTATTTTTGTATTTCTTTGCAATTTAGGGCTAAGCACAGCTCTCAAAATGGCTGCTTTTGTTCCATGTAGGACCCTTCCCTCTCCGTGCTGGCTGGCTCTAACTTCTGTTGTGACAATATGTTTATCTTCTCTAATATTTGTTTACCCTTTTTTATTCCATCTATTTTCTTTTACATACATTTTTAATTAGATGCACTCCTCTGCTTTCATTGCCTGCTAACACATTCATTTAGAAAGTGCAGTGCACACTATTGCTGCAAATCTCTGTTGTATGCTTAACAGGTCAAGTCTATTTCTTGCAATAACCTTTGTCTGGCCAAGATATCAGTCATACATCACAAATAAGATGACCCCTAAGGAGACCATTGGTATTCAAAATGTATTCAATTCTTTTTCCTTTGGCAATGAGGATTTGTAAACATGAGGGGTAACAGTATCATGCCACTACAGTAATTATTTTTTACTTTTAGAGAGAATATACCTTTCACTCTTGCTTCTAGACTCATGGTACACCTGAAATCTCTGGAGATTTTGTTCAACGCATTGCCTTTCTCTTTTAACTGGCACCCACTGCCAAGCCCCTGAGCCTCCAAGCCTCCTATGGGTAGCAAGTCTGTGCATTACTCTGAAATTTCTCAGAAAACTGGGAGGCACTGGAGCCACCTCATTTGGTGCTCCACCAGAGATACTAACCTCCCATTTGTTTTCCCCAAGCTGATGCCTGGGATGAGGTGCAGGAGAGAAAGCACCAGTGCTGAGATGAATGCTCCTCCTCTAGCCCCATGAGTGGAACAGGGGACCAACACATGGCTGGGGTGCTCCATAGACAGCTTCAGCTTTGCAAAAACAAGGCAGGTACCAGGTTTGTGCAGTCAACTAGAAAGCAGCCAGGGATACCACCTGCAACAGGCACTACTGACCACACGGCAGTGTGACTTTTTCTCCCTGCCCCAGGATGGTCATAAGCAGCCCTGGGTACCTCCACATGGCTGTACAAGGAAAGCAGCACTTCTGGGCTAAGGTGACCATGCTGAGGCATGGAGAGGTGACCTGCCTTCACCCAGGTCAGCGGCAGAGCTAGAACCGAGATTTGAGCTGGGAACAGGAATCAAAACAGACTGAAATCATGCTTCACTGACATCCTGACTTTGCCCACACCTTGCCAGGGCTTCCTTCACGTCAGCCTCAGCGACTCTGCAGCTATCTACAGAATCAGTTCTGGGGTGCAATTGCAAATGCCAGGACAGGGGAGGTGGGGGGAAGTCATGGATAGGCAGGCAGAAGGTTGCAACATGGTCTCAAAAGAGCTTAGACCAACCAGACCCACATCTTAAGCAGCCCTGATGCTCAACCTCATGCATTTGTTAACTCCTGAGGTGTACAACAGTTGGACGCATATCTCAAGCTGAGTAACTGAACCACTTCCAAGATAAGCCAGGCTCTCCTCAGCACTGTTTCAGCACTGTAATTAATTCACCAGCCTTTCCCTTTCTCTTCCCTGTGCCAGGTCAGCAAATTCACTGTTATGCCAGTTACTAAAACTGTATCTCGCTTTCTCTGGCAGTTTATCAGTTTTATTGGCGTGAATATGTCTTCCCCAGACGGCCCTCTGAAGTAAACGTATGGTAGAACAAACAGCTGAAAGCGTGCAGGACAGGCAGAGCTAAAAGCTTGCCTGATACATGGGGCAGGAGGCTGGAAGAGAGAGGCTGAGCCTGTGCACGAGGTGGAGAAGATGTCTGAGCAGGAGAGATATCGCCCATACCCAGAGAAACTGTGGGACTGCTCCTCTGGGATCAGGGGTGGGCAACACTGGTGTTACTTGTCCTTAAAGCCACGCAGTGGTTCACAGGACCAAGGGAAAGCCATGCAACCCAGGGCTGGCTTTCAGCTAGCCTCTGCAACACCTCTCAAAGCACTTGCTTTTGCAGCAAGACATTTCTGCTTTCTGGGATGCCGTGGGAAGCTTACTGTGAAACACGATGAAGTACGATGCATTCAGGCAGCCTGTGAGTTATCAGGTACAAGAAGCACTCCTGTATGATGGAAAACAAGTTGCTAAAATAAAGATATCAACTCTCCAGCTGTGTAACCAGGGGTCCTCACTGCGAAGGCACATGTATATCAGCCTTCTCTGCTTTCAAAACGCTCCTCAGATTTCACTGCCATCTCAAAGCTGATTATATTTACCCTCCAGGTATTGTCTGCATTGTATTTTAATAATCTACCCACCTGTTATTATTTTCTCTTCCCAAATCTGTTGCTTTTCAACAGTGCTGTAATTTAACTCCAGCTGAAGGCTGCTTGGGTTTGGATGACAACGTTTTCTCTATTAGTATCTGCCAGAGACAAAGCTGAAGCTCATCAAATGATAAACAATCATAACTGCCTTTCGCTCTCCGAGATTTATTTAGATTGTGATGCAGAGAGAAAAAAGCTGAAATGCATTTGGTCATCACAGCCCCACTGCAGGCAAATGTTGGTTCCCAAGCATGACATGACCCACCAGCCAGAGATGCCCACTGGCCTCAAAGATTTCCTGATGATAGTTGTGGTACCACCATATCTGCCCAGTGTGCTGTTTTCTCCTATCCCTTCCCAGGGAGGGTGAAAATCAAGACCAGATGCTGGTTTTTTGGCAGTCTGGTAAAAGCATTAATGGTTGGACTTGATAATCTTAAAGGTCTTTCCCAAACTAAACAATTCTATGATTCTCTGATTCTAAGAGGAAGAGAGAGATGGTCACCACAGGGTCTACCACATCTCCACGGCATCTGCACTGTATTAAAAGAGAGAAAACATCCTGCCCTATTACACCAAAATAAACCTGATCCTGCTGAAAATACAACACACATCCCTCCAATATTGAATGTAAATATATATGGGAGGAGGGTGTAGGGAAAACTCCTTCCTGGACTTTGTGGGTGGCCAGCAGAAGCCCCAAAGGACTTGGGCTCCTTTTGCAAAAGTAAGAGAATTCTAAAACAGGGTGAGTCCAGAAAGCCAAGGCTCTGTTATCCTGAAAGTGCTCATTCAAGCCAGCTCTTTTGTGCAGGCCTCATATTTCCCTTGGCCAGCACCTCTTTCAACAGTGCAACATGACATTTTACATACCCAGCAATACCAGTCAAGATCTGTAGCATCTCCTCCCTGAGAGGAAAGCAGAGGGAAAAAAAAAAAAAAAAATGTATCATTGCACTAAAGTAATTCTGATCTGGCCTGGGGGTATATTATGATGAAGCTTCGCTCCCTGGTACTCTTCCAGACTTTTCCATTTCCTCACTGTCACTTCCTCTCGGATAAGTTTGCCTGCACTATTTGCACAGCTGTCAAGTCCACTGAAGATGCCAGGAGACTGACTGCCACTCGCACAACTGCACCGTCCTGCAACACAACTTTCCCTCCTGGCCCCGCATCCCTGCCAGCACTGCCACCTCCCTCTGGCATGACATCAGCCACCCACGCAGCAGCCACCCACCTGCTCCCTCCAACTGAAGCCGCCTGCGAGAAGGACTCAGCCAAGGAGTTGCCTCATCCCCTGGCATAAAGCTGGTGGAAGGGCGAGCAGGACTCTCCCTGTGCACAGGTTTGTCCCCAGGTGCAGAGTCAGCCCTGGGTTGATCCCTGCTGGCATGCACATCCTCACCACCCTGCCTCACCAAAGGCAGCAGCCGATGGCTCCCTGAGTTGACGTGGGCTTGGACACAGAGAGGACTACTCTTGTTCTGTACCATCTGTCAGCCAACAAGCAGCCCACAAGACCTTGTGGGTTTAGGATGCCTTCAGAGAAGAGTTTTGACCTTTGCCTGGCCAAGAACTTTAGACTCTTGTGTGGTGCCAGGATCCTTTGCTCTTCAGACAACTATCTACCTTCTCTTATAGACACATGATGGCCATGACATGATGACAAGCAAGCTGCTTTTCACCACACCTTGCCAGACAAGGAAGACAAGACTCAGTAATGAGATCCACTCAATTGTTACTCAGGCCAGTTGACTGAGAGGTTCAAGGAGCATTGCTTAAGCCAGGGCTAGCAGCTCGCTCACATGTCCCGGAGCAAGCTAAAACCAGACTGCACCAGAGATGAGCCATAACGCAGAGAAGTAGCCTTCCAGCCCAACAGGCTAGCTGCAAGTCAACAAACATTACAGTGTCTAGGCAGTAGGTACTGGTTGTAAAATAGCTGATACAGCTCTACTTGAGAGAAAGATGCCTTCAGTTCCTCAAGACACCAGATCTCAAAACTTGGATGTCTGCATCAACGTCATGCTGCAAACCCTGATTTTCTGCATTCTCTCATAGGCTGCAGCTATACAGAGTTGCCTGCCTGTGGGAAGGAGGCAAAGGATCTATCCTGCAGTTGATGTTGGTTGCATTATTTGGTTCTATGGTCAGCATCTGTCAGTGGCAGGATTTTCCTCTCTAGAGGAAAATGTTCCAGGATGAAAGCTTCTATCAGTTAGCTGGTGCTGTTACCTCCCTGGAAAGACAAGGATGTACCCCTTTGCTGGTGATTTCTGAGGCGACAACAGCTGTCAGACCCTAGCAGAGAAGGTGAACATAACAGCTGAAAGAAACTCGCCATTATTCTGTCAGGTAAAATGTCTACGTGGATGCTGAAACATCCCAGGCAAGTGCAGCCTGACTCCTCTCCTATCAGTCTTGTTAGGAGTTCGGTTTATTACATTTTGTTATTGCCAGGCTGAGTTCATTTTGGGGCCTCTTAATTACAATGCAGTCTGCTTCGGAAATAAAACCTGCAACGGTATCTGCAAGCACTCACAGAGCAGAGAATTATACTGGCCAAGCTAAAAAAAGATGTTAGAGGCAAATCTTCAGCTGTAAAGGTCTCCAATTTACGGCCAGGCAGGTTACTGCAGGGGCATTCAAGGCAAATCACTCTGTGTTAGGATGATGAAGATGGGGAGCAGCCGCCCCGGGTAAGAGCTGCGGCAGAACACGGGCACCACATCACAGCATTTGCCGTGCTAGTGCCTGGTGCCACATCCTTCGGGCAGCTGGTGCACAAAACAAGAACACATTTAGAGGAGCATCATGCAGGTTTGGGGAGAAAGGCAGAAAGCAACAGAACAGATGAGGTACAAGGTGAGGAATTTGTGTGCATTATAGATAGGTTCCCATGGGCAGCTGTAAACTTGGTAAAGGCATTATGTTTTGGAGATTAATGAGGTGAGATGCTTGCAGTGGGAACCCATTCTAGGCAATGCTTTCTGCCAGCAAAAACTCTGCAAATTCTATGGAAAACATGCAGGCAGCTGTGTAAGCATATGGAGAGGATCAACTGTATACGGGAAGCAGTCCCCAGCAGTGTACAGGCAGGCTTAATATTGGGAGGGATGGTGGGGTATATTTTTAATGAGTGAGAAGGCTGCAGCACAGCCATCGTTAGAAGCACTCAAGTAGATGCTTCACCTGTCTGTCAGGAGAGTGGCACCACCTTTTCTGCACGGGCACAACTGTGGGACAGCAAAGGACTAAAGCACTAGGTGGCTCTCACTGTGCTCCTATGGTCCCTCTGAATGCCCCCAAAAGCACAGACTGGGTGTACAAATCCCTCCTAAGAAAATTCGGATCCCTCCTGCCCGAGATAAGGGAGAACCTCCTCACACTGCAACTGGGGCTCTGCATTCCAAAAATATTTAAGCCTTATTGAAAGGCAGAGCGCAAGCCCAGCAGCATGACGGGCACACTGATTCGGCAGTGCAAACCAAGCAGCATGTACAAAATCAACACAGGCGTGCTCTGAGGCTTTTCCATCTCCAAGCAACTCGGCACCACCAGGACTCTCCCCATTTCACCGAGGACAGCTGCACTCAGTAGAGTCCGGGGAGGGGGTGCCGCCAACATCCACCAAATCCTTCCCAGACCTTATCAACAAGACATGAGGATTGACACCCCACTACAGTTTGACAGCAGACAGATTTAACAGTGACAGTGTGGGGTAAAGCATTACTGGAAAATGTAACATTTGCAACACGTCTCCACTGAAAGTCGCAAGAAGTGCTGGTGCTGTTCGTTTCTTCATATTAAAAAAAAAAAAAAAAAAAAGATGTGGAGAAGGGCACAAAACACGTGTGAGGTCTCAGGCAGTCCAGCCCTGGCTGTGTAGCATAGTTTACCACTACGGGATCTCTCCTCCATCATTTCCCTGCCCATAATATGTGCCCCAAACAGTGATGTTCTTACATTGCCACTCACAAGCCAGACCAAAAAAATGTCTCTTAGGAGCTTTTCTTGGTATTCCACCTACATTTCTTTCCCCAAGCTTTATCACATCACCCCTGCTCACCTACCTCCTGCTACCCTTTTGAGCAGCTCCTCTCCCTGAAGTTCACACCCTTCAAATTAGAGGAAGACAGTTAGGTTTCCCCTCTTAATCACCAATTACCCATGATAAACACCCTTAGTTGCTTTAATCTCCCCTCATACCTCAGCTCCCCTCCAGCACCCTAATTGTTGTTACTCTTTGAACTCCTCCTAACTTGCCTGCCTCTGTGACAATGAGATGTCTGGAGCTGAGCACCGAGGTTTGGGTGGGATCTGACCAAAGCTGCATGCTAATTTCATCATTAGCAAGATTAGGTGTCTCTGGCAGGATGCGGGTGTTTGTTCATTCGCACATCTCATTGCTCCTGGCCCGGCTGTCCTCCAGCCGCCTACAGTTTCCTACTCCCACTATCATTTGTTGTTTTTATTTAACCAAGGGATTAAAAGCTTTCAGGACGGTAATTACAATGACCGTTCGAGTGCCGGCTCTGAAGCCTGACGGCATGCCAGACATCCTCCAGTTCTGCGTGGCATGCGTCCTCTGGCATGGGAAGTGCCCGCAAGGACGGGTCAGACAGTGCTCCCACACTCACAGCCTCTGGAAGCGATCCCCACCCCTGGCAAGCCAAGCCCAGAGCAAGCACGCATGGTGTGAATGCCGTGGCCACATGCTAGAGACCCATGGTACGCAGGAACTTGGTGTCCTTTGAAACTTTGGGCACCGCCTTGCCATCGCAACCCTGTCAACACTGCCTGTGCACGCGTCCAATGGCACTATCCACAAACACAGAATCTAGGGCAGGAAAGGCAGCTAGGGATGCTCTGGAGTGGCAACTGCAATCTTTTACTGTCAAGGAAAAGGCAGCGTAAAAGCCACCCACCCACGCATGGCTGTAGAGTCACATTAGCTCTAGAATACTAAGCCAGCATGAAAAGAGTATCTGGTGATCTGTGACCACAGTATCAAACAACAGCCTGTCACTGAACTGCTTGTACCCAGAGCACAGGCTGGGAAGTATCCTACAGGTAGACTTACAATAGTCTTCTGCATTATATCCACTGGGCAGAAATGCAGGGACATCATATATTTTCTATTTGTTAGCTTTCTGCAAATGTTCCAGGAACAAATTTCCATAAAATGGAGCTAATGAGTCTTGCCTGGTTTGAGACACAAAGCTGAAAAGCCCTCCACATAAGGAACAGGCAGTATTAATAATATATCAGACTTCCCTGCAATACTGTTCTCATAGCTGAGAACATACATGACCCTGTGCAAGCTTCATCATCTCTCTTCTCTGTGCCTTGGGGGCTTTGGGGTAATTTCAAACCTTGAAAGTCTTCCCCTCCACTTGTTCCAGTTTCTGTTGTTCCTAGAGAGCCGCCCGAATTTCATAACATCACCTGAGCAGTAGATAAGTAAAAATTGCCTTAGCCGTAGAGGAGAAATCTAGGTTAATTATGTTGATAACTTAACCCTCGGGCTAATCTCTAGTCCATTAAGGTAAGCAGATGGTCAGCTCACTGCAGGGAAGAGGAAGAGAGGATGGAGTAGCAGCTCCCATTCACAACACACAGCACCAGACATGTCCCCGAGAGGGTGGGCGTTCCCAGCCTGCTCCCTTCCCCCACGGACAGGGTTCCTTTGCACCCACAGCTGGCAAGGCAGTCCGTAAAGGGAAGCACAGAGCCACTAGGAGATTTAAAAAAAAAAGCCCAGACAAGGTGGGGGTTTTGTGTGATTCACGTAATCAGTGCACTGGCACAGATTGGAAGCAGGGAGGGATGGGAAATGGGTGGCACATACGGATGGGTCTTGCACGCTGGCACACCTGGAATGGGGTGGTTAAACAATATATCCATAAGAAATAAAGGTCAGACACAACATGTCATTGCACGAACAGAAGACAAGCATTTGCAAAGTAGTCTCCTGACCCAAGCAGACACTGAAAGCCCTCCCAGGAGCACTACTGTGTGAGTTATGTCCCTCCCAAGCTGATGAGGAGGGAGGACCCTGTGGTCAGTGCACAGGGCTAGGAATAGGTGTCCCAAATCCCGTTCCCAATTCTTTCAGTGAATAATGGATCAAGCAGGAGCAAGGCATTTTGTCTCTGTTTCTCCATCTGTAAAGAATTCCTTCAACACCTTGTAGGGGGATTTTGTAAAGCTTAAATGCCTGTAAAGTGCTTTTTGGTCCTCGGATGAACAGGGACAGTGACACATCACATCTCCATTATCAGTTGTCCCATTTCTTCAGTGGAGACACAGGGATGTCAGGAACTACTCTGCCTGCCTAACAGCTCCCTTGCTTCCACTGAAATTGCAAAGGAGTCTTCATCTGCTCCACTCCACACAAACAGCAAGTCCCAGGAGAATAGACAAATACAGGTTTGTGTGCACACAACTGCGGTGTATAGAAGGGACTCTCCAGACTACCCATTCTGGGCATCATTTCTCAGGGCAAAACTGCCCCATCCCAACTTGATCTTCTAACCACCATAGCAAGTGACTTCCCAAACACTGGCACTCTGCAGACCATCTGCTAGGACACCAAAGGTGTCCACAGCATGGGAATATTCAGCCTCACAGGGAAAGAGAAATTGGGAGCTTCAGATTAGCTGTCATTTCTAAAGTTCAAGACTAACGGTCATGTTGCAAAGTTGCACTGTGGTATTTGAGATCCCTGTGTGAACTCATCACAGGATCAAACCACAACATAACTGTTGAGTTGCCAAGCTGAGACTAACATGCAACATGTGCATTAAACAATTATACCTGAAGGAGACAGGACCAGCTGGTGCAGGTTAGAGCCATTTTACTTATTTTGGGGACAGCCTGAACAGCCTTCCCTTAAACACACACTTGGAGGTGAGCTGCACTTTGGGAAAAGCAGGTGTTATAATAAGAAGACAGCATCAGTAAAACCACCGGTACATTTACCTGGTATATTGGAGGCAGAAGCAAGCCATGACCATCCTTTGAGCAGATAAAGCTACACAGCTGTGGTTAGCATGCTGAGATGCAAGGTGCATGAGCTCATGCTGAGTGCTGCGCTGAATTAATCTCATGGCTTTCAGACCAACGCCGGCTTGCATCCACCAGTTTGGATGGAAAGTCAAGGAAGTCAAGGGAGCTTACTTCTGCCTGCAGTATATCTTGTAGGCATTGCCCACATCAACTCTCTGTGAGCCTATGAATCCCCTGCGCCTCATCTTTCTTTCTTCTCCTCTCTGTTCCCTTTCTGTAGTGCAGGTTCTTCTGGGAGGTGGGGATGGATGACACTAAGGGGCACCTTACCACCACTGATGCACACGTGCGCAGAGGGATGGTTCACAAAAGAAAATGCTGCTTCTCTAAGGAAACCACACGTGGCTTCGCCTCCCAGGAGCACCCTCCGGGCAGTCATCCTTTCCTCACTGCACCTCACAGGAGCAGCAACAAAAGTGCAGCTTCTGTCAGAAAAATGACTGTTACCGAAGGACCCCTTCTCACTGCTGAGACCTGCTGCCTCTGTGCGTGCCTGCATGCCCAGCTCTGTTCACCCAGATACATTTTAATGGCTCCTTATTCCTGCTGGTACTGCATAACAAACTGAGCTGTTTCTCTTCTGGTTCAAATTTTCACATTAATAAAACACACCCTAAAATAATGCCTATAACCAGCAACACCAAGTCCTTATACAACACTGCTGGCTTATGCCTTAGCGTGAGGAACCAGGCATCTCCCTGGGTCGTCCAACCGAGACGGGTCACCCCCTCCTTCCCCACCATCCCAGTCAGCATCCTGGCTTCTCCAGCCTGAGGGATCCCAGGCACCTGCTATGCCCCTTGGCATGGCAGCACTCCTGTAAGTAGACAAGTGTCATAACCCCAGTGTCACTGACAGACACTTAAGGTCCCTAAACCCTCTTCCAGACTCAACTGGGAAACGTCAAGGAAAAGCTAGCAGCACTCACCCTGCTAAAACCGGCATTACCAGCGGTGAGGTGAGAAGCAAGAAAAACCCCTTCTTGCATCTCAGAGACCTGCACATGCTGGTGGCACAAAGGCACTAAGTCTGCTCTGGCAACTGGGTGACACCGGCGGTGCCATGCACCAACTGCTCTGCACTGAGCCTCGCTGCCTCATTTTGCACCCCCTGTAGAAAGCCCGTCACCAGTGCTGGAAAAAGGGGAGAGATGTTTTAAGTAGCAAGGAAACACCTGACAATGGTAGGCGTGCCACAGTGATAACATGGATGTTGGAAACAGTGCGTGGGAAGGAAGCGATTTGACTCTCTCCTCAAAATATTTGGTCTTGCAAAAAGGCACTGGAAAGATCAATTTCTCCTTTGATTTTGGGGAGTCAGGCTGATAACGAGCAAGTGCAGGACCCAGAACTTCTCCTACATGCACACTAACATCGAGCGTGTTGTTTGGCAAGCCAAGGCCAGAGGAGAAACAAGTGGTTTTGCTCCCCTCCCGGTACTGGTCCTGCTCTGTGCCCAGTGCCATCCCCTCTACACGTCAACATGGCATGGGAAGAAGATGCCAAGATGCAAAGCAGGAATCTGACTCTACCACTCCAGGATGCCCCAAGATGGGTAGGTGGTGATCCTGTAGGGCCCTGAGGAGGAGTAGGTTTCATCACGTTTCAGTGAGGCTTTCCTCTCCAGAGACATTCGAAGGAGGAATCCTACTTCAGATGCAGTCCAGCACTGCTCAGTGATAACTTCTAATCCAGCAGCTGAAGGATTACAGAAAGTTAGAGGAGACAGATGGTGTTGCAAAGACGGAGAAGTCTTATTGCTTGGCTGCAGCCTGTACTTCCCGAGGTTATAGCCAGGATTTCAGAAAGCTCCACCCTCCATGTAAACCGCCACTCACCCAGGACCGGACAGCCCCGTCGTACCAGTGAGATGTTGGCTCCGTGTGGGAACAGCAGAGGCTGCTGGCAAGAAGGTTTGCAGATGGGCTGCAAGGAAGAGGGATCCCTCCTCCGCACAGACTCAGAGGGCTTTTGGTTTGGGACCAGACGGGGAATATTTTACATCCATGCAGCAATTTGCAGAGGCACAAGCACAACCCTCGTTAACTTGCACACTGCCTCCCCACACCACAACCATCACCCTTCCCGGTTTTACCTGTTGGAAAATGAGGCACTGAAGTTTTGCAGCAGGTCAGTGACAGAGCCTGGGGCAAAGCGATGGGGACTGCCCCGGCTCCCTGCAGCCTGCTCTGCCCCTCCTCCAGGAGCCCTCGCACCCCCGTGTGACCACAGCTGGGCACAGCCCTGGCACCCAGAAAGGTCCTGTGCCAGCTTAGCACCAGCCTTGCTCCCAGCAGGCTGCAAGGGAAGGATGCTTTGGCCTTTGGATTTTTGGTTTTATGAGTTTGCAATAGTCTGGGGCTTAGATGAAAATTTATGTATGGATGGGGTTTTTTACATCTGCTTTTATAATTCTGAAGACACATTAGAAATATTAGGTCTCAGCTTCCTAATTTTTGCCAAAGACATCTCTAGTGAGCTAATGAAATAGTCATATCACCAGCAACAGAACTGAAGCCTGAGCCAGGAAACTGGAAGAACCATTGAAAACTCACCCTTTGCTTTATGTTAACGCTTATTTAAACCAGTTGCCTAATAAACACTTGTGAGAAAAAAGTTTTCCTGAAAGCCAATGCAATTTTCAGACAAGGATGACAAAACTTCATGATATACCTTCCCAATACTCCCAGAAGCCCTCCAGGAAAACCTGGGAAATACCTTCCTGGTATTTCTCATGTGAATAACAAGTAGAGAAAAGAACCAAAACATGCTCCAGGGGATTTCAGACACCCATGGATAACGGCACAGTCAGCAGCAGCACTGCAGCAACCTCCGCAAACCAGCAATGGATCAGTGAAATGTGCAGAAGTCTGACAAATGAAACATCTCTGCTTCTAATGGCAGTATATTTTTCTTTTTATGAGACCCCTTTAAAACAAGGTAAAGTGAACAAACCTGAGTCACAGCACTAGGTTCTACTCTTGCCTCCCTCCAGGCTGCACAAACCTCAGCAAAACCTCTCCCTTTCCTAGCCCCTAGTCTTGCCTCCCACCAAACAAGTATCTCAGGGACATTTTTGAGGCCTACAGAGGAAAATGTATGTTGGCAGGTCCAGGAGGAATAAGTGGCACCCCCTAATTTTACACCGGCATCTCCAGGACACAGGCTCCTCTTTCTCCCCGCTCTGTGATGCTGCCAGTCACGTCCAGGCCAGGGCTGGCACAGGCTTCTTGCACACTTCCAAGCAGTTGCAAATTGAACATACACCCATGCCGTTGATTTAATAAATAAATAAAACTTTTAAAAGCCCACACAGTGCTGCCTTCCCCTCCCATTAATAAAAAAAAACATTCAAAAAAATTCTAAAGCTCAGTGGACCAAAACCCAAGTGGTGAATCTGAGCGTGGTCTGAGGGCAGACAGCGCTTTCTACCTCTGTCTTCTGCTTCAGTGGAATGTGCTGAGGGCGTTATTTACAGCAGAGGCATTGTTGCACACCAGTTACTCTTTCTTTGGGAGCTGTGGAGGCTGCAGGAATAATGAGATAATTATCCCCATTATTCCCGGCAATGGTGGGAATGAGACTGCCTTTGTCCTGTGCTCCAGACTGCACCAGCTCGGGCAGTTTTGTTCTACTAGCAAAGCCACCTTTGTGGATGCTCCCGGGATGCTTAGGCTGAGGCAGCGGCTGGTTGCACATGCAGGGGCACAAAGACCACACTAGACCCTGGATACCCCCACACCACAGAAATCCTCCCCCTGGGAAACTTCAGCCTACCGAGAGCCCGGTGCATCCCTGCTTCCCTCAAAATGCACACGCCGTGCCCTACTTGGGCGAGGATCGTCGGGAAATGCAGACAGCAGATGGGAGGGAATTAAAGTCAGATTGAGGAGAGACTCAGGCCCCCCAGCACTGAGACTTATTCCTGGCAATGCACAGCTGAAAAGCACTTAGGTATCAGCAGTCCTTGTTAATTCACCAGAGGGTATTATCCAAGCTTGTTACAAGATTGATGTTCACTGTGGTACGATCGTTAATAGTTACCCTCAGCGCTTGGCCTGGATAGGCATGCAAAATCTAGTAGCCAGAAGTTGTTTCTCTCCCTCGCTTGATCATTTTGCTGATCCCTTGGCCTGAGCATAATGATCAGATTAGAAGGCTTTTTTTTTTTTTTCTTCTTCTTTTTTTTTTTGGCTTCTTAGTCTCCTTAAACTAGATTCACACTTCTGTGGGCCACTTGTCATCACTGCCAGGAGCATTAATTAGAGCCACTGAGAACCTGCATGACCTGCTGTGGCACAAAAATGGTATCATGGAGGAGCAGCGACTTTAGTAGAAGGCTCAAACCAGAAGCTTGACAGCACAGCCACCTGCACCACCAATGGCCCAACACATGCAATGGCTCTGCATGCATTCAGGCAGTCAAGAGACTGTTGGAAAGCAAGAGAAAGGCAGTGCAGTTGCCAAGCCTGACAGCAAAAAAAGCAGCTGAAAGTCCGTAATGCAAAGGTACATGCTGCACTGCTCTGCCTGCGGGTGGGCTAGACGGGCCCTTCCATTCTAATCCTTTTCACCATCCTGTATTTCAGGGAAGACACAGGATTGTAGGCTTCATAAACTGCAAAGCAACCATCATCAGGTAACACCATTCTGCAATATTCCTTTTATTTCAGAGAGTGCTGCAGGCTTGCTGCTCTCGTACAGCTGAAAAGCTCAGCAGCAGCAGCTACACCTCGCGCTTTGCAACCCTTGCAGCTGCTAGGTTATTTGCAAAGGATCGCCATCCTTTGCCTGTTCTCCACCACCACATCTTCTGGCTTTCACCAACCCCTGGCTCAGAGGAACCCGTGGCCCTGACAGCCGTGAGGGGACACACACAACAGAGCCGGTCATCACCCGGCCGCACACAACAGTTGCATTTATGGAGGTGGTGTCTGGGACTTGTCGCAGCTATTTCATTAAGAAAACAAAAAGCCTTTTTTTTTGCTCCCCCTTCTTTGTTTTTAAATGGGTGACAGGCACGTGAGAACGATGCTGGCTCTGCAGCAGCTGTAGCACCCGCGTCCATGCCGAAAACCGCTCACCATGGGACCCACTGCAGCAGACACTTAGCTATGGAGGCACACACCCCATTTCCACCCTCAGCTGCCCAGAAAAGGGCAAATATCCTCAAGAGATCCTGCCTGCTTGCTGGAGAAAGCTGCCGGGCACCAGGGTCCCATGCCTCCCGTTTTTGGGGCAGTAGAGGAAGGGAGGTCAGGAGGGATTCTGCACAGCAGTGAAGGGAAAGCAGAAGCAAAATGAGAAAACAAGCAGAAAAACTGGACAAAGTGTGAAGGTGATGGAAGGAAAATTAATTTAAAAGGATAAGGCACATCTACTAGCACCGAATTATTCTCCCTGGCACACCTAGGTTTCCCTCTTCCTCTCCTCCAAAATAACTCAGAAAATAAAATAGTTCCTTATGATATCCAGGTGGTAATCAGCTCATGAAGGAAAGAGGCATAGAGGTTATGGATGCCAGGGACAAAACAGGAGTTGAAACTCAGAGCTTTGTTTCCACTCCACTTTTCCACTCCTCTCTGCCAGCATCTGATGCCCAGGTAAAGCAACAGACCTGCTCCTCGCCGTAGAGGAACAGCCCGTACATCCCCTTCCCGGCCTGCCTTTTGTCTCTCTTTCAAAGTAGGTGAGAGTTGTCAGCCTTCCAGCTTGATCCCGGCAGGAAAATCCAGCCCCTGTGCCAGGAAAGGGTTGGCCGGGACATCTCTTCCCCGCCGAAACCCTCTGCCGCCCCAGCCCACGGCCGCGCTAGCCATGCGAAGCTGGGCTGCTGACCTTTTGCTGGCACAAGCCTCTCCATATATTTCATAAGGGGATTGTTGTTTTCTTGTGGGTTACACATTTAAGAACATTATATTTGGAGCATGGATAGAAAGGATCTATTTAACCAGATCTTTTCTTCCCTCTCTCACCCCCACACACACACTTGCTGCTCCCCCACGGCCAGCTCTCTGTGCGCACACACACACACACACACACACCCATACATGCCTTTTGGCTGCCTCCATCACACTGGGCTTAATTAAACATCCCGGAGGCTTGTTTGTAAACCCAGATTATTGATAGATTTTTTTAATTTATTTTTTTTTAATACCCTGACTGTTGCAATTCAGAACTAAATGATGTGAGCAAAAAGATTCAAAGGGGAGAGAGGGAAGGAGGGGGAAACACATCAGCGCTCAGATCTGACCAGCACAAGGACACAGGCTGCACTTGGAGCAGGATGCAGGAAAACATGGCAGCAGTCCCTGAGGAAGTGTGATCCCCACCACAGACTGTGAGCATCCCACCAGTCCTCAGATGAATCACATCCCAGTCACTAGGAAGGAAGGACTGGAAGCGCCATGCAGTTGCTGGCAGTCTGGCAACGGGCGTTTTGATATGGAAAGATCCCATAAAGAGTAACTTCACCCTCCTTGTGCCCTGTGCCCTGATAGTAGAAGGCCCAAAGCTGTAACTACAGAGCAAGCAGGAGTACAAGGGCAGGCAAAATGCTCCACTGATGCTGTGTAAGGCTCTGCTGTGTGTCTTCACCACAGGGAGGAATTTGTTGGAATGCCCAGAAATTTGAGAGTGGCACATGCCCCCATGTACAGAGGAAGAGAAAAAAAACCAACCAGATCACAGCAGATCCTGCTGTGCTGATCAGAGGAAGCAATGCCCTCCAGATCCTACAGGTGACCAACAGACATTCTGAAACATGAGCTTAAAGCATCTGCAAGAAAGGTTATGAGTATTGTCCAGGTAAACTGAAAGCCTAGAAGAAAATCCCATGCCAGCACCCAGACTGGAAAGATCCTTTCAACTCCATTTGGTGCAGCCTTTCCTGACTAACTGAGGCTTTGGCTTCCAAGACACCTAGTGCAAATGACACTGTGAGATGAATTGGGTGTATTATTTACTCCAAAAACCCGCCCAGGATTTATGCTGGCTGCTCATCTTCATGCTGGATCCAAATCCAATGCCCCTACTGTTGCCAACACTGAAACAATAAAAAGGTTTTACTTTGTGAGAAGGGAGGAAAAAGAAACCACAATAAATCATGTGCCGCTGCTGGATATCTCCGGGAGAGCTCACTCCATCCCTGCAGAAGATACAGCGGAACAAGGATATTGGGTTGAGGGAGAAAGAGAGAAACTCCAGCCTAATTCTGCAGTGCTGGATATAAGTGTAGCAGGAGAAGCACTTCATTACCATGCAGCAGCTGCTGCTGCACGGGCCAGAGGGGCAGGTGAGGAGGAAGCTGCAGCCTGGAGGGGCCAAGCCAACATGCAATGAATGCTGGTAGCCTGAGCGCTGCAAAGAGAGGGAGGCTGCCAGCAGGCTGCCCCTGCTTTGCCCACCCTGTGACTCCACAAGTGTGACTCCACACGCTCCCCCAGCCTGCCCTAGCTTGTAGCATACTTGACCTCCTTCCTGGGTTTCTTGCCAGGCTTAACTCAGCATCTGCAATGGCCCATGATGAAAAGCGCTCTCTAAAGCAGCGCAAAGTACTGCATGCACTAGTTTCTGACACTTGCCAACTGTTCTGCTGCATCTCAAGGCAGACAAAGGCTCACCACACACAGCAGTGAGACTCAGGCTCAGTCCAGTCCAGCACCCATGGCAACAAAAGCCCTGTGCCTGAGTTGATGCTGACTTCAGTGACACAGCACAAACTCTGGTTTATGCTTTAGCTAGGGAAATGCAAGTGTCTTTCATACCAGACTGCACCTTATCCTCAGACAGCCTTCTTGTTCCTCCCACTCCTCCAGAGAACATACATCTGCTATGTGAAGTTTTATGCCTTGAAATACATGGGATGGCTTCGTTGCCCACAGGCACAAGTCAGAAGCAGCACTGACCCGTGGCATGGGCTGAGCAGCACCTGCAGGACCTGTGCCGGGGCCAGAGGGAGCATCTCATCTTACCACTCTAAGGAGAGCAGAGGGTCTCATTGCTGTGGGGCTTAGCCCACAGTTGTTCGTCTTTGATGAGACAGAAGGCAGGCATGCAAGCCCCGCTCAGCGCACAGGGCACCCTCTGTCAATCAAAGGACTGAAAGTTGCAGTGATCGAGGCCAGAAAGTGCCTCAGCTGAGCTGAGCTATAACTGGTAACTACAAAACTCAGCAACATTCCTGCTTTGTAGTCTTGCACAAGCTCAGAGAGAGACCTTAAGCTTCACACACACCCCCATCCCAAGTATGCAAGGAATCCACAAGTAACAAGACTGAAGCTTAGATTCCTGCAACCTGCTGGCTTGGGTTTTCTTATGCCTAATAATCTACCTAAGTTCATATCAAAGACCTCCTTTCCTTCAGTGCCTTTATTAATTTGGCTTCCTTTCTTAATCTGGTTGTATGTTTTGATGAATCCCAGCAAACGCAGCATTTTGGAGACTCCTGTCAAACAGGGCTGAAATTGGCCAACCAGGTACAAACTGCAAGGGTGAAGCAGACAGTGCAACTTCACAGACCTTCCCTTCCAGTAAGTTTGAGCCAAAAATGGATCCTGAAAGTGCACTGTTTAGTTACTGCACCAAGGAAAACCCCCAAGAGGCTCAAATCCTGTCTGAAACACACAGTTTGGGCTAAACAGCCCTTTCCATTCTTGGCTTCATTTAGGCAATAGATTTTTCAGGACTTTTAAACATTTGAAGTGAACTGTGTAAGAGATTATTGCTGTCCCTTTCTTTACCTGACTTAACTCCTGAGCCCTTCCTGCGCATCCCAGGACACACAAGACCATTAGGAGGTGGGAATGCAGAAAAGACTGGAAGTGCTGCAGCACCAAGGTACCATTCCCCACCAAAACCCTAGGTACAAGCCCAGGTTTAGGCTGAGGCTGGCGCTTGGGCCGCAGTACCAACTGTTTTGTTGAGCAAGCCCACACCATCAGGTTCATTCCTAGCTGTGGCCCTCGCCCCATTCCCCGTCCTCAGTCACACTGGGATTGTGTCGGATCACCCCAGCAGCCACCATACAGCCAGAGATCAGCTCCCATGACGGCTACACAAAGCATGCATGCTTAAGCTACTTCCACTGCATTTCTGGGGTCTGCACAGGATGAGCTGGGATTCAGGGTCAAAGTATCAGTAATTCCTTGGAAAGCACCCAAGTGCTCCAGGAGGGCTGGTAACCCATCATGTGGAGCCTCCTGCCACCCCTCCACGCTGCCCAGCAGCCACTTATCAATGCTCAGCCACTTCGCAAGCCCCACTAATTTTCAGCAAGGCAAAACCCTGAAGGACAGAGGCTTAGCAAGCTGCACGTCAGAGCTAGACATACCCACGTCTGACTCCAGAGGGGCAGAGAGGAACCTCATGCCACAGCACAAGGACGCTGCTGCACGGGGCATCAACAGGGAGAGAGGGGCAACCTCCTGATGGGGAGTGGGGGCTTCAGCCCAAAACCCCACACTGCCCTTCTCCCCTCCGGAGGTCAGGTATTAGAACAAAGGCACTGCAACCCTGTCACTGTGTAGGCACAGGAGCTGGAGGTGAAGGCAAAGAGCAGAGACTGTTTCAGGTTACGTGACCCCATCTCCACCAAATAGGATTGCCAGACACAATCCAATTGGCCGAGGTGGGTCACGGCGCTGAAAATAGTTTTGTACTCTCACCCTCTTAGCTGGTAAATAGCTTTCAGCCCCCAAAAGTGCTGAGCTGCGCTATGCATTGGTGGAGGGAGCTCGCACAGAAGTGAGACGGCTCGAGGAGGGTGAAGGAGAAACCTGGGCACCAGGTGAAATGCTGCTGCGGCATATTCAGGTCAAAAGGACACCCTGAAAGGAGCCGTTAAAAAAAAAAAAACACACCATAAGAAATTAGTTCAAAGTTGCAAACTACTTGAAGTTTCATCTACGATTTCTATTTAAGCACCTCTCTTACATAAAGCCTGCATGGTTAATGTGGGACCAGGAGCATAGGAAGCAGAACAGGGCAGAATCTATCAGCACACAGAGCCCGGCCGCCAGCACATAATCCCTTTCACAGACAGATTGACACTCATCTTAACGACTGTATGGGAGTTTTGCTCCTGTTACTCTGCTTGGAAGCTTCTTCTCAAACTTCCCTGCCCTAAATGGTTCAAAATTTTGCCTTAATTCCCAGACTAGATTACCACAACTGGTTTACAGGAGCCTGTACTGTTGCCAGCACCTTCCCTTAGCCTTTAAAAGCTCTTCCCCCGTCATACTGTGTACCTGCTGACATATTTACAGAGCACTCCCATACTCCCCCTACAATTTTCCTCAGGCTAAACAGTCCAAGCTCTCCTAATCTCCCCTGGTAGGACAAGCTTTCCATTGCCTCATCATCCTGACAGGCACCTGCTTCAGCACAAGTGCAGCTTCTGCTTAGCAAGATCAGCTCAGAGCAACTCCCTGTGCCCCAGGGAGGAGGCAAGGTTTTGGGAGGTTGGTCTTTGTTGTTGCTGCTGTTGACTGGTTTTTGTTGGTTTGTTTGTGTTGTGAGGTTTGTTTTTTGGTGGTGGGGTGGTTTGTTTTTTTTTTGGTTGGTTGGTTTTGGGTTTTTTTTAAACAAACTTTCTCCCTCCAGGTTTTGGTTGCCTGATTTTTCAAAGTCAACACTTTGCTCTTCTCTGATCCCAGGGGAGTTGCATTCTTTTAAGCCCTTTAAAAGCTCCCTCCCTCAGCTGTCAGGACAGCCCCATGTACAGCCCATCAGTTGCTTGTCCCCACCATGGGCATTGGGATGATGGAAAGAAGGGACTAATGCTGGAACAATTTAATTTCTGCTCCCTGGCACAGGTGATCCAAACAGGAATGCCCTTCCTAGGTGTCAGCACTGGGCAAAAGAAAAGCAGCCTGAACAGAAGCCTTTATCCCACTGAACTCACCAGGATGGAGGAGCGAGTGGGGCTCAGCAGAGCTGTCTCCTTCCTCCTGCCCTTGCTCTGCCTGGCACTCACAGGACACCCAGGGCCCTCACTCCCTCCTGCTCTGTTTTCATTAGCATGGGATGATGCAACTAGACTTATACTGCAGTTTGCTGAGGAGCGCTGCTGTCCAAACTGATGAAACAGCAATTCAGCAGAGGATGCAGGAGGCACTTTAGAGAAGTGGCAGTGACACCAGGCAAGCTTTCACCACATTTATCAAAGTGCCTGAAGATTCCATTTCAAGGCGGTAGCAACACTTATAAATAATGAGCAGAGCTACTCTGCATCTAGAGCATTTTAATAAATAAAAATGTAAAAAAGAAGCCTAAACAGCACAGTTAGTTCTGTTTCTGCAACCTTTTTGGTCTTCCAGCAATACATATCAATGATTTTCTCCTTCACAGGCCCTGAGAAAGCATGACTCTCGTGATGCCCCTTTAGCATAGACATGATCTTTCATATACAGAGGCCATGCTACTACACTGTTCCTGACAAACGCAGAGCTCTGTGTTTGTGTGTACGTGTGCACATGCGTGCGCATGTGTATATGATTTCACTCACCAGCTGCTTGCTCAGGCTTCAGGCACAGAATAAACCAGCCCAGCCCCTTCTCTGTACACTCTAACTTCATGCATACTCTCTTCATTCCAATCACTACTGGTTTTGAGGCTGGCATGTTTGGGGGGCATCTGCTTCCTATTTCATCATCCAATTTTAAGTCCTTGTGAAGAATGACAAAGGAAAGAACTGGAAAATATTTCCTGAGACCCAGCTTGGCCAATGTCCCCCATTTCTGCCCCACAGCATCCCCGTTGCCCTGCCCATGAGCCAGTTTAAGGCACAGATGACAAAATGCTTAGTGTGGAGCCCACTCACAGCATCAAAACAACCTTTCCAACACCACATTTCCTTACGCACCATTAAAACACAGCCTGACCTAGTAGGACAGCAGGATCACAACACATGTACACGCAGCAGCACAGGCACACGCACACTGCCCAGATCACAGTCCACTCTGCAAGGATGCTCTGCCAGAGCACTCACATCTCTGGAGGTCCTGCACAATTCTGGTGACGTATCCTGCGACCAGGCTCGAATAAGGTGCACCGCTACGAGTGTTGCGCTTTATTCAGCCTTTGCAAGTCTCGGGGAGGAAAGTCAGGATGGCTTGGTCTCTGCTGCACACCCTGTGGTGCCTGCCCTTTCACGCCCAGCTTGAGTGATGTCCACCGTATGGCACGGTAAGTATGCCCTCTCTTGATAATGTGATTCACAGCCTAATTAAACCCCTGCAGAAAGAAGACACTTTCTCTGCGACTTGCTGCGAGTTATCTGCACAGACTTGCAGAGATGCAGCAGTGGCTGCTGCCACAGCATCCTGTCTGCAAAAGAGACAGAAAGGTGCCGTGGGGAGGGAAATGGCTTCTAGTGGAATAATTTACTTCCCTGATGAATACTTGGAAGTGCCAGTCCACCGGAGCTTCCCGGTTCCCCCTCCAGCATGACAGGCAGCGTGAGCCAGGAGCCAGCCCACTGTAGCTGCTGCCAGGGTCCTGGGTTTGCTGGAGAAATACACCTGCTGTGCCGGTGGGAACCCACCTCTCCTTCCCAGGCTGTTCAGACAAACATAGCAAATCTAAAACAAGGGGCACACTGTTACCAAAACCACGAAACCCTAACAAGCGTAAGCAGTTTGTTCTCCCCTTGCCGCTTACTCACAATGGTAGTCACTGCAGGTCATGTGGGAAAGTGAAAGAGGGCAAACAAACAGTTCCCAGGACCCTTTTTCTTTATGGGCCCAAAAGGGACACAAAAAAACCACAAACCAAACAAACAACAAAGAACAGAACAAATAAGATATAAATGTCTCCAAAAGTAAAAAAAAAAAAAAAGAAAAAAAGAAAAAAAAGGGGGGTAGAAAAATAAATAACCTGAGTTCAAGTGCCCAAGTACCACTGTGCAGTTGAAGAACCTGCTCCTCTCAGGAAGAGGTTATTGAGTCAATGTGTCCTGCTGCATTACACAGAGATACTAGCAAAGGGATGCTCCCTTCCCAGCAAGGGAAGCACAGATTCAAAGTCCTAAGAATTCAGAACGCAGCTGCCAGAGGGAACACCGAGCTGTTTCCAGGACCATATAAGTGGCTGGGTTTAGGTTTTATACAGCATTTAGAGTTACTTAGGGGTATGGGGTTTTTTTGGGGGCAACTTCTGCATTTCCTTTTACTGAATTGTGAGTCATCCAGGTGATAATCACGTGCAGATTGGTTCATAAAACTGAAATACAACAAGCTGAACTATCATCACAATCTCGTAGCTAAATACTCCTCATATGGAAATGAAATGCTGACGGTTCTCAGGGTAACATTATCTCAGCTTTTTACATACCCAACACCCAGCAAAACGGTCTTTGAAAAAAAAAAACCACAAAGAAATATACTGAAAATACAACCTTCTTCAAGTATAATACAGACAAGATAACATTTCCCAGGTGTCACAAATTAGAAACCTATTCATCTAAGGCATTAATGTTACGGTAACATAAGTATCTGTATTTTTCTCTCCCTGAATTCCCTACAACTTCCATTATTTTAAAAAAAAAAAAAAAAGGATCAGCTCAGTTATGTATTACCACTTATGTACAACTAGAGCTGCTCGGCTCAAGCAAGTTTTGCAGGCTTCACCAGCAGAAATTCTGTAAAAGGGAGTGCAGCATTTAAAAAGCTGGTAAGAAGGTCCCCCTCCTGCAGAGTTTATACACCCCATGGAAGTACAAAGATTTCAACAACCTGTTGGCTGTGTTAAAACTTGCCTAAAGTTTCCATACCAAAATTTGTCACAGAAGCCCGAGAATTCCTGTGGGACTCAGAAACTTATTTTCTTCTGGGGCCCTTGCACTTCATCAGTTGGTAATGTTAATATGAGGTCTGATCCTGCTGGGCTCTGAGCATCCACAGCACTTGCTGGGCACATCCACAGGGACTATGAGCTACCACAGCTCCACTGAAGTGCTGAGCGTAAGAGTGCACCAGCCCCTATGGGCTCAAACAGCACCGAGTGCTCAGCTTCCTCGAACTGCGCTGCCACTAATGCCATTTAGTTTGTGTTCTATTCCTTTTTTCTTCCTCAAAACAAAGAGGAAGAAGAGTTCTTCTAATACAGAAAACATGACTGTGGGTTTCTACATACTTTAATTTCAACCCTTTCATATCACAAATAACGCCTCCCAAAAGTTCAAAGTAAAGGCAACATCCTTCACAACTCCACAGCAACTTCTTCTCAGAGCATCGTGATACCACTCCATCATAAAGACACACGCACACATGAAACATCATCACATCAACAACTGGAAATGTGCTGGGAGAATTCATCCCCAAAAGAAAGCCCTTCTTACTAGTCACGGGTGTAAGAAAGCTGAGAGTGGAATGAGATTTCCAGTGCTGATACAGGCAGCCGGAGGGCTGCTTGCAGGAGGAGGAATCATCCCACAGTTATGCCACCAAGCTGGGAAGGTGACTTGGTACCTCTCCCCGGCACTGCCACCAATTTGCTTGAAGTCTTGGCTAATTGTGTATGTCCAGGTGCTGGGAATATTTCAGTGCTTAATTCCTGATGAAGCTGGTGGACGCTGGGACAGCAGCTAGGAGCATCCAATGCCTCTGAAGGTCTGTCTCTTACTCTCCCTTCTGCCCCTTTACCCATGGGCACAGGCAGGGAGCCCCAACAGCCTGTCCTTCACACAGGGATGGCTCCATGGCAGAACACTGGGGTAACCCAAGAGCATCACCCAGGGCCCCTGTCTCCAGAGCCTGGGGAATAGGAAATGCTGGATTCCCAGTGCTTCTCTTGGCAATCAAGAAGCAGCCGTCAACCTGCTCCAAGCCTCTACCACCATCCTGAATGAGCCCCACACTGCCTGCAGGACCCATTGCCCCCCTCACACCAGCAGTCCCACCCTGCTGCTGGAGCTGGAGGGGGCAAAGGCAAGACCTCCAGCCCCCTGCACACGCTCCACCATTTGTGTCCTGCAGCAGAGTGTAGCTCGCTTGAATTAATGTCTCCATTAGCGCGGGGAAAACAGGACTGCAGGACCTCAGCGCACAAGAGGGTGTCAGCAGACGACAAATGAAAAGTACTCGGTGGAAAAACCAAGAAAGAGAAAAAGAGGTGCAGCTAAATTAAAAACTTTCAGTGACCAGAAGCAAGCATTACCTTTCCTTATCAGCAATTCACCCATACTGACAGAAGAGAAAGGTTTCTCATTCTCGTCCGCTGTGAACTAGGGATTTAACACATTGTAACCGGTTTTAGTGGGCTTTGTTTGTTGCCAGCCTTGGCAGAGGTCTGCCTGGCCTCATCACTGTCCCCACGCTCCAGCTGGCTCTTCCTACAGCAGCAGAGAGGGAAACCTGCTCTGCTGCTGCCCCTTCTGCGCCTGCTCTGCAGAATTTAAATGTCATCGGTGTGACACTATTTGGGGAAAAACACAAACAAACCTGGAGTTCCTTACCTCTACCCACAGCGAGAAAAAAAAGAAAGGAAAACTGTTCAGAAAAGCAGCACCTACGGTCACCCTGGCACACCACAACATCAGGAGCTCCTTTGTGGCTTTCCAGCTGGGACTCCTCATGCCACCAAGAAATCCTGGAAGCTGAAAGCAGCAGGAGAAGTAGCTAAGTTACCCCACACCTTGCTGGGGAGAAGAGCTTCCCTGTGGTGGAGACCAATCCATCACGACACCTTCACCAGTATCATCTGGAGGGCAAACTCCCCAAAAAATTGGCGGGGGGGGGCAGTCAGCCCTCATCCGCATCTGGCTGCAGCAATGAGACTCCAGTGCTTCAAACCCGATGGGCTCACTGCAGGGTTCCACCTGGCGACATCCTCAGCGTGGTGGGACAGGGCAGGAGGGTTTGGGTTGCCTGGGCTCAGAGGTCCCAGGGCAGGGGTTTAGATGTTGCTCCTCTGTCCTGCCTTTACCCTGAAACCCTGGCAATGGGTAGGTACAGCAGTATGTCTGAAAACAAATGTCAACACAGAAAGCTACCTGCATGGCAGGACGTGTTTTTTAGAAGAAGAAAACATCAGGGATGAGGCACAGGTCTGCCTTTGACCTGAGGCATCAGCAATGAACTCCTGAGACAGGAGCCCTGGGCACGATGCATACTCAGCCCTGTGCATCATCCAAGCCTTTGGCAAAGGGCCCCACCTCATCCCCCATCCCTTGCTACCACTCCAGTTTGACTTATCCCTCCCTTCTTCATTACCGGAGTCACACGAAAACCAGCTGTGAATCAAACAAGTCCCTGATAGACCATAAAGCCCTAAGTGGGGACAGGATGGGGCTTCTTAAAATAAATGGCATGTTGCCCAGGGCCAGGAGCCTGTCCCCCACCAGCCCGGCGCCCCGGGCTTCAGCAGAGGGGCTGAAAAGCCGCATTGAGGACAGCAGGGACGTCAGGGCTGGCTGAACATCCCGTCCCGAACAGTGGGCTCCTTGTTCGCCTGCCTGGGCGGTGGGGAAGCCTCAGCAGAAAGCCTGCTATTGAAATGGAAATCAGGACTTTGCACCCAGCCAGGAGGAGGAGGAGGATAGCTGGCTCCTCCTGAACAACAACAAGGTCGCTGGGAGACTCTGGATGGGGGAAAGGACAGGGGGGAAGGGGATGGAGGAGGGGGAGACACCCTCCAGCACACACACTGCACAAATGGATGCTGGAAGGGGAGAGAACAAAACGCCTTTGGGGGAATATAGGGAATCCAGCCTCCCCAGCAAGGGTGAGGGAGGCTCTGGATGTAACTGAATTGCTTGGCTCACTTGTCCCACAAGAAGCAAATTCGGTGAAGCTGGGCATCTAACATGCCGGTGATCCCAAAAGGCCATCTCAAACACAAATGACTCACATCACACATGGAGAAATAACAGCACCAAGGAGTAAGGCTGTGTGCCCACCGACTTGTAGCAGGCCTGGTGCAGAGACGTGCTGATAACCCCGTGCAAAAATTGTTATCTGCTCCCAAGAAATTTCTCTCTCTTCTTCAAGCAGCAGAACTTGTGAATCCATTCCTTCCTTCTCACTGTTTTTTTTTTTCCTCCCCTGATGGAGGGGTGGAACAAGGTGAGAAGATGGGGGTAGTATCATCAGTAACTTGTGCTGGATCATTACATGATAACACGCCTTTCCAGGCTGCAAGAAACACAGTAGCTCTTCACACTAGCCGTCTGAGTGAGCAATTCAGCAGTGGAATAAATCAAGGCAAACCCTCAATAAATTAAACCTGAATTAAATTAATTAAGAGGAGACATTATGACTTCAATCATGGGAAATTCTACAAGCCAACCTGTGGCTTTAATTTCACAGCTGTGCTTGTGCTACCCTGTGGTGCTACCAGTCTAAATTAATTCTAGGTAGAATCATAGAATGGTTTGGGTTGGAAAGGACCTTAAAGATCCTCTAGTTCCATCCCCCCTGTCATGGGCAGGGACACCTTTCACTAGACCAAGTTGCTCAAAGCCCCATCCAACCTGGCCTTGAACACTTCCAGGGGTGGGGCATCCACAGCTTCTCTGGGCAACCTGTGCCAGTGCCTTGCCACCCTCACAGTAAAGAATGTCTTCCCAATATCTAACCTCTGTCTACCTTCTTTCAGCTTAAAGCCATTCCCCTTTGCCCTATCACTACATGCCCTTGTAAGAAGTCCCTCCAGCTTTCTTGTCAGCCCCCTTTAGGTGCTGGCAAGCTACTATAAGGTCTCCCCCAGAGCCTTCTCTTCTCTGGGCTGAACCACCCCAACTACAGCTTGGGAGACATTGGTTGTGTACAGAGCCCAACAACTGAGGTTCAGATCTCTCTCCTCATCCCAGTTTTCATCCTGGATCAGGCTTGACCAGGCAGAGAAACATCTCTTCCCCTAGTCTCAATGGCACCCATTTCCCATGCATGGTTTCTCTGGGCAGGAGACTGACCTTTGGTTTGCACATTCTCAGGCAGGAGCAAAAACATAAAGTTGGGGTGGTGGGGTTTTGGGGTTTTTTTTGTTTTAGGTGTTGGTAATAGGATAACAGAGAGGCAGTTTCAGAGTAATTCACTGGGACTTACTCCAAAGTTCAGTTATTACAGGACATGATCACAGGCCACAAGAAAAAATAAAGACCTCTGGTCTTTAATTGAGCTTGCCAGGAACCCCATGTCATCCACAGGAAAGATTCAAAAGGGAAGAGTAGAAAGCAAGAATCAAAGCAACAAATTAAACCTGTGCGTGTCCTACCCGCCTTCACTCTTAATTGCTCCCAATGTTTCTCATTTGCTCTGTTTCTTAACTACCTAATAGACAACAGGAACATAGATGGAAGTAAAACTATGGAGAAGCACAGGGAAGGCTCCATTTGCCCAGAAACCTGGCAGTCTCCAAACTCCCCCAGCAGGTAAGAAAGCCTTTCTCGAAACCATTAAGATAAAGCACAAAGTGCCATGGACAGACACAACAGAAATACATCTTTTCGAGGCTAACTGAAGTGGGAGGGAGATAGCTTTGATTAAAAAGCTACACTTCCACATTGGGAAAGATTAATGTGTTCTGCAGAGCAATGAAATCTCCCTCCAGATGCGTATCACCCCTAGGAATTAAGAGCCACTATCTGTGGGTTACTCACAGCACCAGTCCCCCTCATACTTTCAATAGCGACTCACACAGCTAAAACACCTGGAGACCGGAGGGCAGGGGAGGATGCTCTCCTGTTGCCATTGATTTTTGTGGGAGAAAGTGGCTCAGTTACTCTCCAGGTAATGCCTTCTGCCCATTTTAGCCCTGTTACTACTTGTGATTCCTTCACAACACATGGTTTAAAAATTTACTTACTCTAGATTCACAATTAGTTTGAAAATGATTCACTCTAGATTCATAAAGCATTCACCAAGTGATTAAGGAAAAAAAAACCTTTCCATTTGAGAGACAGAGTCTGCCTGCACCAGCTCTTCACGTGACTGGTAACCTCGATCACAGGGTGCTGGATCTCAGCACAATCTGAGAGCCAGGGACCAGAAAAGCTAAATAGAAAATTTTCTTGCTTGCTCCCAGGAATACCCATGCAGCAAACAGCCATCTCCCAAACACTTCTGCAACTGAACCTGCCTGCACAAAGACTCAGGAGCAAGCAGACAAGGACAGCCAAACCCCACAGCTTCCCCCATGACAAGGAGTATTTACAAACCCCACTTAATAGCAGGAGGCCAGCTCATTGCAGCTGATACGGTATGGTGATCGCAGCATAATTTTCACAGGTCTTAGCGTCTTTTCTCCACAATGGAAAAGCAGGAACAGGGAAGGAGGGAGAACATGCCAGCAACTGTTAGCAGCACCACGTTTGATCAGCTTCCCCTCTCACTTCCAACTGACCTGCTGCAGCCCCAGGTCCCATGTGAGGCAGGAGGAAGGTGCTCCCAGGAACTTCAGTCTCTCTCCTGTTTGCTCCCTCGTACAAATTGCTCTCTGCCCAAGCCCTGAAAAACACCACCAGCAGTCTTGCTTCTGAATGAGGGCTTCTGAGCAAAAACCTGCTGAGTTAGTGTACGGTGGGGCCCTCAGTTCAGGTAGTGGGAGTCATTTCCATATGAATCAGACCCCCTTCATGTTTTTGAGGTTATGAAGAAAGGGGCCCCACGTCTAGTCTTAAGCAGGACCAAACATCTTCGGCACCTGCTTGCGGACTAAACCTCAGCCTCCCAAGAAAGCAGCTCACCACATTGAAGAAGAGGTGACTGTTCCTGTCATGCCTCAGTATGAAGGTAGGTGTCCAGCCTTAGGCACCCAAGTGTGGTGTATTTGGCCTAATTGAACTGGCAGGAGTCCCACTGTCTGCCTTTGCAAAAGGCTGGGTTAGGCAGCCTCCACAAACACACATTACATCCAGCCAAGAGACCGTTTTGTCCTCCATTTCCACTCTTCTGAATAAAAACAAAAGCAGGGAAGAGCACTAATGCTCTAAGAGCATCTTTCGACTGCTGTCAGTGTAAGTGGCATCCCCACCTCACTCGATGACTCCTCTTCCCCAGATGCTGAGACTCTGGAGGAGAGAGTAGGGGTGCAGGTAACATGGCATAGGTGAGCTCACCCACCCCTTTTGGCAGTCCTTGCTGCTGGAGACCCCAGGTGCAAATCTTCCACTTGGGTAACAAACGTGCTGCACACCACTTACAGCTCCTGGGGAAATTCAGTGCCCATCCCTTTCACATCCACCAGCCTCTCCACATTTTCAATTATCAGCTGAAGCCATTTACTTTACACTACAGTCATATGTCTCCTTTTCTTTTCCATTTTTCTTCCTGAAGGAAGAAACAGACTCTACTCGTACTGCCAGCACCGACGATGAAATACTTGTACTGCAGAAGTTCCACAACATGTTTTGCTGGTTGGTCCGTGCACCAAAACTCTCCTCCCGTTAAATGGGACAGCAGCAAACCTCAAACAGGCAGTGGATGACCACCACACCAGTGAGTTCTCAGCACAGAAGCGACAGCAAAAAATTCAGGAATATAATATACCTGCAGGGAAAGGATGAAAGGGGCGATCTACTTTGCAGAGATTTAAACTCTCTGGATTTTTAAAATTCGTTGTTGCTTATTGTTACTAACATAACAATTATTAATAGTTATTACCTTATTATTATGTTAATTCACGTCCTTTTTAACCCTCTCTGTGCAAGTACAAGCCTTCACCAAGGTAGTTTATAAGCAAACCATCAAATCACTCAAGTACCAACACAGCTCAGGTATTCAGCCCAGATGCTGCCAGAAAAGCAACAGTACCGCACGCCGTATCCACTGGCACTGCTACAATATAGCTGACCATGTACTAAGACAAACAAATCAAATTATCACATACTTTTCTTTGTTCCTGTTTCTTTCAACCTTCATGATAGACAGAAACCAAGCATGTATTTAATCCTCTATTTTACTGACTTTAAATGTGTGACCGCTGCTTTTATCTGTGGTCTACCTTCAAGTCCCAGCCAGAAGATAGAATCGCCAAGTCCCTGTGAAGGTTTTTAGGGTGCTCAGTGGTGTAGCATCCCACACCCTTCACAAGCAAATTCTTCTAGTTTTTCAGTTCCTCTGGGGTGGGATGTTGGTCTGCTTGCTCAGCCGGTCCGAGACTCACCCTGCCCCTCTCCTCCAAAGCTCATCAGGCCACAGGGTCCGTCGCAAAGCACAGCCCCACTCCCAGCCTCAGTCTCTCTGTGTGACCGTTGTCTCCCACAGGAGAGGCTGAGGTGGGACGGCCTGAAGCAGAGAAGGTTTGGGGGGTACCCCATCAATATGCATCACCACCAGCAAGTCCCCATCTCCATCCAGTCCCATCTGGCTCCACGTCCTCCCTTCTCCCCCATCCCTCAGCGCAGTCCCACTCTCACCATGCACCAATGTCCCCAGACACCCCCCACCTTGGTCACCTCCCTGACCAGCTCCCTCTCTCCTTGAACGTGAGCAGAGTGGCTTGCTCCTCCATCACCTCCAGGTATGGCAAAGTCCCCCGAGCAGGTAAGGGAGACATGGACCTGTACCCCGCTCCTATTGCCGGAGACCAGCCCTAGCTCAGCTCATGGCATCTGCAGGGGAGGTCTGGGTTTGTCCCAGTTCCTGCTCAGCATGGTCTGCATGCTGGGGGTGGGGGGAGCACAAGGCACAGCCCCATCACACACAGCAGCTGCAAGGGGGTGAAAACTCAGGGGGGGGTTCCTCGCTAAATTCTACAGTGCCTTTGCTGAGCACGTGGACTATCAGTTTTGATTTTCCAAAGGCTCTTTACCTAGCCAAATTCAGGTAGATTTTCTCAAAGGTGGCAGAAAGCACACCCGTGCTACACAGGCCACCCTTCTGCTGTGTTTCAAGGTCTAGCTGCATGACACGGTGGAAAGGCAACATCCAAAAGAAAACATTTTCCTTTTCAAACACACAGGAATCCATTTTTCCCCTTAATCTTATTCTCAAGAATAGGACACAGGTGGCTACAGTTTTCCATACAAAGTCAGTCTGAGCTAGAATCCAGGGATGAGAAAGTTTCAGCCTATCTTTTTGAAACATAGCAAGACAGTTAAGTGTCTCAAAGCAAAGACAGGATAACAATAAGGACCATCACAGTTACTCAGGAAGCAACAACTGTAATCATTAGGATTGTTAACCCCATTTACCCAGAGTGAAACTGAGACAAGAAAAGGTGAGTAGTATAACTGAAAATACCAGGCATCCTTAAACACAAGCGGCACAAGCACGACAACCAGCCTCCTCGATCGCAGTATTATTTCTTTTTAAATCCTAAAAATACTATTATCATCTCCAGAGATGATCTAACCAGGTTGCAGATTAACCATGCCATTGGTGCAGAAATACGGCGGTGGGGTTACGGCAGGTCCGGCTGGCTGACTAGCCCCGGCTCTGCACAGCATGAATGAGGCGAAGCTGCTGCGAGAGACAGATCAAGCGCACAGTGGCTCGAAGCCTGAGCCGAGGCATCCCTGCCAAGCAGGCAGCGCACCGAGCCAGCACGGGTGTGCCTGCACCCCTGAGCTGCTGCTGGTCAGGAGTACTCAAGTGCACAGCACAGAGACGCTTGAGTGACCCTGTACTGTGCCAGTCAGGTTTGATACAGCCACTCGTGAATCAGGGTGAATAAACTGTGCCAAAGCTCCTCTCCTGCAAAGCCGATAAGGTGTCTCTCCACTACCATCCCTTATACACAGTATCTGGGAGGTCTTATCCTGAGTCCTAAGCAAACACATGGAAGCCAGCTCAGGTGTGGTGCTGCATCCAGGCTGCAAGTCCATCTCCTGACCCAGCTTCTAGGGGGCACAGTGCAAACATGAGCATGGCCCCCCCAGTAAGGGTTATTACTGGTGGAATGACCCCCGCCATGCCAAACACACAATGTTTCCCAGGGGACCTTCCAGATGCATTTGCTTTTGCTCTGCTACCCAGTACCTATAGCATTTGGGTGCTTCGTGGTCCAGACAACATTACTTTGCATGACCTCAGCGTAACGAGAGAAGCACTCCACCCTGAAAAGACCAGGAGTAACAATTCCCTATGCAGCAACCCTCAGGAAACCACCAGCTTCATCCTTCTGCCCCGAGGCAGGATTTCCCACAGCTCTGTCACCCTGCCAGCTGCTGGTTGAACCTATTCTTAGAGGCCTTCTTCCACAGTGGAAACCTCACACCTTCCCCAGCCAGCCTCCTCCCAACAGTTGCCGACCCCTCCTGCACGTAGGGGACCTCCAAGGAAGATGCAGTTCCTATAGAGGGCAACGGTATGTATGGCACTCTGGCACCTGGGATTAAGGTTGCCACTGTTTGGGTTTCTACAGGAGAGCATGAGCACACAAGCAAAAACGAGCCCTGGGAGCTTTAATAAACCATGCGCTACCCTTACATGGAGAGCAGCCCATAAGATAAAGAATCTCTGTTTCACGGAGTCTCTGAAGTCTTATTCATGGTCTATTTGTATATCTGCACTGATGGTAGCGTAGATACATCCACAGAGCACAACACACCCTTGTACATAATGACAAGGGAAAAAACATTACAGTTCTGCTTGGCTGGGCCCCAAGTCAGCACAGTTTTGCTGCAAACCTTTATCCTCATTATATGTCTTAGGTCATGATGATGGCGGTAATAGTAACATAGCACCGACATAATGTTTTTCCCTGCCAGCATCTTCGGAGACAAGCCCCTGTCATTCCCTTGCTAGGGGTGGTAAGAGCAAGGCCAAGGAGCATGCATCCACCACGGTTCAAGAAACCAAGAGTGCAGGGATGAGACACGTGTTTACTCCACTCTACCACATTCTCCAGGCAGCAGCTCCTCCTGCCTCCCCTACCTCCTGCTCCCATGGCTGGGCAGGGAACAAAAGCCTGAGAACAGTTATGAAATTCAGTCCCAGGACAAGAAAAAGCAAAAGAAAAGTAATCTGGAAGATGAATGGCAAACACAGTGTTGGCAAGGTGCTATATTTCCCCACCGGAAAATAAAAACAACAGCAGTCTCCCTACCCAAGTCCTCAGTACAAAGTCATCCAAAAATCACACAAAACACTGTCTTGCTGCTGCCTTACTGGTGTCAACCACTGCAGGGCAAAAAGGACGAGAGTGTTCAGGCACACTGTATAAAAACATGAGTGGGGACACAATAAAAGCAGAGCCCACACCTTTCTATCCCACACCTATCAGTGTACTTGTACAATGATAACCAAAAGAGCTGTAAGCTCCTCCACAACTTGCAGTACAGCTGCCCCATCTACTTACCAAACCTTCTGCAGGAGGAGGCAAGGACATGCAGTTCTTACCCATTTTCTTTGGTGCTTACTTACTCTGCATAGCTGCATAACCACGGACTGCATTTGAAATAAAAACCTGCTTACGCACATGTACATACTCCCCTGCCCCACAGGCAGGGCAGCTTCAGCCCCTATCAGTCCCCACACTTCTAATGGAAAAAGTGTGTGTGGGCAGGGTAGGGGGAAGAGTCATGAGCACAAGCCGTGATCTGACTCTGTCAGCAGATGACTTCTATTTGCACTCGTTAGCACTGCCCTAGCGTGAGCTAACACCACCCCCTCGGGTAATTTAAATTTATAAAAAAAAATAGAGGAGAAGAAGAGAAAAAAAAAAAAAAAGCCCGTATTTCTATATTTAGGAGGTTAGGATAATCGGGGTGGAAGAGCCCATCTGTTTGACGTTCACTCCAGCTGCTGTGGATGCAGAAATTTGTCTGTTTTCTTTCCTTTTGCCTGTTCCGACTTGTCCTGGCTGACTGTGACAGACACACAAAGAGCCTGATGTATGGCCACAGCCACTTAGGTCTGAAACTGTGCACCACCCCATAGGAGCCCCTGCAGAACCAGTTGGCACAACCAGGATCTTTCCCAAGGGAGTGTAAAACAGTTAATTATTATTATATTATTATTATTTTATTGCTACTAATAACAAATCTATGTTTATAGCACTGAAAAGAGAGCAACACAGAAAGGCAGAAGGCAAGATAAGACACATCTTAGACCTCTGTAAAAGTCACTTTTAGGAAGGCAGCCTCCCCTCTGCCACATCCTCCTTTTGGGACACCTCCCCATACAAAGCTGAATTTCTGTGGGATGCCAATTCGTCATCAGTGGCACCAGCCACTGGATGGAGACATAGCCACACTTCTTTTCAAACTAACCTGTTCTGCCATTTTGATCCCAAGGCTCTAGGAAAGTGAGCCCAAGCTAAATTCAGAAGTGGCCTTTGATCTCCCACCTTCCTGAGCTGACCAGGCTCTGGTCCCAAAATAACAAGGATGCAATTGCCTCAAGCAGTGTCTTGATGCTGTTCCTGTCATAGATATGAGTGCCCACAGCCCTTGTAGGATATAGCATCATTGCCCCTGTAAACCTAATCCAGTGCTACTTATTTTGCTGCTAAAGGCACCCCTGTAGCATGTAAGGACACGTGGCAGACCACTGAGACCATTTGCTGTTTATCTTGTTTGGTATAGGTGATTGCTTTTTAATTTCACAATGTTCATCGCTGGGGTCATTAAAGGTGCTGGGGATGAGCAGTAAGCCTGGATAAATTTGATGCGATTAATGTTCTGAAAGCCCTACAAAGAGGAGAGAAGACTACTGGTGCAAAATTCATAATTCCACTGCCAGCTTTTCCTTGCAGGGTCTTCTCCAGCCCTGGAGCTGAAATCACATGACAGGACATGGAGGAGGGGAGGTGAGTGAGGGGCACAAATTGATAAATAGGAATATAGATGGGGAAACACACCAGTCCAGGGACTCCCCAGTCCCCCCTGCAGCACACACTGCTAGTGCAGCTCCAGCCCTCCTTGCTTGTGTCTGACAAATGTTCCCTCACCTTCCCAATCCCACAGAGCTGAAACTGCCCCACTGACTTCCATGTGTGCAAGACTGGGATCTAGGCCACCGCTTAAGGGGCAATAAATATGTCCAGAAATCCAAAACCTTCCCTTTTAGAAAAAGCCCTCTTCTCATCTCCGTTGTGTAAGTTGCTTGCATACAAGATGTTGATGGACACTTATGACCACATTTTGCAGGCTCGTCCTTGTGATATATCTGGTCTGGGGTTTGGTACAGAGCATGGCTTGGATGTATTTCTGATCACTGCAGCGTAAGAAACATCATCTTACTCCTTTGAATCTCTGCTCCAAAGAGGTCATTTCAGCTCTTGCAAGTCAGCAGGAACAGTCACACTTCCTCGCCCAAAAGTCACTGCCTACTTCTGCGGCTGCCTCCCACACATCACCCAGAGATGGCTTTTTCTCTTCCCAGACCACACTGGCCTGAGCCATCTGTGGACTTCTGCTAGTTACTCCACTCAATATGCCCATGGGCATCGTGGCCCACAAACAGTTTCTTCCCTGGGACCCGAGGCCCCTGCACCCATCCCCCCTCTGACCGAAGAGTAAAAGGCCTCAAAGATGTTACTTCTCTTCCCATAAAGTTCTTGAAGTTAGGTGGGCAGGTACAGGTGAGATACTCACTGCTATGGGGGAAATACCAGGCCATGCTCAACCCTCTACTAGACATAAAAGACTCCACACAGGGCAGCCTGAAGGCACAAATGGGAAGGAGATGAAGTCTCACTTGTTCACAAACCCACAAAACTAATTACCTAACCATATTTTTCAGGCAGGCCAACAAAACACCACCTGCATTACAGAACTGAAGGGTACACCACACCATTTCAGAAGCTGCTTTCCGTAACGTGTAGCCTCCAAAAGATGCACAGAACAATGTAGACCTTTCCCAGTTGATATTGTTATGACAGCCCTTTAAGATACTAAAGTAACTCATACCTATTCCTCACAGACACACAGAAAGCCCTCCTTTCTGTGAGGGTCATGTTTCTCAAGCATTACCTAATATTTCCAAATTAACTATTTTTTAGAGAGATGATTAGCCAATAAAAGCACGTGGAAAATATTCCAAAATATGAGAAATCTTGAAAGATTAAGATATAAATAAAATAGTAAGCAAAACTAATGGCTGGGACTTCTTTCAATTCTTCATGTTATTTCCCCCAGTATTTGAGGGGGAAAAAGCAGAGAATGACACGTGTGGGAAACTTCAGATGAACTGTCTTGTATTTGATGAAATCAGAAATACTGCAAGCTAGTGCAGTATTTATATCAACCCCACCCCGATGTGGAAGATGCACTACCCCATAACTGCAGATAAGGAAACAAAATTCTCTCATATGTTCACTTTCATGAAAGGTAAATTTGCTTTGTTCTACATTTTGGGCCCTAATTCAGCAAATCACTTAAACATATGCTGAAGTTCATCTTTTGCCACTCTACCACTTATGCATCTACTCCAGAATATGCCTGAAGTCAAGCATATGCGTGGCACACTGCTGACTGCGGACCTTACGTCTTCCTGTTCATTTCTGCAACTATTCTAATTTAGTGATGCGAATGTACAAGGAAGTAACACGTCTTAAGCAATTTTAGCACACGCTCGCAAAAGTGAAATTTGAACTCGCTGATCCACATAAATAATATGAATAATTATTAAAAAGTAATAGCTAATTCTTGAGACCTTTCAGAAACAGCTTAATTCTAACAATTACTTTAAGCTGTTGGGACAGTGAAATACTGTGGTGTGAACTTTTGCTGCGTATCAGACCCGAGCAACCAAACCTGGAGCTGAAATACTGCTCCCCCGCATAGGAAACAGAAAAAAAAAAACCCTGCTCATAAGCATGCGGTATGTCAAATATTATTTGTAGAAGCTATTCAGTAAGTAATTTCAAATAAGTAAAATGCAAAGAAACCACAGGATGTTCACAAACAATTTGCAAATAGAAATGGAAGAGGAATTCATTAAATAAATTATTTGCTATAAATTATTCACCTACCCCTAATCTTACTACCACTTAGACTATAAAATTCATGCCATAAAAGATACAGGATACATAACAAGGCATCATTAACTTATGCATTTCCCAGTGCTGCTTTATTTTGACTGTCCAGTTATATTATTGCATTAAGACAGCCTTTTATCTTTAATGTACTTTGAGTGTAATACGTTTTTGTTTTAAAAGCTGAGCTAAGGAGACCCGGTCTGATTTTAGATTGTGATTTGATTTTGAGCTCCAAGGCTGAATAACTCTTTGAATCAGAGAGAAGAAGCCAAGCTGTTCTCTGAGCAAAATGAAAATGAATGGAAATCTTACACAGTTGGCTAATTTAATGAGATTTCTACAATTTGGGTCCATTTCACATAAATTCACAGTGAGGAGCAGGCGTTTTTTTTGTTGTTTTTTTTTTTTTGTGTGTGTGTGTCCATCAAGCCACACAGTGAACATTTTCATAAAGGTGAGAGATGCAGGAGGCTTGTGCCACAGAGCCAGCGGGTGAGGGGGAGCTAGAAGCAGGTCACAGGCAGGGAACGGCAGTGGCTCTCTGGGATGCACTGGCTCTGCACCAGGTCACAGGGTCAGCAACATCCCACCTGAGTCGCTTTTCCCCTCCTGCAGCTGCAAGACATGCTGCCAGCTGTGCCCTGGCTATAGGGCCAGAGGAAAACATTCCAGAAAGAAACTTAAAATACAGTGTACAACTCTTTTCAGCCATGAAAACGAAATCCCAGAAAGGGTTCTCACTCCTAATCAAGGATGAAGGCAGCTTTTTCATCTTGCTTGTGTCCTGGCTTGTTCTAAGTGACAGCCATACTCAGCTACTTGTTTGGTCTCTCAGCAGTTGTTGTATTTTTTTATACCATATTTGCTTACTTTTAATTAAAATGACAATGATTGTCACTGAATTTCTCTGTGGAAAACTGATGCCAACTGTGGTTATTTGGTGATGGAGGAAAAGAGTGAAGAAGGGTTCTTGCATGTGTCAAAATCGTCTCTCAGCTGTCTCCGGAGCGAATGCTATTGCTGCTGTTGGCAACGGGTTGCAATTAAATGCTACACCTCATCATCAATACACATTTTTACTCTTTGGGAATGAAAGAAAAGTTGGTTTTGCAGAGCTTTGCCATCCTGGCCTGGCTCATAGCAGGGTTAGTCCTTGGCCCAGCGGACATCAGGTGCATTTATCAAGCCCCAGCACAGCGCAGTGTTATTACACACGAGTGTTTCCACAGTACTTATGAGTGCTTCAAAAGACCCTCAGCACAGGGCCCGAGGAGGCAAGGGCATAGAGTTCCACTCACATCAGAGACCTCTTGAAGGCTCCAGTCCCAGCTCCTGACCCACAAACCTTAACAGCTAAATAAGCTTTACCACGGCAGTTGCTACATAAAACACAGGGAGAACAGCTACAGCACTGCTGACAGGACTGCTTCCTCTCCTTGCTTATTTTCAACATAAATTCATGTCAGCCAGGCTGTTTAAAAGGAACCTGAGGGAATTGAGTGTTTAATTCCCATAGGTACCTCATAAAATCCCAATTGTAACAGACAATGCTCTATTTGTTTTTCCCATTTCCAGAGTGAAGCCGCAGCACGGGTAGTGAGGGGATAGGGAGGAAGGGCAGCACTCAGCCAGATGGAGACTAAGGTTCCTTTGAGCAACAAAGACAATTCTTCAAAATGCAGGAGGACCAGATCCACTCTTCTCTGTAGCAGTGCCCTGGCTAGCACATTTCCATCATCCATGGCAAAACTCACACTTGAAGCAACTATGAAACCACCTTGCATTTTTGTTGCTACATCTTTTTTCACTGCTTCTCTCTAGACCCTTGATTTACAGATGTGGGGAACTGAACACAAAGTGAAGGCAGGGCAGTCGTGCAGCAGACCGTCCCGGGCCCCTCAAGCCAAGCTTAAGCGCTAAGCTATCTCCGGCTGACCTCGCAGCAGAACCCCGTGGGGCAAGGCTTCCTCCAACACATCCTCAAGCCACAGATGGTTTAAGGTTGCCACCAGCATCACAGCCTACACCCAGTATGTGAGCAGGCAGCAAGCTGGAGGCAAGGAGGACAGACATCACGCACAGGTGATCCCCTGCCCTGTGCCCCCAGGGTCACCTCTCCAGGAGGGCCATCCATGGCTTTCATTGTGGAGGTGGCCCAGGCAAGGATGAGAGAAGAACCACATTCAGTTTAGTCACTGCAGATTTTCTTTAAAGACTCAAAAATCAATAACCGTCCAGGAGCCACCGCCATGAAAACTCAGGAGGGAAAGGATTCAGCAGGCCACTCAGTGGGCAGGCAGCATGCTCCCGTGGAGGAGGCATGGGCTGGCAATCTGGAGATGCAGGCTCCAGCCCCATGTTGGCCTTGGGAATCCTGCATGATTGTGGGCAAAGCACTTCCCATCTCTGGGCCTCAGTTTTCCCATCAGCTGCATGATGATCTAGAGAACATGGCTGTTACCTAAGTTAGTGGAGAGAAAGATTATACAAAGATTAGCATTAAAAACGTGGGTGGGTAGAGCGCAGCATAGATATGAAAGGTTCTAAAAAGTATGTGGGCCTCCTTCTTCGTGCTCCCTATCTCCTTCTATACAGTGGTTACTCATAGCAAAAATAATATACCCTTCCTAAAAATGCAGCACACATCAGATACACATATATTTAGATCACTGTGCAAACAATTACTTTTGTCCAACGCAGGAAAATGGTGCCCTGTGCCACAGAGGGGGAGAAAGACAAAGACAGTCATCCTGGAGCCAGGAAAGGATGCAGATCTCTGGGACAGATTCAGCTGTGGTATAAATACTGATGTTAGCCACAGTCAGGAAGGCCAGGAGTAAATGGCAAAGCTCTCACGAGCCTGACCTGGAGGTTCATCAGGTTCTAGATGTATATAGGACAAGGACTTATCTTCCTGCATGTCAAACAACTCATTTCAAACCCCTAAACAAATGGTAGGACACTGCAGCAGAAGCAACCCTCAGGAAGGACAAGACAAAACACCTTTTCAGTCATTTTATTTTGCAGCTTTTTTGGCTCGCTAAGCTATCTCCCTTGCCTGGCTGTAGTGTCATGTGCTCTTTTTCCTCACCCAGGAGACAATAATCTGTCACTAGGGCCACTCACTTGTCCCAGACACCCAACATGTGTTTTCTACCCCTTCTACTTGCTCAGAGCATGGAAATTGCAGCACAGAGACCCAGTGGCAGCAGGTGGGAACGGAGCCCACATCTCCTAATCCCCACTGCTCACAGCCTTGAAAAAAAAAAAAAAAAAGGCAAAATAAAAAGAACTCCCCCCCACCCTGCAGCACCCAGTTTCTCCCTTACACGCATAGCATCACTGCTGATGAACTGCAGCCTCAGAAGGAAAGAAAGAGGCCCAAAAGGCAGCTAGGAAACCCACCGTCCATTGGCTTCCCTCCACGCGAGGCGAGCGGGCTCCTTCTGCTGCAGTGACTTGGCAAGCACACCTCGCTCTGACTCAGCACCTCGCCGGCACCTCCTGTCAATTATTCCCACAAACTGCTGATGCCGGAAAGGCTATTTGCAATTAGGATGCAACACAAGCCGGTGGCAGTGGGATGCTTCAGCTCCCCACACCCCCTCCTTTACCTGCAGTGCTCCCCTCCAGCCCTCTGGCTCAGGCTGGAGCTCCCAGGGAGGGTGATGGGGGCGGGGCAGGGGGGACAGTGCAAGAAGGCTGGAGGAGGGGGGGCAAGGTGGATGAGGGAAGCCTGCCCGCATTGTACCTATTCATTCTGTGGATAAACAGACAACTGTTGTCAGTGTGGCAGCCGAAATGCAGTTTTACCAAAAAAAAAACAAAAAAAAAAAAGCAAAAAAAAAAGCAGCCAGTGGGAAGGGGGATGAGAGCAGCAAGAACCGATGAGAATATGCAAAAAAAAAGCTGCTGAAGAACTAACACGGAGCATTTCCCAAAGAATAAGCAAAACGCAGCCTTGCTGCAGCTCCATGCAGCTGAGAAACACAAGGCTACGCTCTCTGTCCAAGGCATTTTCAGTGCAGGAGAGGGAGGCGCTGAGTGCAGATCAGCCCCGTAATAGGGGCCCAGGGCACACCAGCTGTTTCAGGGGCAAAAGGAAGGGCTGCCCTTGACAAGCCAAGGACATGATCATTCTGCAGACAGACTGAGGCTATTCTGTCCCTCTGCCAAGTAGCCAAGGTCCTCTCAACCTCTCCGAGCCACTAGCTCCCAACACATGGCCAGAAAGCCAAAGCACGCTTGCAGCCTAGCAGCTCCACAACCAATGGAGACGTTCAGACATCAAACCCCATCAGACAGCGAAGTTCAAACACACGGTCAGCTATGGAAACAGCCCAGTGGCCACACGAGCCCAGCAGCAACCTGCAGAAGCCCTCCAGCACCTTCTCTCACAGGGCTTCACTAAAACAACGGGGTCTGCCCCCACTCCCCCACCCCCAGTGTCACAGGGAGCTTCAGGGCTCCCTCCCTGGCACAGGCAGTGAGAGGTGGCAGAGCGAGCGATGCCCAGGTGCCAGGGGGACCCAGAGCATTTCCTGCAAGAGCACCCAGGGACCTTTTAACCAAGAAGTAGGACTGTATTTTCTCAGATATCACTGCAAAACCAAACATCTCACAGGGTGCAGCTGATGCTGATAGGCGACACGGGAACACAAGTCAGAGCAGGCAGTGTGAAGCTGGAGCAAAAGGCTCCAAGAAGCACTTCAGGTTTGATGCTGAAGCCTGCAGTGAACCATTTCCTACAATATGATACAATAACCGCTTTATATAGTGCAGGAAAGGGATGAAATAGCCATGCTAACCAACGGCTAAAGTGTCCAACACATCTCGTAGTCCGTGGGCCCGCAGCTGCAGAACTCATCACAGAGTAATGCCCTGCCCGGAAATCCAGTGTAGGCAAAAAGGCAGAGGCATCGAACTGCAGGATGAGTAATGCATAGATCCCACCTAGACAGCCGAGACTGAAAAGGGAGTAAAATTAACTAAAAGCCAGATCTCACTACAGCAACCTGGATTTACCAATGGCCTCCTGATCAGGAAGGGAATATCTACTGTGCAACGTGGAGTGAAAGCAAAGGAACAACAAAGTCAAAGAAAACAGCAAAAAATAGTGACTTCAGCAACACGTGCAGGAATTAGCTAAGTGTCACTGCAGGTTATAAATGTGCAGCATCTTCAAGAGCGTAGGTAGGACTCGGAACAGCCAGTCCCAGGGCACTCAGAAGCTAAAACACTGCAACTGATGGAAAGTGCAACCTGAGTCACAAAGTAACGCTGACCGCTACATAATGAAATTCAACATCCCTGCGAGAAAAACAGCACCAGAACTTTGCATCGTGCCTCTTAAATGTTAGAGATGATTGCAAGCAAAAATGGTCAAAACAGCCTAAGTCCAAAAGCAGGGGAATTAAAGTTGTTACACTCTGTATGGTGGTGTGTTGAAGCAATCTCAGCATCATCACTAAAAAGGCACTTGGTGCCCCTGAACAACAAAACTCCTGAGAAGCAAGGAAGCACTTTGTATGGTCTCACAAAAGAAATAAGTCATTCAGTCTAAGCAATTGCTTCATAAGACGGTAGCTAGGAGGGCTGAGAACAAAACTGAAGGCCAAATTGCAAAAGTCAAAAAACAAACAATCATTTCTGTATGTTCAAAAGACAAGTCCAGAAGTGCCAAGCAGTAGGAGAATGACATTTCTCAAGTGGCTGTGCTTGCTGGCAAAGACAAGCAAGCTCTGGCTAAGTCAGGTGGTGCTCGAAGGTAGCCACGCTTTCCGGAAGGGAAGGTACAGGCTAACCTGGAAGTTGCAGCAGGGATCAGTTAAACCGGTCAAATTCCCTAAGCCCCTACAAGTACGCAACAGGAGACAAACAAGCTCGACCTCTGCTCAGAGGAACTTGTGGCCCTTCAATCCACTCAGATTTTGGAAGGAAAAGGACAGGACTAAGTGATGAATTTTCAGTCACCTCAAAGTGCACCTGCTAAACCGTCCTGGGCAGGATGCCAGTTTGGTGCCAGCCCTGTCCCCTGCTTGCTCAGGGTGGGAAACCTCCCGCCTTGCTTCCCCCCTGGTGGGGTTCGTGCCACTCGAGTTCAGGCTGAGTCCAGAGCTGCTGCCCCACCGCTCGGTGCCCAGGCTTGGAGGCGCGGGTGCCCCGCTCCCCCTGCTCTTGCTCTGGCTGCAATTACAAGGGATTACCCCCAGGTTTCATACCAGCTCTGGGGTGGTTTAATCTATTCCTTAATATCTGGAAGAGAGACAGGGAGCTGGCAAAGTGATTTGGGCTGGCTGAGACAAAAGAAGATTGAGAGAGACTTCCAAGGGATCTGACAAAGCTCGGCAAGTGGGCAGCATAGTGCAAGATGAAATTCAACATTACCAAACGGACAGTAATAAGAACTTGAGAGAATAATCTGAACCACCCGTATACCATGGGGCTCTAATTCAAATGTAATCACTTGAGGAAAATATCTTGGTATCACTGTGAACAGCTCAAAGAAAACATCTGTTCAACATGCAATGGTGGTCAAAAAAGCAAGCAAGCTGTTAGGATGTCTAAAGGCAGAGGCTGAAAAGGATGCTGGACGTATTAAAATGCCGCTGTGAACACTGAGTGTGTACCCTCAGCTAGAACGGCTGTGGTTACTCCTGGCTGGCACACCTGAAAATACAGAAGGCACAGAAAGGTTTCATTACTCACCAGTCAGTAATGCTTACTGGTCAAGCACAGTTAAAGCTGGGACAATGTAATTTGGAGAGGAGTTAGGTAGGAAGAAATTATCAAATGGCTATGAAGAAGCGAAACAGGTACTTCTATGTTTCTGGTTTGTTTTTTTAAGAGAAAGACAAAAGGTTGCTCGATACAACTGAAGAGCAGGAAATGTGACTGGACATAAGCAAACTATTATGATTTTCCTTTCCATTTCTGCTTTTACATTTTCTGCTGATTCTAAACACAGCCCATAATTAATTGCTAGGAATGATTAGCCCATGTTATCGTAAAGTCAAGACCTCCGCAGAAATCAGAGGCCTGTGCATGTGTAAGGATACTGGGAACATCCACAGAGATGTCAGGTAGAATGAAAAAAAATATAAAAGGGAAAGAAAAAAAGCATAGCAGCACTACACCCTCATGCTTCCAGGCATTAGCCAACTTCTAATTAATGAGGATTAGGATGTAATCTCCCCAGTGGGCACGCAGAGAGGGTATACCAACCCCCTTGCTCCTGGCAGATGCCGTTAATACGCCAGGCAGGGGAAGAGTTGTGCCTGGACAGCCCCCCACAGCCCCTGCCGTCTGGGAGGCTGAGGTCTGGGTGCCCAGCGGGGCTCACACCAACACCCAACAACCACCCCCCCCAGGCCCCGATAACTGAAGAGGCTGCAAAAGGGGGCTCAGTTACCCCAGCTCAACCCCGCTCCTGGCAAGGGGCGAAGTTTTGCGTCTGCTGCTTTGCAAGCAGAGGGGGCTTCCCTGGGGAAGCGGGATGGGATGGACGTTCTAGTCGCTGTGTGTCGGTAGGAGGAGTACATACGACTTAGTTCATTTTACCGCAAGGAAGTGGAGTGTGGACATTAAGAGAAATTATGAGAAAATTGGATTGCGGAGGCTTTGAAGTCCAGAGCAATACATACACTGACCTCATCCTAGGGCAACCTGTAGCACTGGCATGGCACCAGACTCCTCTTTGCTAAATGTTTGGTACCAATTGCTCACTGTGGGGGTTTTGGCACCCCCCATTGAAGCATCCAGTGTTGGCCACGCCGCCGCAGACCAGTGGTCTGACCTGAGCCAGCGCTGCTTAGACAGGCCACTGCAGAAATGCACCACACATTGTAAACAGCGTGTCATGTCCTCCCACCAAAATGACATCCCTGGCTTCAGCGCTTTGAGTAAAACCAAAGCCCAGATGTAACCAAGTGGAGTTCAGACATCGGCTTTCTCCTGCTGACGCTTGTGAAACACAATCTAGCTCCTGTTCTCGTCACTAGGCTGACTCGTGAGGACGTGAGAAAAAAATGCACGAGCTTTTATCCGTAAGTAAGCGATCTGATCAATCTAATACCAAAATTACACTTCAAATTAACTTCATGCAGATATGCAAATGCACAAGGACTGCTGTGCTGCCAGGAGGAGAGCTGTGTCTCTGCACATGCACGAGCAATAAGAGCCTAAGCTCGATCTGCTAGTCCTGTTCTGACTTCTCCAGTGACCGCTCCAGAAGGGGAAACACAGATTAATGAAGGGGCTGTATTTCTTAAATAGCAACTTGTCTTATTTCGCACACCGTATCTGCTTCTGTTGGTGCAAACAGCGTTCAAGGACACGGACAATGCCACGTACGTGTACAGGGTGTTTGCGTACATGTGTCAAGACGGCAAAAATAATAGACGGAGACTGTGCGCAGATACCACCAATTGCTGCAAGTTGGTTTTTATCACTGTTGTTCTTAAACGCCCTGTAGAAATAAAAAATAGCAAGCACTAAGGCTTTTACTGTAGATACTTCCACTAAAACAGACCTTATCAAATGCAGGATGTTTTGTAAAATCATAACTGTGCTTCAAAAGAAAAAGAGGGTAAAACTGTCAGAAATAGAGGAGCATCCAGCTTAAGCACCTTTGGGATGAAAAGTTCTGACTTTTCACATCGAAATATCTTTTTGCTTAGGGTAATTTCTTGTATTATAATAACACAAAGAAACACAGTATTGATTGTCCTAAGATGGAATTTCTCTCAAAAATTTCCTTTTAAAACCATCAAAGCATTTCACTTCTCTTTCCATTCAGAAGGAAGCCAAATTCCTCAATCCTGATGAAACAGACCATTTGTCCTCAGACTGGCTCAAGCAATAAACAAAAAAGGCAGAAGCCAGAATGGACACAAGTGACCTCCAAAACCAAAGAGATGAAAACATGTAAGAAAAAACCCCTCACAACAGTTCACTGTGCATAATTAATAATGTGTTTTCTCCCTGGTGCATAAGACATGAAACATTTGTGAGAGAAAAGTGGGGTGGCATATGACTAGGAGCCCCGTAACTGCGACTTCTCTAAAGGAGAGGCTGGACAGATGTCCTACATGACAGCAAGCAAAGCATTTCACCTCTGTGCACTTCAGCTTTCCACGGTATAAATCAAACTGACTGCTCTCACAAAGTAAGTTTGGAGACTCTCAATTAGTTAATGCTCGTAAATGACTGTGCAAACACAAGGTAGTATTAACCAGGGAACTGTCTTTGTTACACTACTGTCTGTTAAACAACCAGGAGCTAAATTTCTCTCTGAACATTTACAAAAGGGAAGGCAACATTAATGCTCCACAAGGAGGAAACTACAAAGAACAGATTTTCAGTGCATGCACTTCTCCTTGGAATAAACTGTGTTAAAAGCACTTTACTTAAAAAGCACAATGATAGTAGCATCCTGCTAAATATAGATGACTCACCACAATTTAGTAGTGAACATCCCTAAAGAGTACCATTACAGTATTCCTTAACCTGCTGCATAAATTTAAGCATTCTCCTGTGGTTACAGTTTGGACCAAGACACTCAAGACTACTACCAGCATCTGCTGACCTTCAGTGGGTCACGAAGCCTCTCTGAGCCTCGCTTTCTCCATCTGTACTATCGGTATAATAATAAAAACACATCTCCCCAGAGAAGGCAGGAAAAATGATTTTGAAGTTTCTTAATGAGTTGTTTAAACCATTCTTGGTATATCCATATTACTACTGAGCAGCTAAATATAGCTGTTCTCGAGGCACTTTGAGATCCCTCGGAGAAGGGAATCTTACACAAGAAAACTGGGGTTTGGGCAATACTGAAGAAACAGAGATAAAGAATCCGTTTCCAAAATACGGGAAGCACACCCACTTCAGAGACGCAAAAAGTAGTTAATGCATCTGTGCCTACCACGGGGACCAAGGTCAGGTCACGAGCAAAATGATTTATCTACACGTCACAAAACCACACAGCTTGACACAAATGGCAATCTGTTCCAAAAAAAAATTAATGCATAAGCATGGACGAGCAAGGGACTGCCACAGCCCTCTCCTGCTAGGGCTGAGGAGCTGGTGCAGGGCCGGGAAGGATAGGTGGGCTAGGTGGGCTAGCACAAGGGTGCTGCAAGGCCACAACTTAAACGCTCAGTTGCAGCTGCGATAACCTCAGACTGGCAGGAGGGTGAGGACCAGAAAAGTTGTGTGAAAAGTTGCAGACCTGCTGTTGCATTGATGCAGTACTGCCAGGCACGCACCCCCGCCTCCCCTCCCCTGATCTTGCAAGATCCAGCTGCAAGAGACTGTAACACACCGACATCTCACCTGTTGCGATACTGTCACAGGATCCAAACACCATTCAGTTTAAAAAAAAAAAGTTGGTTCCGCAGTTTAGCTGTACCCAACGTGCGATTTCTAACACATTTGACAATTTGCAGTATGCTATTTCTGGCTATATAGCAGGATTGATTTGCAATCACAGGTTTGGTTTCAAAGCTCTAAACAGAATTCCCTCCTATCTTTCCCTAAACTTCTCTAGGGAGCCTGAAAAATATTATTTCCGCAAAAGTTATTACGCTCATAATACTTTTGAGGGAAAACACAGACGATGCCCCCACCCCAGCAGCATTAAACATGGGTATTATAGGCCCAGAGAAAGCGGTCATCTAGCTCCAGTTAAAAAGAATCATTGCTATTCTACAGATTTCAAAACAACATAAGGAAAAGGGACTATAATATTTGATTGACATCTCACTACGAAGTCTGACTGTATTTTATCATAGGCATAACGTGTGAGAATGACAGAATGACCTCCAGGGACATATACTCCCCACCACTTTTCATTTGTTCAGCATTAAGTATTTATTCTGATTATACACTCTTACAGTTTCTGATCCTTTCATTTTTAAATCTTTCACCTTTCATTTAGGTATCACTTTGCATACGACCCCATCATTTTTCTCATCTATCCTCTAAAACAAATCTAAAGCCTCAAAAAGGAAATAAAAATATCACTCTTCCTAACCAGACTTGGCAACCCAGAGCAGAAATACATTTACTGATCCTCTGCAAATGTTGTTTAGGAAAAAACTCTCCCGATTTTATTTCAGCTTTCATGAGGGTCTCGCTGTTCCTTACTTTATCAGGGTTTTCTTTTCAAATTCAAGAACCACCAAAAATATGGCCATGCTGTGTACCACAGAAGTAACCATGTACCACAGCTATTTTCATCTACCACTGCCTTCTAAAGACTTTTCCTAAGGCAAAAAGAAAACAAAAACAGGCCTGAGACACAGGTGATCTTTAAGCCTTAAAGGAAAGTTCAAGAAAAAGCAGATAAATATTTCATGGAAAGGTGTGTTTCTGTGCCTAGTTGTCTCCACTGTCATTGTCCCCACATGCCCTCAACCGAAAAAAGAAAATTAAATATTGAGTCAATCTTTTTGCCTAAAGAGATAATTAAATGCCCCTTTAATTTTAACCTTAGATCTGATTACTGTTATGTGTTTTCACAGAGATACCACATCAACAGAAACACTTCATCACTTACATGCTTCTAACTGCAGTAGGCACAGTAACTTTCTAGGCAGTTACACCTTTGCAATGCCTGCAGACAAAAAATTGTGGCATCGAGAACCTGAAAGTTATTGAACTCATTTCCAAACCAGGAAAACTATAAACAGTAAACAAACAGCATGAAGTGTGAAACAGCTGAGATTAATTCTTTCAATTAAATGCTAATAAACTTCTTTTTCTTTTCCATGATTCATCCCTCTGAAGTCAGCAGGTGCAATCTCCAGTTAATGCATGCGACTCAGGCTCCCAAATGTTTTCTGAGGGCAGGACTTGGGGTGCTTCTGGGGCTGAAGTGTTTGTGAAAAGTTCATCTTGTCCATCGCAAGACTCGTTTCTCAGTGGGTTCTGAGGCGCGGGGAATGGCCTGCTGCGCCTGGCAGGGCAGCGAGAGCCAGGCACAGCCACCCAAGCAGCTAACTCCATCCCAGATCCAGACTGCGAGGAAGTTTCATCCAGACCTTGCTGAGACATCTCAGGTATTCTTGTGGGAGATCCCGTCGTATCTTACTGTCCTCCCACTCCCTCAGGGATCACTCCCAGCAGGTTTCCCAACTTCCCAACAGCAAAGGTGGCCCGCAGCAGTGCCCAGCTGGCTCAGTGGAGCTGTGCCCTGCTCACTGCAGAGCAGACCCTCCGCAGAACTGCTTAGTGGACCTCTGCGTAAGGGAGCAGACCTTAAGAAAATTAACTTGTAGACCTCAATAAAACATAACTGAGCAGGCCTGCTCTGAAGTTTGGCATTACTTAAAAGAAGTAATTAGCGCCTGATCAACAGATGAGTCTGAACATCTCACACTTTGTAGTTTCTTCTGTTGCCCTTATCGCAGCACCTCCTGGTGCTCCCCAGCAATGCACTAAGCGATGTGAGTAGTAGCATCTGTCACATGCAGTTTACTCCCTGTCCGCACAGAGGACCAGGCTACACACCGTATTTCGGAAGGGCTTTTGGGGGGCAGGAGGTGATGGAGAGGTTTGGGTCTCTCCATGTCCCCAGGGAGAGGCACTCAGAGCTGAAGGAGCCTGCCGTGCGGCTGGGAGGAGGAGGCCAGGGGGACACAGAGGGCTCCAAGCAGCCTGTCAGCATCTCTGCAGAAAGTTCCCTGCTACCTCAGGGCCTGAAGGATAGCCCAGAGTTTTCCACCCAGGTGAGCTTAGCAAGGGGCTAGGCCCAGACAGCCGAGCCTAACGTGAAGCCCGGTTTAAAGCGAGTTTGACAGCATCATAAGAAAAAAAATAAATATATATATATATATAATAGTAAGGAGGATGGTGCAGGGGAGGCAGCAAGAGGAGCCGAGCGGAGCAGCGCTCCTTCCCCACGCCTGCCTGCAAAAGCACTCGCCTGCCGCCGCATTTCCGAGCATCCCCGGTGGGACCGCAACGAAAACTTCCCCACCGGCTCGGTGGACGGGGCATCGCCGTGGGGACCGGTCCCCGCTCCACCCGTGCGGCACTCACCTCGCAGGGCCAGGAGCGCGGCCAGGGCTACCGGCACCCACCTCCCGCCTCCTCCGGGGCGCCGCCGCGTCATGCCGGGCCGGGGCGAGGGGCTTAGCTCGGGCCACCGAGCCCTTCCTTCCCCCCGCAGCCGCAGGTGCCGATGATGATGATGATGATGATGATGGTGGTGGTGGTGGGACCCGCGCCGTCCCGGGACCGCCCGCTCGCGGCGAGGCTCCGCCGTGCCCCAAGCCCCGGT
>JAVJGI010000060.1:4361240-4397897 GCA_035590275.1 Ibycter americanus | reverse complement strand
CCCCCATCTCCGGATCATCGCGGCAGCGTGGGGGCTTCTTCTCTCCAGGGCTACGGCTGCGTGGAAGAAGAGAAAGGCAGCACACAGCAAATTATTTGGGATACGCTGCATGGGACCAGGCACTGCTGCAGCGCACGGTGTAAACGTTGATTGAAGGTATGAGCCACCCTAACGCTGCTCTTCAAAAGAATGGGAGACACGAGCATTCAACAACCCTAAAAATCAGACCAAGCCACCTCTGAAGGGAGTAAGGCAGCTCGTGGAGTTGGGGCAGGAGACACAAGCGTTCAGTATCCCTAAAAATCAGACCAAGCCACCTCTGAAGGGAGTAAGGCAGCTCATGGAGTTGGGGCAGGAGACACGAGCGTGCAGCACCCCTAAAAATCAGACCAAGCCACCTCTGAAGGGAGTAAGGCAGCTCGTGGAGTTGGTTCCCGCAGTACTATGTAACACACGAATTGCCAACATGTTGTGTCATGAGCTTGAGTAATTGCAGTCCTTAAGGCTACACAGAAAACCCAATCCATCACAACCCTGCGCACTAGGCATCCAGCGTGCACATGAAGGGTGGCAAGGGAGGAAAGGAGCCCTTTACAAATTTAGGGTGATCATCTGGCAAAAGGATCAGAGCAGAGAGCTCGCACAGGCCAATTCCTTGCACATGGCCAGCTCCCTGTCCAAGTCTGACCATGTTAGTTTTGCTTTGTGAAAATAAGCAGTCTGGCTAGGAAAATCCTCTAACAATTCTGCAAAATGTACGATTGCTCCATTCCCCTACACAAAGTTTCCTCCCCGCCAAAGCACAGCCGTACAGCCTTTGCATCCTGCAGACAGCCAATCCACCTTGCGAAGCTTCTGGCTACCTCTTTCCCAGCCAGAGGCCCTGGGAGCATCCCCACGCCCAGCCTGCCCTATGGCTCAGCACCTCTCAGGTTTCTGCCCCCGGGATGCCTCAGAAGCTGCACTGACCCTTTAAGTGGCTGCACTCCTGCTGAGAAGGAGGGAGCTGCAGCTGGGAGTGAAGGTGACAAGAAAAGCATCTGGGGTTAGCAGAAAGCAGAACAGAAATCACTTTAAGCAACATGAGAAAGGTAAGTTGGTGCCTGTGGAAACAGCAAGTGGGAAACTAGCTCCCATCTAACCAGCCTAGGCTAAGCTCTGCCTTGCCCAGCATCAAGCTTTGGCACCCTTCTACCAGAGGGTTAGGTAAAAATGTCACCCCAGGTTTACTGATTTTCTTGGTTCTGGAAAGAAACCTCGATTTATGAGGAGCAACGGTTGATCTGCCCTTATCTGGCAGGAAAACTCCTGCTGACTTCTGCACGGGCTGCAGTTTCATTCAATGACTGGTGGTACAATGGGGTGAGAAGGCACCATTAAGGCGTGTAGCCGCAGCCTCTTTCCAGGTCTGTCAGGTGCCTGCTGCATATCCTCAGGCATGGAACCTGACAATGTGGACAGTCTTACAGGCCTAGCACTCTTGCAAAACCCCCTCCACTCCAGCCCTGCCATGGGCAGGCAGGCTTAGAAACAGTTTTGCTCCATTAAGGAGCCAGCTCTTGGCAAAGGCTCAAGCAGCTGAAGCATAACACTTCAGAAAAGCACCGAAGGGAGAGTCATAGCCCAGCTGTTTCCCTCATTCTCCAGCAATATGGGGACTGAAGTTTTTCATCTAGAAAAAGGACAGAGGAATATGGTGTTCTTATTGATCAGGACCACCTCCAGGAAGCTCCCATCCTTGTGGGTACATACAGTGATGACCAGGATGAATGCAACGGGGATGTCCACGCTCCTAACTACAATGAAAGCCCATGAATGTTTCTTGCCAAACATGATGTTTTTCACCAAAGTCAAGGGCAGAGAGCATAGAGCACGCTGGGCACAGTGGTCTGCCACTACCCTTACTCCTTCAGATAACTTCCAGGGATGAAAAGATGGAAAGACAAATCAAGTAAAAACAAGAAAAATTGCATATTCTCCCTAGGACTGCCGCACTGCTCTCCTGCTCTGCCAACACTTGGAAGCTCTTTTGACCTAATGGAAATAAGCGTGTTTTTTAGTATAAGGACACACTGCATTTTGCAAATGCCATCCCAGCTCGCCTTGGACTGTTCCTTGCATCCTGCTGTGCATCAGCTGGTAGGTAAACAGCAAAGATCATTTCGCCCTGTACAGTGGCTGAATTAATGTGCTTCCTAAAGAGCGCAGTGAGCGTAACGTGAATCGAGATCCTGGTGGTCAGAGAAAGAATTCCTGCCCAAAATGGACCCAAAAGACTCCTTTCTGACCCAAGCTAGTAGAAGCAGGGAGCATTTTAATTGCCTTCAGGATGTGGTCACCACAGCAGATACTATGCCATACCTGCAAACCACAGTGACACAGCAAGTGACTTTAGCTGTTTCTTGCAGCAATTGCAAGAACAATCTGTGGCCACGCTCCAGAAGGATGGAGCAGCCACAGGGAATAATAATCTTCAGATGCACCAGTCAGTCCTTTCACCCTGGCTCCCTCTCCGCCTTACCACCACTTCCAAAAATAGCTCTCAGATTGTACAGAAAGGACGTGGACGAGGAGATACTGTTCCTGGAACTCTGGATTTCTACTTGAGCTGCCCTTGAGCCTTCCCCAAAATATTAGGCTTATGCCAACCTTTGATTCAGTAAGTGCAGCACACTCCAGCCAGTTGGATGCTAGAGCTAGGAGCAGGTATATATTTGCTCCTCCAGCAGTCTATTTTCCCACCAGTGAGTGTCTATACCTCTTCCTTGTCAGGGATTGAATAGCACGTTGTGGATAGAGGAGATACATTTGCAATATCCCAAGCATCAAATGCTGGCAGGTGACCACTGCAGGACTCAGTTGTGTTACATCGCTCACAAGAACAGACATGGGATCCTTAAACTGAATGGCCAAGATATTTGCCAAGACTTTACACACTAGGCTGGGCAATGACAGAAAGAGAAAAATGAAACCACTCCCACCTGCTTTTTTCTTTTGAAAGAATTATGATAAGTAATGCAGTTCTCATGTCTCAGGGAAAAACATCTTTCTGAATCAAATTTGAAAAGAAGGTTTTTTTCTGGGATGATGTTGGGTTTTTTTTTTTTTTCTCTTTTCCCTTAGCATGGCCCTAAAAAAACACCAGTGGGGACGCAGTTGGGTTCAAGAGCTGCAATAGGTGCCAAGTCTTACATCACCTTTGCTGTCTCCCAGCTTGTTACTGGGTTATCTATTGTCAGATGGGAATTTATTGAAGGTGACATTGCTTACAAATTGATCAAAATCAGCTTCAGTGAAGTGTCCTTCCAAGATATAAAGAGATGGATAAAATTCACTCAGTTGATCATTAATAACTTCAGTCTGTGGAATTGGTTATCTCCTTTTGACAGAGAAAATAGAGTCTGCAGATTGAACTGTTTTAATCCTATCTGAGAAGAAATATGACAGACCTTCAGAGATACACCCAATTAACTATCTCTGTACCTTCTCAATAAAAAAAAGTTTAAACAAAACCCTGGATTTGTTTTGCTCTACACCTGTGTACACAAAGCAGATGTCACTAACCAGAAGAAGAAACAGCAATACTCCTGTCAACTCGTCTATCCCACGAAATTATTTTTTTTTCTCCTGGCCACAGCAACGGTTATGTGGGAACACTGTCACAAGTGCAAATGTTTGTGGGTTTGGAAGTCTGCATACTGGAGCCTCGGGCCCGGGAGAGGTGGGTATTTACTAGTTCGCTCTCATCTGCCCTCAGTGTTCAGAGCCAGGTGCAGCCCAACGCAGGCACTGTGAGCCCGATGCCCTGCCAACGTAGGCTTTCAGGCAAGCGCTGCCCATGTGCCGGTCAAGACATCCTGATCCCTGCCACAGAAATGACCTCTGCCTGCATGTTGGCCACGTAGCGAGACCTCGGGAATATCTGAATGAAACCCGTGCCAAAGTAACAGGCAAATTTCAGCACTCCTTCGATGCCAGATGGCAGGAGAGGATGTGTCCATGGAAACCCGGGTGGATTAGGCGTACTTTCAAACTTCTCGGCACTGAAGTAGGCCACCGCACTGTTTCTTTCTCCAAGGCCACTTTGACCCACCCCTTGAGAGCAGTGTCTCTCTGCCTGCCCCCCACTTCATGGGAAGGGAGCCACACAGACAAGCTTCACAAGCACCCAGGACCAGGGCTGAGGCACTGCTTCCCCTAGACCTTTCTACCCTTGTGGGCGTGCTGGTTTGTCTGGTTTCTTCATCACAGGCATGTAATAGCTGCGACACACCGACTTCACTCCGTGCACTGCAAGGTTCCCCTTTCCTCAGTGGCATGGGGAATAAAAGTGTTCCTGTGCACCCCACCCCTGTGATTTCTGACTACCCTGGAGCATCCCAATGCACTTTGAGCTAATCCACAATCTCATCAAGTCTCTCCATCTTTTCTACATCATCTGATTTTTCCTTGGCTGCTCCTGCAGTAAAAACAAGCCTCCTCAGCTACAAAATCCTCTCCCTTCCTCCTGCCCAGAGACTCCCTGTGTTTCAGTGTATGTTCACAAAATCAAAGCTTTTTATTCAATATTTTGAAATCCTTCATCCCTCTCACCCCACTCCCCCAAACCCAGGCCATGCAGACAAGTTTGGAACAAATTGCTCTCCAAGGCTTCAACTAAATCTTTTCTTCAGACATGCTGTTCTTGCTGTGGTTAACAACCGCCCATTGTACCCTGTCAGATGGACGCTGCCACCCCTGTTAGCCAACAGTGGATGCTGCATCCACATAAAAGCATTTCATAATGCTGCCATTTACATAATAACTTTCTAAATGGTACATCGACAGATTTTTGCAAATCATTACAGTAGGTGAATTAAATCTTCCACTAAACACCAGCAAATGGTGGTAACGACAAGTCTTCTAAGTAGCACACCCCATAAAGCTCAGAAAATGGAAATCAATCACTCTTCCATTTTTTTCCCAGAACTGCTGAAAGAATTTATTACACACAGCCGTGACAGAAAATAAATAGATGACAAAACTGAGAAGAAATACACTAAAGGTAAGAGTCATGTGGACATATTCCTGCAGTTGCGATACAAAATGGTTCTTCAAGAATCTTGTTTAGTAGCAGTGTTGCTATGGCTGTGAGGGTCTAAAGACATGTGAGGTGCAATAACTTCTACAGAGAAGCAATAACTTTTACTAGACCAGCTGATGTAGCTGAAAAATACCAACACGCTTTTGGACACATTGACCTGAAGAAGGGCTTCCATGCTTGAAAACTCATCTGTTTTTTCCTTATTACATCCACTGGTCTAATAAAAGATATTGCAGCTTTCTGCATTTCTTAACTGTTTGATGTTCATTGGCAACTAGTAACCACACATAATGTTTTTTAGCCACTTGCTTTTCCTATGAGGACTACAAATGAATAGAGAGGCCAGGAAAACAAGAGGCTAAAATCCTTCTGCCAGTGGACATATGGCCACTTTGCTTAATCTTGGTGTCACTAATAGCACCTGTATCAATAACCTGCAAAAATGACTTTTAATCCAGTAAGCCATCTAGAAAAGCCAGAGATATCACAGGTAATGGTGAAAACCCTGGGAATATACAGGACAGTCTGGAGAGCACAGGGCAGAGACTTCCACATTCAGCAAACACCAACTTTGCCAAGCCCAGAGAGCAACGCAGATATCTCTGTAGCACCCTCATGGCTGCTCCCAATTCAGAAGGGTTGCCTGGCTTGGGGACCACGATATTGTCCATGTTACTGCACAGCTGAGCAAAACATTTCTGTTGGACTGCAGCAGGAGAGAGCTCACATCTTTGGTATCCACAGTGCAATGTATCCCTGGATAAGACAGACGGCCCATGCAGTGATGGGGGTTTACGCATTACTGGCCTAAAGATCAGTCTGGGCAAGGTTTCCCCCCTACAAAGCATGATGCTACTTATTACCACCACACCAAAGTGACACACTTTGGAGAGCACGCACCTCACCCCTGTCTTTCAGTGCTTTCATGAGACAAGTGCTCAGCATCTTCTGGGTCTGGCATGATCCTCCATTACAGGGAGCCAACCACATCCCAAGGGTGACTCCTCCAAAACCTAGGCAGCCATGGGGCAACAAGTCTTCCATTTAGAAGCAACATAAGAATAAAGTAATATAAGAACAAAACATAAGCTTGCACTTTGACATGACCTGCTAGTTAATATTTCTAGTTGTCCGTGCTCCACTTCAGGCTCAAACCTCTCCTTGTAGCAGCATTTGCTGTGCTGCTGGGAAGCTGCCCTGAGCCCATGCCAGCTGATCTTCCTTTCACCTGTTCTGGAAGGAGTCTAAACCAGCCTGCAAATCACTGCTGACAGGAATGCAAATTTCCAAGCTATTATTGACAGTATTGCCTGCTGTTGCTTAGTGTTAGCCATGGGCCACATGGTATTTATCAGAGTACTTGGTGCCTGAGGAGTTAATAGTATCTTGGATGTGCACAAATTTAGCTCTGCTGAACATACTGCTTTGGCACGATATGCCATGGCTTCCTATGCAGGGCAGGGTGTGCATAATTCACATTAGCCTGGGCCAGAAAGGGTTTGTTTCACAGCAAAGAGACAGAGACCAGAACTGTCTTCTCTTAAGAGACCTTACCACGCTCGCTACATGATGAACAGTGGTCAGGCAAGGATGCCAGGTTCTCAGGGCCAGGATTTAAGCCAGAGGAAGCAGCCATCAGGGCTGACTTAAGGACAGTGGGAAGGATTAATCTTTGCCCTCACCAGACTCGAGAGCCAGGAGGTCCGAAGAGCCTGAACCAGTAGCCACTGGTGGGGAGGAGAGGAACAGCTCCCTGTATAATACAAGGCAGGTTTGCACCTCCCACCAGTCACACAACGACAAAAGGTGAATTTTCAAAACATGTTCACTAATGCTCTTTCAAATGCTTATTTAGGGATTATAATCCCAGGGTCCCCGCCAATTCACTAACAGGGGGCAGAGTGCAGCCTCTTGCTCCATTTTGCCCTAGGGCTTTTAAATACCCTGGCAAGTAGGACTTGTAAACACCCTTGTGATGCTCACACAGGTTGCCCAGACACTGTAGTCCCAAGCAAAGACAATGCTAACTGCCAGAAGGTTTTGCTGCTGAATCTACTCCCAACCAATTTTTGCTTCCCTTTATGTATATAACAAGACATTTTCTTCTCCCTCCATTGCACAAAATGGTCATTATAGCTGGCAATTACAGCACCAACACTAAAAACTCAACAGGCTCATAGAAGGTAGTGTCCTCTCAGTCCGAATCATGTTTCCTCCACGTCAACACAGGAACGCAGCTGTAGTCCCACTATTTGCCTTTAATTGTGAATGCAGGACTTCAGCCTCCAGAGCAGAGTTGTCAGCTCTGCACCTTCCCTCACCCCTGCCTTCATTTAGGAGTGCTTAAAAAATGTATGCTTAAAAAGCAAAGTTGAGTTGTCTAAGTGCAAAGGAAAGCCTCTTAATTAGCACTCAAATCAAAGAAGAGGGGAAAATGAAGGAAAAGTGTAAAGTGATTTAACATTTACAAGTGTATTTCCTGGACCTTTCCCCCTCTTCCCTCTACCTCTTTTTTTTTCTCTTTTTTTTCCTCTTTTTTTTGCTGAATCTACCGAGACAACAGCCCCTTTGGGCCAGTTGGACTGAAGAGTGCTGTCTGTAAAGCACTACATTGGGACTGCCAGTTCATTTCACCCTGATGGCACTGATTTATACCAGTGCCTGGTCAAGGATTAAGCCCTCCATCAAATTTTAACAGCCCCTTGTCCCTTTAACAGTCCAGTTTCAAGCAGGAACCCTTCTTAGACCCTGGATGTCTCTATGGTAACACAACAAGATCGTTTTGTTCTAGCGCACAGCATTGTGTGCATATTGAAAAGCACAGCTAAGATATTTTCAAGTGCACAGTCCAGATCAGCCAGTTCTGAAGCCTTGCAAGAAAAATGATTATGCAAATGAAACTCCTAAAGGTGAATGGCAATGAATGCTTTCAACAACAATACGGTTACAGTATGAGAAATGAGAGCAGCGGCCTCAGCAAGGTGCCTCGCTCAGCACTACAAACCCCCCTACACCAGTTGCCTTACTTTTTGCTGATCTCAGCAAAATGGTCTGGGACGGAAGGGGTCACACCGACAGAAGCATTGCTGGGTTTTGTAGCTGTTGCTGCAGCACAGCCGAGACTGAGCATGGCCACTGCACGCATAAGCGAAGTCTCCAGAAATCCTAACAGGGTCCCTCTGACGTTGAGAGAAAGGCAATGAAGATGCAGCAAATAGAGCCCTGAGCTCAGGACTGGGCTAGCAGAGGCAGTAATTTAAATGTCTGCTTGCCCCCTGCCTTGGAGGAAAACTGCATCTCACCTATTCCCCCAGTGCCATCTGACCTGCGATCAGTTTGTGCCAGAGGGCACAAAGCTCAGCCCAAGGAAGGTATTACTTCTTGTGGGCATTGTTTCTTTTTTATTTTTCCATGGCTATCACACACTTGCTGAGTGCCACCTTTGCACTCAAGTTCTTGCTATAGACAATACAGAAACAGACCTTATATGCAAACCCAAGAATTTACTGTTAGTGTAATTGAAATCTTAACAGTCTAATCAAAGAAATATTATTTGCCTAGAGCTAATTATTAGAGGAAAAAAGACAGACAGACTATAATCCGGAAAAAGTCTGAGTAATAATACAGTTGAAATTGTTTTCCACACTTCCTGGCAAATATCTCATCTTTCTCTTTGCAGGGAGGAGTGCGATGCTGATGTATTCTTCCTCCTCCATCCAAGGTCCATATGGAGCTGGGTTTATACATTTTCTAGCAATATTTTACATTTCACTCCTCCTTCCTTAGTCTGCAAGTCCACACTGCATCCAGATTTACTACATATACAGAACTTTTACAGATACCACATTTTGTTCTTTTTTCTCTTCATACTGTTTTTGCCCAGCTCTCATGTCCACACTCCTTTCTCTGATCACTGGTGAGCCGCTTATAGAGCTGGGGTCTACACTGGTATCCTGCACTTCTTTCCTCATCATGTCATGCCTGTTCTCCTCTGCACTGCATCCTCCCTCCCCTCCTGCAAGGCCTCTGTTATCACACCATGTCTGCATTCCTCTGTACCATATCAGTATGAGGAGCAGGGAGTATGTGACCTCCACTAAGGCTGTCCTTTTGAAAACAGGGAGCTCCCCAAAAAGGTATGAGGTAGTAGAAGTTGAGTGTTGGTCAGCCAGAGAGCATGTCCTGCTGGGGGAACACATAATTCTTCAAACCCCACTGAAGAACTATGAAGGACCAGACTTTTAGGAAACCAACTGGAGTTTTCAGTTTAATAGCACAGATTCAACTCAATTTAGCTAAATTAAGCCCTTAATAATAAATTCACTTTTTTCTTCATCTGCATGTTCTTCAAAGGCATGCACTGGACCAATCTGGGGGGGGCTTCATTACCAGTGGGCCCTTGGGTGCAACTGGAATATGAATATTAAATAAATCTGAGAAGTCCTAGTTAGCACCCTCCATGTTATTCACTCTGTCTAGACACATCTAAAACTGAGCATAGACCAGATCCAGTTTTTTCAACTGAATTTTTATCAAAGGTGTTTTTCTTCATATTGTATCTTTTTGTTGAGAGATTCCAGTTTGAGCTCCTCAAATACAGAAAAGGTTTGGAAGGTTTTTTTCTTAAAGCTTTGAATTAAAAGTAGTTGCCTATGAGGCAACTAAGCTGAGCAAAAAGTAATTTTAAAAAATTTTCTTACTTTAAAAAAAAAAAAAAAAAAGGCAAATCAACAATTTCAGCAAGGTCAACATTCAATTCAGACTAGGTTGCTTGGGGCTTTGATCAGCCAGTTCTTCAAAACCTCCAAGGACACAGACTCTACAACTTCTCTGAGCTACCTGTTCCAGTGATTAATTATCCTCAGCACAAAGGGCCTGCCTCCACCTTCTTGACGACTTCCACATATGCACTGGAAGACGTGTTTGTTCCTCTGACCCTGCTCTTCTCCAGGCTGAAGAAAGCCCAGCTTCCTCAGCTTCTCCTTGTTGTCATATGTGATAGTGAACCAAAGCTTCTACATCACTGCAACAGTACCTGATCCCAATCTGATTTCATTAGTAGAGAATGACAGCAAGCTCATACTGATAACAGGGCATGCTAACCAGCTTGGGTTTTCTCAGAGTGGTATCTGAGCTAACATAGTCTAACAATTTAAAATGTATGTAGGACAGGAGTCTAAGTGATTTCCCTGGACATACCACTGTTTGAAAGCTGATGCAGGTACTACTGAATTTGGGGCTGGGCTTACACTTGTGCATGTTACGTTTGGACACCTCGCATGGACTCGTCATCCTACCCCCAGTGGCGCAGGGCAGCTCTTTCTGAAGTTATCCTCCCCCACCCATTCAACTCCCAGTTTAAGATGGCACAGATTTCTTCTGAGTATAGAAGTATCAGCTCCAGTTACCAGGGATACTATGTTCTATAATGGTTTCCAGGAGGTGTCATCTCCAAGGATGAATGCTCCCAAAAGAGAACAAAGCAGCTGGCTTTCTCTAGGAAGGCAAAGGCAAGCAGCTACAAACCAGATTTTTCAGAAGCATCTCATCAAATGGATCTTGATGTTGTGAAAAGAGCACAGCCCTCCTCTTACCTGTACCAGAAGCCCAGAACCATAGAGCAGATCTTGACCCTTCTCAGACAAGCAACACTGTTGATTCTTTCCTCATCACTCACATGTTGCTAGTAAGAAAATCAGAGGACTGTGCAATGATGCATTCATGTTGTTAGACTGAATATTTAAAACCTTCCCAGTTGGATTAAGTAAATGCAGCGAGTAACATGCAATCAAGGGCCAGAATATGCCTTGGCCTGCAGCCCAATAAATGAATCCTTAAGGAGCTGGCAACTCACTTCCACACAAATATAGCTCTCTGCTCATTACCCATCCAGTCTGAAATACTGGGGAGGGCTACAGGAAAACAGACACCTGGCAGAGATGCTAAGTTATTTCTCCGCATGCTGATTTCGGCAGCGATACTTCCAAAATGACTAACAAGGGGGGCACAAGCTGTGCAGCGAACGGTCACCCCAAGGTGTGACATGGAGGTCTGTGGCAGAGCTCCTACAAGAGCCTTGCAAGTCCTACAGGTAGAGGTACAACAGCAAGGTCTTCAGTGCAGCGACAGCAACATGGGGTTTCGACCAACATCCACTTCACAATCATCTGGCAGGGGGTCCTTCCCCACGGTGTAAAGGGGCAGCAGTTCAGTTTAAGCCCACTTTCCCTAGGCTGCTTGAGGTTGAGATGGGCCCACAGCAAGGGCAGCTAATGCCCTTACAGGAACCAGGAGCTCCAGCCTAGCTAGCCTTCCTCATCGCCTTGGTCATGCCTATCTCCAGCCTTGCTAGCCTTCCTCATCACTTTGGTCATGCCTATAATGAGGCACAGTGACCTGTTCCTGCCCAGGAGAGACTTCTTCCTTTACAGGCAAACTCCTCTTCTTTTCTATAGTCCTGTGTTACAGTTTCAGCCCACCAGAAGGCAGGAATCCCCACATGACTCATGAGCAAACCTTCAACCTTTGGTGACCCTGGAACCCAAACCCCACATCACCTACAGCATTACCAGACATCCACCTTTGCAGTGCTTCTCCTGCCCCCTTAAATAGCTTTCCTCAGCTTATTTCTCCTTAGAATCAAACTTGGCCTCCAACAGGGGAATGGCTGCAAAGACAGAAACTGGGACATTTATGGAAATAGTCAGGACATTAGGCATGAAAGCTTCAATAGTCCAATAGTTCACTAGTGAGCAGCATTGCCTTCCAAAATAGTCTAAACATTTTCCAGGTGTGCTCTCACATTGTATCTGTATTTCTCTTTGTACAGCACCAAGCACATTATGGCTGACATTTGGGTATGGTATTCCTAGACTCTACAGCTGTAGAAATAAAGAATGTGATATGCCTAATTGGAGGTGTGATCCAGGCTATAAATTATACAGTCTTGTCAAAACTGAATTAATCATGTACCTTTCACCAGCTCAGCTGTACTCTACCCATTAATCCATCTTCACTGAGATGTATTCTAGTGTTACAAATAACTCATCGGTTTCAAAAGCATTTCTCCCCAAACTATCCCCACTCAGGACAGACAAGATTCAGATTCAGCCTTGGGCGAGTGATGCTTTTCTAGGCATAAAAACCCTGTACAACAAAAACCCTCTCATCTTTAATGCCCGGTGGTCATGAAGGGATAGAAATGGGAGCTTCATGCTATTAGGGAAGGGCAATTCCCAGCTGCACAAAGGGGACACATGTCCTGAAAAGACTCAAGATTTTAATGCTATGACTTTTTGTGCATAGAAATGCATTTGAGTCATTTTTAAATGGTTGCACAGCTAATTCCCTTTGAGTTCTGCACAGTTGGATTCATTGAAATGGAGGCAACTTTGTTCACAGTAGCAGCATTGTTGTAGTTGTGAAGGCTTTAGGCTGTAGCTGAGACAAAGTTTATAGGGAAAGGAATTAATTTTTATTAGATCAGCTAAAAGACAGGAACAAAAATCAGACAATCTTTTAGGCACACAAAGCCTTCAAGATTAAAAAAATAAATCTCTGGATCTCAACACTAGGGAGCCAGGGAGGAGAGAACTCTTCCAAATAACATTTTAAGCTCACTAAATTACTCCGGTGGGGTTTTTTGCAATAGCAGTTGGCATGCAATGGGCTAAAAAGTTATCAGAGCTCCTTCAGGATGAGCCACATAAATGAGTTGTACTTCAGAACACATGAGGAACAACTCCATCCCCAACTCATTCCAAAAAAGCTCATCTGGCACGCAACTTGCTTCCATCCACACATCACACCACAGCAAAGACTTTCCCTCTCCAGCTGACAGCAGGCACCTGCAGGTCACTCTTAGCTGAAAGAACAAATGGTTATACCCAAAGAAAACCTTTGCTGCTGGGATTTAGTTAATTTGGTTGGTTGCTTTTGGGTTTTGGTTTTTTTCCTAGCTGTTTCTTGAAAAAAAAAAAAGAAAGAAAAAAAAGAAATGCAACAAGTGATGACATGATGGGAAGTATTATGCACTGAAGAAGTTAGAAAAGAAGCTAAAGCAGCAAAATGTCACAGCTTCAGCTGGGAGCAAGCCAGGATTGTCAGCCCTAACTTCTACAGCAGTTGGAAAGTACATACCATACAGAATTTAATGCTTCTCCAAAAGAGGGCAAGCTCAGCGCTCCCTAGCCCTTTGCAAGAAGCAAGAAGGGTTGCTTCTTGGGGTCAGTAACGGCAGGAAGAGCAACATTTGTCACAGAAATAACATGCCTTTAGGAGGAGAAGGCAAGAGGAGTTAACTTGGGAAGATGGTGTATTAAGCGTACCCATAGGCAACCTGAGCCAAAAACTTTTTGCCTCTTCCAAATGTAAGATATTAGCAGTCCCCGGCAACTTTGCATCCCTTGGGGTCTATAGGTCTCTCACACCACAAAGAGGGGAGGAAAATCTCTCATTCAGGATCACCTTTGAGCTGAATTAAACTCTGAGAAACCCACTAGAGACTGACAAAGGCAGTGGCAAAAAGTCACCTCCCTTAGTGCTCTAGACACCACAAAACGTTTCCATGCAGACTAGGAAAGCACTGCCCCAGCTTGGGGCTCAGACGGGTCTGCAACAGGGTGGTTCAGACTGGTCACCAGTGAGTGCCAAATAGGTATGGTGAAATAAGGCAGAGCAGAATCCCCATCAGCTAATCCGGAGGGAAAGCATTTACCTACCCTTTCCAGAAGCAGATGGTGTAGTGAAGCTTATCTGGGATGGAACAACATCAAAGCCCCACCACAAGACCCAAGCTGAGCCAAGTCTTTTTTTGCTGCTACTTAAAGCAGCCCCACTGACACCAGGGGATGACCCAACCCAGTTCACAGTTGGCCCTGCTTATATAAATAAGACCATCAGCAAGACTGCAAAGGAAGACTTTTGAGGCCCTGTCACTCTATTAACAGCATTTCCTCATTTAGCTCTCACAAGTTTCCTAGCAACATGCTTGCATGCACATTAACGCACACATTAGATCTTGCACAGGCACCTGTAGAATAGTCAGGGCTGAAAAACTTTGCTTTCCTGTTGACTCTGAGGGAATATCAATTTGGTTCAAGAAGCAAACCCCTTCAAGGCAGCAAAGGCTACCAACATGTTCATGACACGTTCAGGAAACCATGCAGCTCTTCTTATTGAAGGGAGAACCCACTGCATCCGATTTCATTATTGGCATTTTCCATGTAAGAAAGCAGTGGGTTATCCTCTCCCTGCAGCTTTCAAAGAAGGCAAACATCAATACACAGAATAATGATCTGAATAACGCATTAAGAAGTCTGAGTAGCCAGACAGGCAGACACTGGACAAAGGGCCAAAAGGAGCAATAATTCATTTCTACAATCCGTGTCAAACCCTGCATGTGTCTAATATCTACCTGTTTGGGCAGCTGGATGCTACCCTTATTTCTCACTGCCCGAGATAGTGATTTCTTGCCCAAACCAGCTAGTGGATGAGTTCACCTTCCCCAGTTCCATCTCAGTGAATTCATCATGGAGGAAGCACTTGTCCCAGTCCGCTAGGTGGGTATAAACTTCACGCTTCATGCACCAACAGCATTTGCACACCAGGGAGATGAGGATTCACCAAGTGCCCAGAGCAAAATCTCGGCAACTATCAGGAATGAGAAACTCTTAGTTAAATCTCACTTGCAGCAGTGACACAGGGATAAATAACACCCCATGCTGGGGCGGGGCAGAAATCACGCCAAGTTCCTCATACCATTAATGTATACCAGCACCTCCCAGGAGCAGCAGATCAGCATCATTTACCTACCACATTTGCTGTGTGAATAACACAGAGCTGCATAACTGCCTTGGATTGAAATCACTAGGAGGCTTTGAGACAAACAAGGAGCATTTGGGACACCGCCCAAGGTGATCAAGGCAGTCTTAAGGGCTTGGAGGTCACAACGCTCCCCCAGTCCTCCTCACCCTGTGCTCCAATTTCCTTCAAGGTGATCAAGACTGTCTTAAGGGCTTGGAGGTCACAACGCTCCCAGTCCTCACCCTGTGCTCCAATTTCCCTTCTCTGCAGGAGTAATTTGAACTGCCATTTTTCACTTGTCTGGAAAGTGATTTGGAGCATGCTTTGAAGCCGAAGTGTACCCCGCGTCTTGCCCTGCTGAAGCACCGTGGAGTAGAGACATGTGTGGTGCCAGAAAACTGCCTTGAGCTGAAACGCACGCTTTAGGAAGAGCGCTTTGCTTTTGAGGCAAAGACAGCCTTGTCTTGTCTGTTGCCTAAAAAGGGGTCGCGAGAAACATCCCGATTTGCTGCTGCCTTTCAAATGGGGTTTCCAGCTCTGGGAAAAGCTAATGCCAGTGTGCAGAGCTCCTCCAGATCTGGGGAGATGCTGGTGCCTCACAGGGCTGTGCCCAGCAGCGGGGAGCTGGAGCAAAGCCACTGCCGGGAAGCGTGCGTGTCTCTGATTAATGCTTTCAGGCTGACTGTTGACAAAAGCAGCAAGAGGATTTGTAATGCCTAAGCTTATCATCATCATGCTTTTAGAAAATCCCTCTCCAAGAAACAGTGTAAATAAGTAAAGTTTTACAAGTTAGCGGACTCTCCTAATTGAGTAACCCTTGTAAATTAATAACATTGAAGCAAATGTGCAAAGACTCTGCTGGCTTTCTGGAAGATGTCTAATAAAGTCCAGGTTTACTAAAGCGCCCAGAGGAGCCTTATCGTAATTTGTTGAGACACTAATGATAACTAACTTCTAGCGCTTTATTCAAGAGCATGGGTATAAGGACAGGAGAACCATCAGTAGGTCTTCCCTCTTGACCCAGCCATGTCCTAGCCCTTCCATTCCTACTACCTTGCAGTCCCACAGTGAAGGGTGGGGGGCTATCTCCTGCCCTTGAGGAGGTCCAGTGAAAATCCATCCTTGGAGCACCCTTTGGAGCCGATGTGGATAGTCTCAAGGGTATCTCTGAGTGTCACTGTTCCTGCCTGAGGGCTCCACGTCTCACAGAGACCACATCCTCCCACCCTGAGCAAATGCATTTCATAGTTTAACCCCAACAGGTGAAACGTGAAAAAATGCTTGGTTTCTGTTGCCATTTCTATTGCACTTTTTGCTTTGCCTTCGCCCATTCCAGCCATTAACAGCTTGGTCTCCCTGAGGAGAAGCTATTGTTGGGTGAATAATGTGGAGCGAATATTGTTTTTTTTATCTTTGAATGAACTTTGCCTTTCTTTGCTCATGGACACTGACAGCAGTTCCTGCTACTGCGTTCACTGTTTGAACCTATTAGGCCATCCGCACTGTATTTATTTTGACTTTAATGGCTGTGAATATTCACATTCCTTCAGTCACGTCCTTGGAGCTTGCCCACCCATAAAATTGTGCTGGTGTTACATGCATTTAGTTGAAGGCCCCCCGCCTTCACTTGCACTCTGTAGGATTGGAAACAGCTTATGATGATCCAAGTTAAGTCTGTAAGGAAATTATGAATTAAAAAGCAGATGTAAGCCACTTTTATACTGACATGAGAGAGCTCAGGGAGGAGATTGCGCTGCTTTAACTAACCCAGGGCAAGGCTGTGAATGAGAAAGGCCTCAGGCGATGGGAGAGGTGCCTTCTCTCAGGTTCAGCCATGCCAGTGGAAGAGTAGATGCACCTCAGCTTGCCCTCGCTGCCCCTGCAAGGATGCAGAGCCTACACAGCACTTCTGGGAGACCAGTTCACAGGAACCTTCACAAATCCAAGCCACGGAAAAAACCAAACAGATTAGTTGAAGCCATCAAAATGGTTGACATGAGTTAAGCTTGAGGATTTTGCACAACTTGGATGAGGGAACAAAATTTGCACAGTTTTCCCAGCAGATTGTGCAGGGCTGGCATCTTCCAACAGGGCGGCAGTGCCAGTGAGCTGGGGCAGCCAACACCTCCGTCAGTACAGCTACTGCTGCTCACCTGTGGAGGCTTGGGGTAAAGGCAAGTGGTATCACCCCTTGACCACAACCCATTTGGATGCCAATGCAGACCACGCCACTTGTGGCAGTGGCCTGCTGTGCCCAACCCAGCCGCAGTGAAGGGAAGTAAGAGGGCTTCCATCAGGTGCAATGCCTGGGTCTTGAGCCAAGTAGGCTAGACCAAGGGGTGCAAAGTACAGGACAATGACCCCACTGCCTGCTTCACTTCACCTAAGCCAAATCACTGAGCCAGGCTGGCTACTGCTGTGCTCAAGCAAGCAGAGGACTTGTAAGACATGGACTTGTAGATGTACAGGACATGAGAAAAGGAATGCTACCAATGGTCTGCCGATGGCAGCTCTTCCCGTAAGTCCTGGTCTAACCTCAGTCCTTCAGCCCCAAAGCAGTCAATCTTGCTGACACGGCTGAGAAGCCCTGAGACAGCTCCGAGTGCACAGGAAGGCTCCTGAGCTCCCAGGATTTCTGCATCTCACCTGCTCGGATGGAAAATATTCTGATACACAAGACAGCGCCCAGTTCAAGAGCACCAAGGGGCTCTGTGTGCACTTGCGTAAAAATGCCTTAAATTGGCAGCTCTAGTCTAGCGCAGCCCCTTTCTAAGTTGTGGGCAGTTTTGGTCAGTGAAATACACCTGGTGTGTGCAAAAAAGAAGCAAAGCAGTTGTGCTGCGTGGGAGCCCTGATGTGTGCACCTCTCCCAGGCAGAGCAGCAGAAGGCAGTCCAGGCTCAGGCAGTGGCTTGATGTGTACAGAGCGACACCAGCAGAGGTGCATTCCCACCTCATGCAGCATGACCAGCACCACAAAAACACACACACCCCCTTCTCACAGGGCTATGAGGCTGCTCCCCATACCCACAGCTCCTGAAGCGCTCCCAGCAAGGAAATGGATGTTAGGATCCAGGGAGCAATAATGCCTACCACATTCAGGTCTCCTTCTATAAATTCATTGGAAATTCATCACCCAGAGGACAGGCAGACCTGCTGTGACCACAGACAGCAAGTGTTTTGTGCCGCCTGACGACATGCAGCAGAGTGAAGAGGGAAATGAATGGATGTAGGATCAAGAACTGGTATCTGAGACATGTTTCTCATAGCCACCATATCCCATTCCCTTTGCCATCTTACACCTCGGATGTGTGCAGTAAGGTTCATATCAAGCTCAAGGTGAGAGAGGAGGGCTTGTCCCTAACGAACCAGATCTTCTACAGCACAACAGAGCATCTCTTAGCCTTGACCAAAACAGAGGGAGAATAAACGATGCTGCGCTCTTTGGAGGAACATGGAGTGGGATGGGGATGAGGGATACAGTGCACAAGACCATGGGACTGCTCTCACAGGGCTGAGCTTTGGCTGATACATAGAAACCGGGATGCACCGACTGCTGCAGATTAGAGGGGCTGTCACTGGCCAGCAATAGCCCAGCTTTCTTCTGCACACATAGGTTTAGTGGGCAAGAGACCATGACTATCTCACTGCCTCCTATAACCTCCTGCCCTACACAGGTTTAGTGGGCAAGAGATCATGACTATCTTGCTGCCTCCAATAACCTCCTGCCCTGGGTAACCCCATGCCTAGACCAAGCCCTGAGCAGCCCCAGGGCCTGGAGCTCACCGGTGCACTGCAGAGACCTGACAGTGCAGAGCAGCTACTGCTCTCACAGCCACCAAAGCCAGTGCCTCTGCTGCAGACAGGCATTTGTCCCCTGTGGAGTGGCATGGTCGTCACAAAACCATCTTTCTTTTTCCTCCTCTCCATGCTCCTCTCTGAGTCCCCAGTCTCTTTGCTGCTTCTTGGTGCAATGCAGCTCATGGTCCGCTCCCTTGAGGAGTCTCAGAGAAGCACTCCTGCACTGAACCCAGCACAGACATCAACAGCAAGACCTCCAACACCTGCAACAGAACGTGCTGTCTGTGTGTTCAATACAGGAGAAATATATTCTTTCTATGCTACTAGAAGCCAAACTTACTTCTGAGCTTCACAAACCAGAGATACCACGCCATAGCAAGGTCCTGTTCTTAATATTTAAATATGAGTAACGCCCCTTTGGCAAGTAAGTGCCTGTCTGCGGTAGAACAAAGAGACTTTTTTGCCAATGTATCAAGCAGAAGCAAAATTTTACTTCCTTGCATCCCCAAGATAAACAGCACAAAATACACTCCTGAACTTTGGGTGGTATTTAAGTGTCAAAGCCAGTTCTCTGTAAGTGCAATTCTATTCCAGACTTGTGGCATCTGCAGACTTAGAAGCTAGATGTCCCACAGGAGAGCACAGAAGAGGAGATGTTCATATAGAGGGAAATATGTATTTACAATGCATCCACGTTGTGCAGCTGCACTGTGTATTATTACACTAGTTTCTCATTTTATTAAATCAGATCACTGCAGAAAGGGAAGAGCTCAGATGTGATGGTCTAATGGAATATCAAAATATGAAGGTTGTTTGCTTTAAGGAAAAAAAGCATGAAAGCTGCAGATAAATCCAACAAAATTGATTGGTGTATGAAATCATTCAAGTCAATAGATACAAAGGTGAAGCAAGTGGCAAGAAACAGCAGCTGAAGGTGCTCATAGATACAATAAAAGGAGATAAACAAGCAACTCAGCAGTGCTTCTCTCCTCCCCAAGGAGCTCAGCTAAGACCCAGAGCTCCTCACAGCCTTACGCTTCAGGGAACCAAGACCCTAAGCCAAGCCAAATCCCAGGGCTGTCCTAGTTCTCACAAAAGCCCAGCCATGCCAGTTGCTGCTGGCTAAACCTCCAGCTTGTTTGGGGAATGGTTCCTCACTGTCCCCTCAGCGGACCTCAGTGCAAGGGGACTGTGCCAAGAGGAGGTGACACAGGTTAGCCTGTTCTGCTCACAGCCATCCGGTCCCCCACTGCCCCTGCCAGGAAAGCAAATCAAACTTCTCCAGGAAAGTGAGGCACCGTGCAGTCCTGCCTTCCCTGGTTTTCATGCTACCAGCTGGTCTAATTTCTCTTGACATTTCTTCCGTAACAGCAACTGCAATGTGTCAGGATTAATTAAGCCAAACAGTGGGCGAGTCTCAAAGGAGAACACACATCTGCCATGATCTGCCCCCACCTAGAAGCCAAGGAGCTTCTCCTGGCATGGGGAGGGGAAGAGGGAGAAGGAAGCAGGAATGGTGAGGCATCTTCCAGTGGAAGGAGCACAGTGAGCAGCCTTGAACTAGCAGGGTTCAGATGAACACCAGCACAGCTACAGCACTCCAGCTTGAGAGCAAGTGCCTCACACCTTGCTATTTAGCCCTTTATACAGGCTCCGGCAGTTTTTGCAAGGCATGCATTAGAGGTCTAGTAGGCAATTAAGGCCACTTCTCCCCAAATCTGAACATGAGTTTGTTGGAAGATTCTCGGTGAGAGGGTCAGAGATCAATGCATGTCTGTGCTCTGGAGATGAGGCTGACCCTCCATGCACAGCCCAGATGGAGGCCTAGCGCTGAGGAGGACAGCTATGCTTCCCAGTCTCAGGCTGGGAAGGAAAGTGGATCCCCAATATAACTATTGACCAACACAGCCGGTGACGACAACACAAGATGTTAAGTCCATGGCAGCTGCTTTTCATGAAGTCAACTCTCCCCTCCTGACTGTGGCCAGGAGAGGGTTTTGCACAAGATCGTGTGCAGCAGTAAAGGATGCCCGTACCTCCTGATAGCTGCAAGAGCCAAGTGGTGGCACAGGATCCAGCCATTTCCCTGGGGCCCCTTTCCCAGCTGGAAGGTGAGACACGTGGATCAGCCCCTCAGCTTAGCGGGTCTCGGTGGCACTCAGCTTGGTCACTAACACCAGAAGTTGACCATTAGAAATGCCTGGGATGTTCTCATTTCCCCTTCTTCTTTTTAGTCATTTCTCTCAATTCTAGCCCTGCTGCCAAACGTTTCATCCTTCCAGCAGTCAGATGAGGAGCCATAGGTAGTCTCCTCTGTGCTGCTGGTTCAGCATTAATTCACAGAAGTTGAGCCCCGTCGCTTTCATCAAGGCAGTGGGTGGCTCGGTAATAGGAAAAATTCCCACAATTGTTGTAATGTTTTAAGGCAGGAAAGGTATATTTTCGAAATAAAAAGAAGCTGTCTCAGTAACTGGCACTACATGTAGGATAGACATGTCATAACATCCTGTACAGACATAATTACGTAAACAGTAGTGTTGGTTGATTATCAAAAACCCTGATCCATGAATCAGCCTTTTGCTTGACTCACTCTGCATGATGTCATTTTATGTCAGGATCTGGATAACCACGGAAATGTGAGCCTGAATGTCTTCTAATTTTAGTAAAGATTTATATTTGTGCAAAAGACTTCACCAACAGTATATTTATTATCATGCTCTTAAAATTAATCCTCTCATCAGAGATCACAGAGAGATTGCTGCATAACCAAGGTGGCCAACTACAGAGAGAACGGCAAAGAATTCAACTGCAAAACCTGTAGCTTGTTAGTCAAAACTGCTTATTAATAACTTTTGAGAAAATCTGCTGGGAGAAAAACAGGACTGAGACACAATTCATGTACAGAAAAAAGAGCGTTACATAAGCACTGAGCGATTGAGCCCACTTCACTAGGTAGCAATACTAGAACAACAATCTCTAAGCTGTGTCGTACAGATGCTAGAATACAGCGTTAAAGGGTTTGACCCTATTTGTCACACTCTGCAGTCTTCAAGCACTAAGTCAAAGTCTCAGGTGAGATACCCAGCCATATTTCTGCTCCCTTTCTATCAATATAAGTGTAGCTATTTGGCAGAAGTTACACTAATCAAGCCAGTCTGAGTATAGAAGAGGATGGAGAATGTTTACAGGTCTGTGTTTTTTTCTATACATGATGGTCTTGCAAACACCCAGCACTGTGGATTCTCTCCCTGGCACAATCCTGATGTATATCAGCCTATGTATTATGCATACAGGTATTATAATTGTGTTTACAACCAATTCCAGTAAATCTCCTGTGCTCAGACATCTCTAGATATACCTGGATCGCAAAACTCAAGCCTGACTCCAAATCCAAGTCCTTCCTTGCCCCACCACTGATGAAGAGCTCCATCTCTGTCAGGGTTCATAATGAAGAGGCACTATGTCTCCAGAGACATGGCATACAATTCTCAAGGTCACCGTATGTCCTTAGGCATACTCCATCTGCACCCACACCCCACAGCTTATTGCACTTTAAGCCTGTCCACATGGTAAGTGGTTTTCTAATACCAGCCATAATTTTGCACCCAGTTGGCATGTGGAAGGCTATATTAAGCCCAGACGATTAATGCTGTCTTTGCTGAGAAGCAAGAAAATAGTCTCTGTGCTATTATACTCTGTCAGCTTTCCCAAACACTTCAGGCAACTAATTCTGAGGACTTTTTGACTGAATTGACATAAAATGCATCCTTCCCCTCTTGTTGCTTTTTAAATGCTTTAGGTTATTTTTATACTGCAGTCTCAGAGGTCGTTGGCAAGAACACGTTCTGCCTCCCACGAGGCACTCAAGGAAATTTATGAAGACAGTCAGGTCCCATTTGTTCTGGTCATCCTCAGTGGGTTTACATGTCAGTATAATGTGAATGAGCATCAAATTGTTGTTTGTCATCAGAAGCCCCCTGGGTCTGTCCGTGGGGAGGTGTTCTAGAACAGATACAGTGGTAACTGCTTTCAATAGATACAGGAAGAAAATATGGTCATCGGTAGACGTGAAACTGGGGAGAGGCCACCTGGAAAGAATTAAGAAAGCTCTAGGAAATCCATCAGAGCAAAGCCAGGAGAAAGAAGTCATTTATAAGATAGGCAAGGTGGTTTGAGAGAAGTACATGTCTATATATTCTTGACTTCTCGGACTGAATGTTTTGGGAACACACCATTCAGAAGATATTCCAGCTCTCAACTCAGTTTCCAGATACATTCTACATCCTCATGGTGTGAAATGAAGTAGAAGGACTGGTCTTAAATACTAAGCTGATATTCCCAAGGAATCGGAGATTATGCTTTGGTAACCACTTTTTACAGGACCTTGCTACTGTTATTGACTGACAAACGCGCACACCAAGGCGAGGTTTGCAGCTCAGGAGTGAGTTAAAGTGTGTGCACTTAGAGCCAGTGGGAGATGGAGGTGTCTGGACTGTAGGTACCTACATGTGAACTAGGGGCCAAATATCTGCTTACAGTCAACAAAAAACAAGCCCATGCAGGTTGCAGAGCCTGGAGAGCCATTCAGCCGATAAACTGTGTCTACCTCAGCAAGAGCAGCACAGCTCTCCAAACTGCACTGCCTGCACTGACCGAACCTCTGCTGCCTGCAATGTCATAGCTTACCACACAGCCACATTTAAGCAACGGAGCTGGAGCTAAATCCTGCTGTCAATAAGAAGTTTTCGAAATTGACTCACTGCCAGAGGCCAAGGTGAAACACGCTTCAGTCACCGCAGGTCCAGTTGGCCTTGCCTTACCGTTGTGTCCTGGTTTTCTTGTAGGTCGCTCTGACTAACATAACGTATCTGCCTTCAAGGTGTCAATTGCAAACACAGCGTGCCCTGATACCAAATACATAGGTTATTCATTTGCAGACTCAGGTTGCTTTATAACATCATAATCAGTGAGACTTTAATTTTTCTGACTCATGTCATCCAGGTAATGGGGCTTCAGCAATTCTGAACAAAAATCAGTCCGAGGGCAATCAATCAGACCATTGATTTGTATGCACAAAATGAGATGTTTCTCAGCTGCAATGTTTTGACATCTACTAAACAGGAGATACAGTGGTACGGAAGTGGGAACTGGATGTTTAAACTCCCCACTGTAGATAAATTGTCTCAGCAGCATTTCTCCTGTCCACGGAGTTGCTGTCCCTTAACCAATAAGCACTTTCCCTATGGACACTGTATTTTGCTGGCTGTCTTCCCATGAGTTTTGTGAATAGGCAGTTCCAGCGGTGCAAGCTCCTCACTTGGCACAGAGAGGGTGTCGATGAAAGCTGCTTTCAAGTCAGTTCAGTCCCTCTTGGATCAAATGATGCTTGGGAGACAGAAGACCTTCTGTTGCAGCAGTTAGAATAAAGTGATTTGCTTTACTGTGGTTTACGAAGTCAGCGCAGTCACGTGCAGAATGCAGCCAACAAAAGGGCCTGTACCACTGCTGTTGTGCACCACCACAGCAGGAATGCTAGAATCTGGGTTAGTTCCTTGGTGCCTGACCTTCAAAAAGGCCAGTGAATAGGGTGTTTAAATCTCATGTCTCTGCATCTGCTCCGAAGATTTTTTTATGGAAAGAGCTAGCAGCTTGCTTTCTACAGCATCCAAGTGGCTAAACTTTCCGATCCTGGACAATGTAATTTCTGATAAGGCTAGGCTGCCCATGCAGAAAACAAGAAAAGAGCAGTAAAGATACTATTCTCTGGTCTTCCAAGATGTCCTAACATCTTTCTCATTCCTGACAAATTTTGAATTAGCAAAGAATCCAGGGCCCTGTCCTCCACTCTTGCTGGATTGCAGGGCCACCTTCTCAGCTCAAGAGCATACTGGTGGAAGCTCCTGGGAGATCAGATATTTTACATCTGAGGACTACTGCCTTTACCATTCTCATAAATAACACAATAGAAACTTCAATATGATAGATTGCCTCTTTTTTTTTCAGGCAGAAGATCACACCCAGTTTCATGATTTATGCAAATGCAGAGTAGCCATTTGCCTCGTAAGACAGATGAACGTTATGGAGATCTTTTCTTGCATGTTGTTGGAAAGCTGAAAGGCAGTCCATTACAATATCGATACTAAGGCTTCACCAAAGAGGGAGGAAATAATCGTCCTCCATATCCTGGCTAGATAGGACAATATACTGACAAGGTGGATAATGACAATGAAACGCTGGAAAAGTTGCTCAGTTTGGGGGTGCAGAGCCTATACCACTCAGATGCTTTGGGAACAGGTTATACAGCTGGCAGGAAGGACACTGGTGAAGCTGTTCATGACTTTTTGAGGGGGATTGATTAGGATAACTTCTCCAAGTCTGTCAAAGTCTACAGTTCAGTAAAAACTACCGTATCTGGTCAATATCCAAGCCCCACAATCAAGCATCAGTAAGCCAGGCCAGACAGGATCATGGATGCATTAGTATGAGATCTGCGGCCCACACTGCACTGACTTCTGCATTCTAAAACATCTGCTGGAGACAGCAGGAGTCTGGATGTGCAGGAAAGCAGGACTGTTCATTGACATTCAAATAGTGAGAAGCTCCTAGGAAATTTGGCTGAAAGGAGCTCTGCCTCATGCAAAGACATTGCAACCCCCTTCACTTCAGTTACTTGATGCAAAATATCTGCTTGTTGGTGCCGGAGCTGCTAGATTAAGTATGTTACTGTCTATAAATCCTTCATGTTGTCAGTGGGTTGCCTCTTACTTATGGCCATTGTCCCCTTCGTTGCTACCAAGGAAAGAAACATAGCAGAGAGCTTTTGTTTAATGAGCCATCACATTTAAACATCATTTGTCTCAGTTGTTTTCCTTTTCTCATCTACCTTTGCTCATTAAACTCCACCCTGCTTGGCTGTTAACAGCATAATCATGGGGAGCAATAGCATCACGATATTCCTTGTACCAGCGTGATGTTGCTACCCCTGCTGCTTTCCTCCTATTCACCATCTCTGATGGGTCTGTGCTTGCCTAGCATTAAAGCCAGCGTAGCAGCAGCTTCAGAGCCAGCTTACTCCAAAGGCTGAACAGCTGGAACTGTGCTTCCCCATATGGAGAAGGGTTTCAGATAGATTTTCTTGGTGCTGCCTGTGACGTTCACCTTGTCCTTTTGCACGTCTGTTGCAGCCAGTCGCCAGCCCCTTGCCTCCGCAGAGGGTGTGGGGCGAGGGAAAGAGCCGCCAGTCTGTTCCGTACAGATGGCATATCAGCTGTGGCAACACTCAACGGGGACAGGGGACAAAAACAGAAGAAGTGAGGTAGAGGAGTGGTGTTTCTGCCCCTCTGCAGAGCTGCTGCAGGAGATCCTCCAGCATAAGGCACAGCACATCTCCTGTGCTTCCTTCCCTGGCCAAGAACTGCAGCAGTCCTAAGCCAGGCAACCGGGGGAAGCAGCAGCCCCACTAACAGGCCAAGGCTTTGGGATAAGGGAGCTGCTTGCTTCAGTCACTCTAAGGCTCCAGATCCTAGCCAGAGCTGGAGACAGCAAAGGCAGTTGTGACCTCCACAGTTCTCACCTTCATGTGCATGCTCAAATGTGAGCCAAAAAATTACCCCTGCATCCCCAAACCTCTTGCTGAGTCAGTTTTGGGAAGGAAGGGTACACCCATTGACTCTTACCATGACTCACTTTTAGAATGAAGAACTATAATGAAAACTCAGTCAGTGTCTGCTATCTACCTCTGTGGCTCAGCCTGCCCACTTTTTCTCAGCTGTCCAGCTCAGGGACATTCAGATCCTGATGGACGGCATTTTCCACCCGTGAGGACAGTGCCAGGACCAGGAAAGCTGCAGCAGTACCCAGCAGTACCTGTTGCTTGCTGTGTTATCTGAGGGAAAGAACATGTGCGATGAGCCCAGCCTGCAGTCCACAGCAGCTGAGTAAGTCTGGGTGACCATTGTGGGAGATGCCGACTGTGGAGCTGTCACTCTTCTGGTTCGTGGGCAAACAGCTGAGTCTGGAATAGCCATGAGTGGGCCAGTGACCCTACAGTGCTGTCAAGAGGCCTTGTTAGCTCTGTTAGAATGGCAAGTTCTTCGAAGAAGTGGCAATATACTCCCATCTGCACCACCATTAGCTGGCTCTATGTTTCTCACCTATACCAGTCAGATCAAGGATTTGTGTGACATCTCATCAGAGGATAAACCAAAGACCCTGAGTTCCCTAAAAAAGGGAAGACTGGCCGTAAGGAAGACATTTCTGAGAACATACTGTAGCCTCAAATCCCTGTAGAGATGGTGGAATTTGAGGCTTCTCCCCAGACCACTAGGAATACTCAGCCCACACCATGACCTCCCACCAGTGCAGAGGTTGTCAACCTCAAATGAAGTCCATCTGTTATTTCTCCAGTCATTCAACCTTCCCATGAGCTGAAGGCTGCCAGGTCAGAAGATATGCACAAGTTCAGCGTGTGCATATATCCACTCTTTGCTAACTTACTGTGTGGCAACTCTACCTTGACCTATGCATAACCCTGAGCATCTTTTCATGGGCTCAACTGGCCAGCACAACTACAGGGCTCACAAGAAAAAGTATTCATCTGGCAGAATGAGAGGCCAAGAAGCAGCACTTTTCTAATGGGTGGCAAGCGTGCTGCTTTGTCACCACCCAAATCACACACCCCCACACAGGTACACACAGCACTGAGACCATTTTTCCCAAGGCAGACAGGCTGTGGCTACTTTCTGCAGACAGCTCGGACTCAGGAATTCAGAGTTGAACATCTGCTTCTCCAAGGCTTAACCCGGTCAGCTCTACAAGTGGAGCTCAATACCGTCCATAGTGCAACCCTACTGAAGTCATATGGAGGGGCAGAAGAGCTGTAGCTCCCCCATACTCACTAGATGTTCCTAATCTTCACCTCCCCTTTTTCTACCCACCCAGGTTGGAAAACACTCTTCCAGCCTTGTTAATTATTCTGTGTACCTTTCCTTCACAGGGAGAAAAGACACTTTCATAACTCCTTGCCCGACACAGCAGTCCTGATTCTGTTTTTTATGAAGGGCTTGATCCAGAGCCAGGGAAATCTCTCTTGCTGCTCTTTGATTCTTGTTGTCCAGATCCAATTTATACTTTTAAAGCTATGCTGTTTATTCAGCAATATCCTTTAGATTTTGTCAGCGTGGGGAAACTTTACCAGTGCAAAGTAGGTTATGAGATTGAAAACTAAGTAGTTTTACTGGTGAATATATGGATAAAAATTCCTTTCCCCCTTTGTTTTAGTGATGTTTGGGAAGAGGTTTAAATTAAACCAAAAAGTAATTTATTCTAAAAGAATGCCTGCAGGGGACATAAACCAATAGCGCCTTAATTATGCTTGTATGCTCATTTTGATTGCTTTAATGTTTCTAATTACAGTGGTAACACTTTTCCCATTTGACAAGCTGGCAAGACAATTTGGCTCAACCAAGGAAGCTGGAGCATGGGTTATGGGAGATGTACATCACCTTCCAAAATGGCTTGCTCCTGCCAGCTTGGAAAGAAAGGATGCTCTCATTGGCATTCTGCTATTCCAGCCTGTTCTTCCTTTGGGGCACTGATGGGGTAGTGTTTTCAGTGACAATGCAGTGGCAATGAAAATGCTGCTATTGCCACTTCTGGCAAGAAAACTTTGCCAGCATACGCAAAATCATAGAAAATAAAGTTGACAGAAAATGCAAAGAATGATCTCTGCTTTCCTTCCGGGAGAAGACAAGATCATTTCAGTATGTTCATCCAAACTTTTCTACAGGCAGAAGGCCCCAAGCCATTTATTCCTGTGCTTTATTACTGCACCATTAGTAAAGGCTTCTTAATGTCTAACCAGATCTTCCTTCTGTTTAAGCCAATTACATATTGTCCTATCCCCCAGGAGACACAGCACCAATTATTACTTCAAAACATGTTAAGACCAATACAAATTTAACTGTAAACACTGGACTGTGAGTGAGGTATCTAAATACTGATACTTATGTACATCTGGATGGAAGCCACAGCCTGGACAATTTTTAAGGGGTCTGCATAGACAGTATAAAGTGCTAAAAGACTTCACTCTGGAAAATTTTAATCCAGTTTGCTCAGATGGGAGAGAAGTATGGAAACTTTTTCCTAATGTCTGCAAAGATATGTTTCTCTTACATGCAGAAGAATGTTAATTCAGATCTCTTAATAACATAATCTGAACTATAATTTAATTGATAAGCATTAGACGATATTTTTATCTTAGTAAATTTAATCCTAAGTATCTGACTCCATTCAAATGCTAGACAGCTTTGAGCTCAGTGCTACTTAGCATCCTCTAGAGATAATCCTGAGTAGCAGAATGACCTCTGTTGGTGTTCTTTTCCAGCACATCCTCTGAAATGGTACCTCCAGTCTCCATGGAAAAGGTCAGTGGGAAGAGGTTACGCCCAGCCCTAAAAGCATACCAAGCTAAAATCTACTCATTCCAGAGCTGGGCTGGGGCTAACAAACTAGAGCGTACTACTCCATGCCATTCATGGGGAAGCAGATGGTACCTTCCAAACAGTGATCAGTTTCCAAAAGTCAGTCTCTGAAAAGTCAGCATCTCCTCCAGCTGACAACCCTATTCCCCTGTGTCTGCCCTCTGTGCCACAGATACTCTCCTGTGTATTTAATTTGTGTATTTCACATGTTCACACACACATTCCCCTCCATTACATTAATTCTACGGTGAGGACTGTAGAACTATTCACACCCTTCAGGAATACATATTTGGTGAAGAGCAGAGTATGGCTGTACTTCCCTCCTATCCTCCCCCACACCCCCAGCCTCCATCAATTTGTGAGAAACAGCTTCAACCAGAGATAGCATCTTCGTATTTACAAAGACATCAGTGGATTGTCTTCCAGGATTTGGATGTGGGAAGAGTTTTCAGTCTCCCAGACCCAAGACAGCAGTGCCCAAGGTTTAGGCACATCCTCATGGCCAGACAAGGGTTTTGTCACCATGCTATTCACTGCTGAGCCAAGACAGCCCATCTAAAACAGCAGCAAGGGCAAAGGAAGGGAAAAAACCCACAGAAGTCAATAGCGTAATGCTTCAGATAAGTGTATCACTCTCTTTATAATCAGTTCAACCCCATTTTTAGTCTTAGACCTAGGCCCTGTACGTGTTCAGGTCCAAACACAGAAACCTCTTTATGCCTTTCTGAAAACACCGAACCCATATATTTAAAGGTCAGTGGGCAAACTCCTCTGGAGTCAGTGCTCTCTTTTCCTGGTTCATTCTCTAATGCCCTCTTTGACCATGTCCCAAGAAACTTGCCAGTGTCCATCCTGCCCTCTTCCACCCACCTTCTTACAAGATCACTCCTTCCTAGCCCCTGGCTTCCTCTGCTCCCAGGAAGGCACATTGGGTCTGATTTCTGTAGGCACCAGACCACTCCTGGTTCTGCAGACAACAGTCAGAGCCAGGTGGAGCACACACTTGTCCAAGCCCTGCAGGTTAGAACATTCACAAAAGTTAAGGTAAAAAAACAAAGATGTGAAATGAATGCTCATGAATTAAAGCACGTTAAGCCCAGCATGAATATTCGGGGATGAAGTGACCTTGCTTTGCTTTCGTTTAGTTGTCACCATAGTGAACTGAGGCTATTCTCCTTCTGTATTGGAGCACCCACACAGAGGTGGTGTGAGGTTTAATGCACTTTGACTTCTCCGCATTAACTCACACCACACTAATTCGTCTTAACTCCCCATGTAAACCAGCCTCAGAGGACTAGGATTTTTCCTCTCTCATGTGACAGTTCACTTTATCACAAAGCGAAATGTATTGGAGAAAACTATTTGCAGTGAATTTTCCCTCAGTTGTGCCTGCAGTAACATCTTTGTTGTGAATTGCTGAAGAACTTCTCCCTCTGCCTAAGCTTGTCAGCTGTTTTCCTCTTTAAAACATCTATATTGGAACAGCTTATAATTAGTAAAGCAGCATCCCTCTACCAGGCAGATAGGGAACTGCTGGCCTGATCTACAGGTGGGGTATGGAGGTGATCCAGGGAGATTAACTGCTGGGCTCTAGGTCACACAGGATATCTGCAGCTGAGCGTAGAAATTGTCTAAACCCAAGTGTCTTTTGCGCCTGGGAACATCTTTTCTTTTCTCCTCAGAGAATTTTTCCTCATTAGAAATAGTCGACTTGCTTCTTCAAACCTCAGGATTGTGCCAGTTGTGTGGGAAAGAAAAAGAGAGAAATTACTGCCATCTGCATGACTCCTGCGCAGGGACAAATCTTTTCCTTTACCTCTCCCCCTCTTCCTCCATCCCCCCTTTTTACTTCAGAGCAGTAGGAGACCTTCACATTAAGATACTGAACTCACCACAGTTGGAACAGACAAAGCCAGAGTGAGGAGGGAGGTGAAGGAGGCTGAGACAATGTATTTTTAGTCATTTCGATGAATTATGGAGACGTGAAGTTGATAATTTATTGAAGAAGAGAAACGGGGGACTCTATGTAAATGTTTTCAGATGAATAATTAATGTGGCTTTCTAGCATCAGGGGGTCTTTAATTAAAGCCTCTGTTAAACAAGGCAAGGCAGACGGGCCCGGCTCCTTGCAGCAGCTCATTGCACCTTTCCCATGTACAGTTACAATTTAGAGATGAAGCATCACTTGCATCGATAAAGAAGGACAGATCCTATGCAGCAGGAGTGGCGGAAGGCTGTGAGGACCAGCTCAGCAACCCCAGGGCGGAGGTGGTTTGCATCACATTTTAAATTAGCTTGGCAGACGGGCCAAATGAGGGGGTGTGGGGAAGCGAGGAGGGAGAGGGCACTCTGGCCGCAAGGCTTTGAGGAATACACAAAGCTACTCACAACCATCTGTGGATTACAGCCTCTTCAAGAGGGACCTACTAACAGCGTTATCCAGGGTCTTGCTGTCACTGTGTGATACATTTGCCTTCCAAAAGCCAGTCCCATACCATGCCTGCCTCCCTGTGCCACGGTGAAAGATGGATTCACAGCAGAGGGGAGCACAGCAATAAGGCAGCGTTCGCAGGGTGGAGTGAAGAGGCAAACCTGTGCCTTCCCACTACCCAGCTGCTGCCCTTATTCCCAGCATCCTCTATAGGCACTACTCCCTAAGGTGAACATCACACCTGGACTCTTCCCTCTTTCAGGGATTTCACAGCTGATGGGGAGAGGACTGGATGAAGGCTGACTGTGGACCTCAGTCAGAACTGAGCAACCCCTCCCTCCTGTGCCATGTGATGGTGAGACCAAACTGAAGCCTTCTCCCTCACAAGAACTGGGCCTCCCAGAAGGTCTAGGATTATTTTCCAGGGGACTGTATAAAACCATAACAGTTTCAGGAATTAAAACGGGACAATTAAGGAATGACAGAAGCTGCTCCAGTTAATACCACTGAGGAGCTTTCAGTATAATCCCAAATTTGGCTTATTTAAACTCCTAGGGAACAGCAGGTAAGTTTCCAAACAGGGGACAAAGTCTTGTTTTTCTGAAGAATGTTTTCTAAATTAAGACACAGATTAATTAGTTTTGACACCTTGGCAAAGAAGCAGTATCTCACGTTTTTCATTCAGCTTTATCGCCAATAACATTTGTGATAACATTATAAAGTGAGGGAACAAGAAAGAGACAGCTGAAACTTTTTTTTTTAATAGAAAGGGTTAAATCAATGTAGGCTAAACAGGTTCCCAGAGCAAATATTTCCAAACACGGAAGCTAATATACTTCTTTCCTGCATTGCCAAAGATGAGGCTGAAGGAGATCTCATGGGATACCGAGTCCACACCAATCATCTGTGAAAGATGTTTGCTTAACTGGCTACAGGTACCTCCCCACTTTCTGAAGCCAGACTTGAGGCATTCCCTTTTGGCACTGAGCACAAAAACAACCTGGAGAGCATCCCTTCAAGAAATGTCTCTCTGATTTCTGTGAACACCTTGGCTTCCAGGAAAGCACTGAATCTTCAGGATTGTGAGCATGTTTTCTGTTCGCCCACACCAATGCTCTTGACAGGTCTGACATGTGCCTGCGAGCTCAGTGAAGGTTTACTGCTGGGTTTCGTGGAGGCAAGTGCTGCAAGAAGGTCTTGGAGGATGCACTGGGAGCCCCTGCGAGCAGCTACGAGGCTCTGCTGCTCTCTGCTGGGAAATGCGAGCAGAGCCCTAGCGAGAAGCCGTGCTGGGGGAAGAGGTGGGTTTGCCAGCGTGCTCTTGGCTTGGTCCCTGCACACAAACACTCAGAGCTGGCTGTACAAAGACAGACACCTGTGTGCAGGCTCCTCCTCAACATTGCTGTCAGAAGCGGGCTCATATCAAAGGCTGCTGGTGTAGGAGCAGTCTGGGTGCAGGTCAGCAGCCCCAGCCTGCCTCTTTTGCGCTTGCATCCCAGCCCTCTCTACCTCATGTAGCAGCTGGCTTTCTCCTCACTGCTCTGTTGCACTTACACCTGCTCTCCTCCCAGCCTGTAATGCAGTTACTTTCTCAAAAACCCTCTGGACAGAGGGCAGAGCAATCACCCCACCACACAGGCCAGGAACAAACATGCGGGGGAGCCACCCAGAGTCACAGGTCGCTACGTGGATGAGCAGATGTCTCTCCAAGGGCCCCAGCTTCTTCCTCACAGGCTGGTTTTTTGATCCTTGCTCTGTGCCACAAAGCTGCTCTTTGCTCACCAGACCTCAGGAAGGCTTTAACTACATCTGGCTGCAGCTGTGCAAAACCACAGGTCAGACAGTCCCAGAGCCACAGCTCACAGGGAACCATGAGGCCACCGCCTAGGTATCGGCTGGGCCGCGGCAGCCTAGTGGATGGCATAGCAGGCGAGCTCACTGTTCTGGCCAGCAACCACAGCCTGGGAGAAAACCCGAGCCCTGACAGCAGCTCTGGCAGAAAGGAGGGGGACAAAGTCCCCAGCCTGGTGCTGACTGGGGCCCTCTGCCCCTTTAAGTAATGATGTTTAATTTTGCGATGTGTTTCATCTCATGCATCTCATTATGATTTTCAAGTACCGAATGAGGTGACAGGAGTTTAAGACGGGTATTTTCAGGATTTGTCTATTTTATATATATATATATATATATTTACAGCTCAATAAAATAAGAAGAAATATTCAAAGCAAACAGACTGTGGAAAGTGATTTGTTCCAACTCTTCACCGCAGACTTGCAAGAAACCAATCAAAGAGGCTCAGGAGTGGTTTGAGCGTAATTTATTAACCCAAAAGGGGCTGCATTGTTAACCAACATTATTTATAGTGAACAGCTCAACCATCTCTACTGAACAACTGTGTGATACTGCAGGGACAAATGCAATGAGTTACTACATAGATAGGACAAAACCAGCAGCAGATCTTTGTTACAGCTGTTAGAAAAAGTATCCCCAGGAGACAGACACTGAATCTCTAATGGCTATCTTATTTCTCTGACAATTTATTTAAGTTTTAACTTAACAGCAGGAATGATAGCCACAGTTACACAGTGACTCCCAATAAAGGAGCATATTGTTGATCTGCAGCTGGTGTTTTCTTATTTATTTCAAAGTCTTTAAGTTCCAGACTTAGCATATGGTGCCATATAAATAATGATATAATAATACGTTTTTGCTTTCCATGTGCCTGAATAGAAAAAAAGCCGTGTGATTTATGTTACATGAGCATTGTATTTAAGACATTATTTTGCTCAGAAATTTTAATGCATTTAAAATGCATCTTCTGCTTTTTGTAATCTGTTCTTTTGAAAGAATAAACAAAGCAGTGATGTTTATTTAATGGAGTCATTCATCTTACTTCCTTGTACAAAATCCTAGCTTTCCAGTCCAGCAGCCAGATCCCTGCAGTAGGCAGTGGGGTTGGAAATGGAGAGATCTGCTGTTTACCAATGAGGCACCAATGAAAGGAAGACATGGGGCTCAAGATTTACCCACAGCAGGATGCTATTTGAAGCCAGCAGGCAGCTGAGAACTGCTTAGTCCTGTCCAGTAAAGGATGGAGAAGAGAAACACATGGGAGAAGTTCTGCAGGGAGTCATGCTGTAGAGAAACAGCACTGAGATGGCTCAGCACACAACTACCCACAGACACACAACTAAAAGCAGATGCCTGCTTCTGTTAAAACTGTAACTGCAGTTACTAGAGCAAACACTGCCCCCCCGAAGTATGACTGGATGTAACCGTTTACAGCTTTCCTTTCAGACCCTCTATAAACTAGCTCTGTGAGCATTACAGCTGTGCAGAAATACCTAGCTGCAGGGCAAGGAAGTTCTAACTCCCACCTCAGCTGTTTCTGGACTTTGCTGTCTTAGTTTCCAGACTGACTGGCAGCAAGACCTCATCAAGCAAGAACTTAGTCGCAGCTACAATGGTTGCAAATGTGAGTTTAAACATACACAGATCACTGCAGAATGAACAGAGTATTTCTAAGGGGCATACAAGACAAACCAGTGAATGTTCTGCCTACAAACTTAAGCCTGCTTAAGGCTGCTCCATTGGTCCACAGCTCCGGGAGGAAATCTGTCAGAGTCCACAAATCACGGACTGACAATCCCAAGCACCAGGCAGTATACTATACCCTTTCCCATCATATGAGGATGGGATAATCAGTGGAGGCTGAAGAAGTCAGATCCTGAAATCTCCCTGAGATTTCCTTGATCTCCACCCCACCAACTGCCTAAGCAACAATTTTACAGATTTTACCCAGCATATTTCAAGATCTTTCCAAGCGAACACAGACCAAAAAAACCCCACACTCAAAAAGCCAGCAGTCCCATGCTGTCCAGAACTATCACAGACACATGGTAAAGTGGGAGAGGCAAGATGGGCTCAGGGGAGCTGGGTAATGACCTGGCATCCCATGAGTGCACAAGCAGTGCTCCAGCGCAAGATGATCTGTGTGGTCAGTGTGGCTGAGGATATGGACAACACCATCATAAACATAGTACTGGAGCAGTGGGGGAGTTGATCTTAAAAGGTCAGTAGCGTAAGCTGAAGAACACACACAAACTGAGCTGCTCTGAATGGAAGTGACATCTGTTAGCTTAGCACAGGTTTTGAAGTTCTGTATCTCCCTCCCTCTTACTGCACCGCCCCCCGCCCCCCCCCCAACCCCCTGGCAGTTTCAGCCACTCACGTTTCAATCCCAGCTCTTGTCACACTGGAGCATGAACCGGAGTATTTGAGAAGCTGGTTACTGTGGTAACCCAGCACAGCTTTTATCTTTATTCCTTTCATGTCCTCTTTGGGGGAAACTGGCAATCTGTTTCTTTGCTTTTTTTGATTAAGTTCATCACGCAGCTCACTGTCAGGATCTGTGTAAAACTGAGAGGAGAAAGTACCTCTTACATGAATGCATGCGTAAACATTTCTCTCACTGCTCTGCTACCCTGCCTCTTGCTTCCCTGCTTCTCTTTACAAGCTATTTGACATGTCCTTTTCTACGTGACCCTCTGTGTACAGCTTTTCTCTGCCTTTCTCCCTCAGGCCTCCTCACTACCATGGTACTTACTAACAGGGCCAACAAGAGCAAATTGCTACCCTGGGCTTTCTTGTGTCCTTTATAGGAACACGGGAAGGCCGAAACGCCATTGCAGTTCACAGTGAAGTGGCTCAGCTCCCTGCAAAGCCAAAGGCCAGTGGCAGGCTGGGCTGTGGGGAACCCCCGTGCCCACCACTCTACCCAGGGACCCCTCACTTCGACCAGGCCACAGGCAGCCGGAGGCCCCCGCAGAGGGCCTGCTGCCTGCTGACACGCACCAGGCAGACCTCAGGGACTGCTGCGGGGGATAAAGTAGCGCAGGCCAGGCGATGGCCCCCAGGCCCCGCCGCCCTCCTCACGGCCCACCCACCCCTCCCGCCCAGAGCCAAGATGGCGGCGCGGCACCCGCTGCCCACGTGACCCCGGCGGCTCCACCTACCGCGAGCCGGGGCGGCGGTTTCCCCGGCAACCGTCCGGCGTCT
>JAVJGI010000060.1:4300936-4361092 GCA_035590275.1 Ibycter americanus | reverse complement strand
CTTCCCCCGCGCACACCCAGCCCCGGAGGGCGCCCCCACACCCTGTCTGGCCGTGCTGCCCCCCGGGCCCCCTGTCCCGGCCTCCTGCGCCCCCAGGCCCCTTGACCCCCCATGGCCTACCGCCCCCGTACCCCCTGCTCTCCGGGCATAACACCCCCCTGGCCGATTACAGGGAAGGGTGTGGGCCGTGCACCAGCACCCCACACACACCCCCGACCCTCCCCCCCACCTCGGCCTCCCCCTGCTTCAGGCCATGCAACTGGGAACCCCAAATGCAGCCAGCAGCTGCCACGGCTCCTGCCTCCTCTGCCCCAGGGAGTGCGCAATATACACTTACAGTCCCCCTAAGACAACCCGTAGGTAAGCAAGGACCAGGCATGAGTACACCCACTGCAGAGCTCAGACCAGGTCTGCAGGCTTGGGCTTGAGCTTAAATGGAGCTCCTGAGCCCATGGGCGGAGGGGGTGGGTGGGACCAGTCACAGAAATTAAAGCCTACTAGTGCTTGCTCTAAGAGGGGCTGCAACATGCTTACAGGAGGATGCAGTAATGTGGTGTATCTGGTCTGTGGGGCTACCTGTTAAAAACTTTTTTTGTTCTTTATTTGTTAAATATTTTAGCAAGAGTCTAATGATCACTCAGAATCTGAAGTGGAGGAATCTAGCATACCACCAGCTGCTGAACCATCTGAGGACCAGACACCTACAGTTGAGTCACCATTGTCACTGGATGTGGTTAAAATGCCATCACCTGCAGACCAGCCATCTATAGCTGAGCCCCCACTGTCACTGGATGAATTAGCCGGGGTTAAAACACCATCACCTGCAGACCAGCCATCTGTAGTGGAATTGCCAGTATCTGCAGACCAGCTGATCATTAAGAGACCATCAGGTTCTGAGGACCAGTTACCTGTCGTGGAATTTCTTACATCCAGGGAAAACTCGGGTGAGATTGGATCACCTGTGGGTGAACAGCCAGGTTTCAAAGTCAAGATGTACATGTCTGACTCTGCACAGACTGGCAGTAAAACATCTGGGGTTCAGTCATCAGCAACTGTAGCCAAGCCAACAGAGACTGCACATGAAATAACGGAGCAGCCAATGGTGTATGAAGACCCCTTTGAAGTCTCCATTAAGTACATGGAGAAACACAATATTCTGCAGATATTTCAGGTGAAATTTTGCTTTCCTTTCTCCCTCCAAAGGCTTGCTCAAGAAGCTTGGCCTAGAGTTAGCTTGGACTAAATTATCCCTTCCCTAGATCCCTCCTTATCCTGTGTTTTCTTAAGTGTAAACTTAAGAAAAGCAGTAGAAAAGGATCCTTGATCATCTTTGGGGATTGAAAGAGATGCTTGCTTTTTAAAATGCAGCTAGTGTTGAAGCAGAAAGTGCAACCACCTGTCTGCCCAAGGATCAATACTTCTTTCCTTCTGTCTGTCTCAGGAGATCACAGAAAAACTGGTGTACCAGAAACCTGATGACCCCTTGCAGTTCATGTTGCTGCAGGTATGATGTCTTGCTGGGACTTAACAGTGGCTGTCCTGTCAGGGTCACAGCAGAAAGCCAGCTTCGCTGAGCACACCAGAAACAGTGTCAGCCCACGACTATTTCTCTCACTGTGTTGTCTGCTCGCTTGGGAGGAGGAGAAGCACGGGACAGGAGCAGAGTGCCAAGGGTGCAAGGGCCCACACGTGCTCTAAAAGGAGAGGAAGGAGAGGTGTGAGAGGGTGGGTGCATGGAAGAGCCAGGTTTGAGGGCAGAATGGGGTGGTTGTGCCCTGGATGGCTGTTACTGAGAGACGAGGGAAGCTTACGGACAGAGATAGGGCCCTGTGACTTCTTCTCCAGCTTCCTCTATCCCACACTGGGAGGGAACAATTTTCCTGCCACACACCCCTGTTCGGGAGAGCTGTCTCTGCTGATCCTGCAGGGTATTAAAACACAGGAAATTCAAAGTCAGTGGAGTGAGGTGATAGTTTGGGAGTGAGTTAGAAGTGTGGGGAGCTCCTTGGGGAAGGGAGAAGGTTAGAGGAAAGAGAGCAGACAGAGACAGAGAGAATCTTTTCCTTCACTGCCCTCTGGTCAGCCAGGGGAAGCACCACCTTTGTGATTTGCTGCTGGGTTCATGCTGTACTGAATGCAAAACTTGCAGAGGAATGGCAAGGTCAGTTCTGGGCACCAGTGGTAAGGAAATAGGCTACCAAATGACCCTTTTCCTTTTCCTTTTGCCCAGGTGCAGTCTATGATAAATGCCAGGCAGGCAGAAATGGAGGGAATATTGGAGGAGAATGAAGATGAAGAGATGTTTCTGGAAGACGTCCTGTACACTACTTTTGGCCCCTACTGACCTTGCTATTGTGGTATTGCATGGGGCCTTCACAGCACCATGCTTTTGTAACTTGGAATAGATCTGCTTGTATGTTTCCTGATTTTTCTGTTCTGTATAATTGTGCTTCCCCTTGGGTTTAAATCCTGCAACCAAGTATTGGTTTGGATGCACAAACTGAAATCAAAGCACGCACAGACCTGCACGCACATATGGCACACCTTGAAAAGGCAGGTCTGCTGAACTCCTATGGGGTCTGTACATACAAATGCATAAATCCCACATTTAGGCCACCCCTAGACTCTGCTTTTCCGTGCAGAGAAACCTCACAGCTCAGACGATGCAAGCACAAAAGCAAGTAGAATTAAAAAGCAGCCCTCTACGACCCACAGTCCTCTCTTTTTTTTCATGCTGCTTTGGTGGCTTACCATCTCCAGCTATGCAACAGTGCCAGTGTCCATCTAATACTTTGAGAAGCTGTGTCTGTGGCTTTCCCACTGCCCCCAGAGCTCCTCTGATGCAAGAAGCTGTCTCACTGCCTCTTCCACACACTGGCCACAGCTGTCTCACCCTTAACCATCCCTGCTGGGTTCCGATCACTCTGCTTTTTGGGGTTGTCCAGCTGTATCATTGCAAGTACAGTGTATATTTCGATAACCAGAACAGTAAAACAACAGTTGCACACACCCTCTGTGGCTTCAGAAGACATTGTCACTCAGGAATGTGGGAGGTGAGCAAAACTAAACAAACCAAAACCAAACACTTGTAGCCCAGGAAATTCAGACGCACGGTACAGTTTCTACGTCATTTGAACTGCTTTTGATACTCAAAGCACTTAAAATTCTCATTTTCATACCATCCAAGTGTCTGTTTCCACCCTTTAAAGAAACTTTGTCTTTCTTTTTCCTGTCTCTTGCCTGAAGATTATTGAAAACATGCAACAGAGTGTACTGTTATTTTGGCTTCATTTAATGTGTCTGTGCAGTAGATGCCAGAAAGTTTTTTGTCACTAAAGACTTTTCTCTTTTTTAGGCAAGTGCTCTGATTTCATGACGGATGGTACTGTATTCCCAAATGACTGTCTCTATGGCTATGAAGAGAGCACCATAGAAACTTATATTCCATCTATCTATTTTCAGCTAAAAGTCTGATGATTAGGTTGTGTGATACTCCACAGCAAAGCTTGAGCCCAAAAAGTTTGGGAATAACAGCGTCAAATATTTGATATACAAATTCCATGGCTGAGAAGAATTGCCTTTCTATCTAAGGTTCTCAAAAAAGATCAGCTAGCTCATGTGTTTCCAGGTTAAAGGCAGGTAAGCACTCCTTTCATTCATAGGGCAGGAAGGTTTTCAAGGTTATTGTGAGCCTAAAGATGGCTCAAGATTTAAATAAAATCTTCATGGGTTTTGTAAGAGGTTTGATGTAGTCTTACACATCTAGGTCCCACTGAAGCAGTGAGATGCTTTTGAAAGCCCTGCTTATCTTCAGCAGCTGGAAGAATTGGACACTTAATGAAACAGAGTGACTGATGTTTTTTCAGCCTTATATATTGTTGATCGATAATTTATAAGCAGCCCTGTACATACATGCCCTGTGAATGCAAGAGAAGTGCTAATGCACCTCTGTGGAACAGGAATTGCATGGAAGAAGATAGCGGCTGAAGCCTTTTCATCACTATGTGCACATCAGCATGTTTTCCCAAGAGATGAAGAAGTTGCAATGTCTTTGAATTTTGTGTAGAACAGGATTAGGGTGCTTTTGGGTACAGCCTGAGCTGTGAATTTCGTGCTTCTATCATTTGTGTGTTTTATTTTGTTGTTCTCTTTCACTCATTAAAAACTTCTGACTTGTAATATCTTCTCAGACTATAGGTGTATGACCTCAACTTCACATCAACATTAATGGAGTTCTTCAAGGAAAGATCCATAATTTCTCTCCCAACTAAGTTGAAGTGAGCTGGAAAGTAGTCTTCTCGCAGATGACAGAAATTTTGCAAGAGAGGCCCTACCTAGTGTTCCTCAGCAATCTCAGGGCCAAAATTTTCCTTTGGTGGCTTGACCACCTTATCTCATGCTAACAGAGATGCTGCATGGTAGCAAGGAGTCCTCCCCCATGCATATAAGAGAGAGCAGCTGTCTTTCCCATTTCTCAGGATCAAGGTCCCTCTCCTTTGAGGAGCAGCAGTTGTATAGAAATGAATGAGGCTGTACTCAGGACAGCTGTGTGGGCCTGGATTTGGCATGTGTAGATGGCAAGAGACTGGAAGGCAGTAGGCCAGGGACAACCCTTCAGCTTTCACAGACTTAGGGGGGAGTTGATCAGCTCTGAGTAAGGGCTTTGACCAGAAACTCTGAAGAACTCATCATGAGCTGAGAAGAAATGTCACTTCCTTCTCTTCAAGCCTTTCAGGTGATGGTTGTATTTTGAAAGAAAAAACGTCCAGGAACTTAGTGTTATGGAAACAAGCATCCTCCAGGAGGTGTGTAGGTTATTGTGTTTAAGTTAGTGCCACACAGCTGTCCTTTTTGATTTTCTTCAGAGTTTTGCTGAAAAATACATGTTAGCTCTAGAAAAATTCTACCTCACATTAAGGCACTTATGCACCACAGCTGTTTGTGTGTGCGAAGGCTTTTCTGTGGTGAAGAAAAGCAGAAAAGTTAGATTTAGAATGGAAACATTTATTGTAGTCTTAATTCCAGAGTGACTGTCCCTTTTACATAATTTCTTTCCCAAACCATTGGATCCATGTTTCTTCTTCGTAAGTGGACATTTATCAATATGACATCAAACTGTCATTAAATTTCTTGCCTTGGGTGCTGTGAAGGAATTAACAGTTCATTGTGTGTAACCGAAACTATTCCATATAAGTCCTTATAGCACGCTAGTCACAGTATATTTGAATGCCCTCCAGTAGTGTGCTAAGCAACGTAACTAACATCTGTTGTTTGTTCTTTCTTCTCTCCACAAGGAAAATGTCTGTGCACTGAAGTGCATTCTTTTTACAAGGGTGTTTTGTCCCTTTACCCACACCCGTGTATCGCTGTGTGCTTCTAATGGATACGGAGAGGTCATGGAGTGGAAGGTGGGGAGGCTGGAGGTACTTTTGAAGTTCTCAAGGGTATTTCCTCTGCAGTTTGAGCTGAGGGAAAGTGTAGTATTTTCACAGATGAGATTTTTTTGTTGATCATGGACTGGCACAGAAGCCTGACATCCAGTTCAGCTGCCAAATAGCATGATCTTATAGTGTACAGACCGTTTCTGTTGTGAACCTTATACTCCCCTAGAAGCAGGATGCAGAGGGGCCAGCCAGAAGGAAAGTGTAGTCTCTGTGAAATAGGTGTTTTGGATCAAAACATCAGTTTCTTTTTCTGCCATCCGTGTACGGAACTTAAAATGACTCAGATGACCCAAGCAGTACTGAAGTTGGCTGCGTACTGCCTCTAACCAACCAATGGAAAAAAAAATAAATAGTTGTAACTGCTGGTTAAAGATCCTTTGAAAAGTTCACACGGACTCTGCTCTGCTTCTTAGTTAGATGGAGGGCACAAGCAGGATAGTTCTTCAATGGCCAGCTGCTTATAGCATGAGACATTTCATTGTGACTCACTGGATATGAATCATTGCCATGTAACACCAACCTTAAGCTAGTTTAATGCCATTGATTTCAAAGTTTCACAGTCATGTGATACTTGAAGTAGGCAGCAGCAACTATTCAGGCTTGCATGTCTGCAGTGGAAGAAATTAACCTCTGGGTAAAGCCCAACAAAGAGCTTAGCTCAAGAGAGAGCTCACGTTGAAGACTGGAGAATGTGAGAGTGCTTAGAAAGAGAATATATGAGGGGAAATTGATCAAACTCTGTCTGACATGCCTTCAGGTTGTATTCAAGGGAAAGCTTCTCTTGACCATTCTTTTAGCCAGATGAAATGCAGAAGAAAGAGAAGAAACATTCCCTTAAGGTCAGGCATCAATATCCATGTCTGCATTCCCTTTTTGGGACTGCCTTCATGGGCAACACTGGTGTAGCGGCATCACCAAAAGTTCATGGCCATGCCTCAACATACACAAATGAAATGCGGAACTTCAAGTTGTTGAGGTGACATGGGTTGGATGAACTTGCCATCTTCTCCTGAGGAAAGGTGGTGGACTGGAATGTCACTGTAGAACAGCTAAAATTAGGCAAAGCAATCTCAAGAGATTTCTATACACATCATTCAAGACTGGAAACTGACTGCAGGCACTGCAGTAGTTGGTCTGTATTAGAAATGCCTGGTATGAATGAAAGGAGTGGCTCTTCCTTTCTCCCTCAAGGCTATCGCCTCAACTTCCCATGCAACTCTGCTCAAGGTGGGAAGAACTCACTCTCCTTTGTCACAGACCTTGCTGCCTTCAGGCACGAGGAAGGCCATCCCCATGGCATACTTATCCCGGAGTCTGGGGTAAACTTACTGTCTTCCAGTGCAGAATACAGGAGAAACTGCTGGTGCCATTTAATAAGCTGCAGTGAAATAATACCAGGGTAGGAACAAGCTACGAGATGGACTCACTTGCTTTTTTGTGTTGTTACTTTGAGATCAAAATTTGCCTCTTGTTCATTGTCACTTATTGAAGTGGCAAGAAATGGAGGAAACCAGAGCTACTAAGAGCCAGGCTTGTGAAGATGCAGAGCTATCTAGTACACTTTGCAAAGTAAAAAGGTAGGCAATGTAGCTAAGGAAGTGCAACACCCAGCTTACACTGGCCACAACAACGTCACTGTAAACTTACAAGCCTTTAAGGCAAATATCTTATTCAGAATCACCTGGTCACTTAAAAATTTTTCTTACAGACTAGGATGCAGGATCCATATTAGGGTTAGGAAGTTTGTAAGAACAAGAGGTGACCTCTGTCCTTCCTCTTTCCTGTCCCTCAGCTTATCTTCTAGTATAAAACAGGAAACAGAGGCGAATGAAGACATGTGGAGCAGCACAATTGTTTGTTAATGGGAAAAATGCATGTCATACCAGCCCTTGAAGAAAAGCAGTTCCCACCTTGAGGACCTTTTGGTGTTTGGACAGATGAGCAGACATCAGGGAGAAGGCTATACTGAATGCAGGCAAGTGCTCAGAGAGCCAAAGATTTTTCACTGGGACTCAAAGTTCCATGAACACCACAGGAGTCCCTTTGAAGAGCAGAGTGATGCCAGCTCTGTCCCACTATTGTTTAAGCATCCCCTTGGGTCTAGCATAATATCCTGCCTCTTTGCAAGGAGATACAGGGAAGGGCAGTGTTGCCAGTTTGCTGAAACCCCACAGTACTGAAAGCCAGTACTGCCCATTGGAGAACCCAGCTTTTGGCCCTGTTTGAATCCTTGGTAGCATAACGCAGCTATCTTGATAGACTCTTTGACCATGGTATGACGCCATCATGCTGAAACATGTTTGACATGGCAGATAGGAGTGCACATGGGAGAAGCTCAGCCTGCTGTTGGAAGCAACAGCTCCCTATTTTTTGCCTTATTAGATGTCCAGATATTTCTAAATGAAGAGCAAAGCTCTTTAGAAAGGTAAGAGCTGAGCAGGATCCCGCACAACTATAGGCAGAATTAATTTTCTTAGTTACCTTTCACAAACCTCTTAGAAGTTGTTTATAAGTCTTTCTGGCTTTTCAGAAATCATGTGTTGAAAACCGGCGCTTGAGTAGCAGGCTAAAATGCATCTTGAAAAGAAGGGTGAAACTTCACCTTTCCTGTGTGTGCCCATGAGAGGGCAGCACAGACCGGCTGAGCCTTCACTAAAGGCTATGAAGAGAGAGGGGGATTTTTAACCCGAGAGTATATGTCCAGCCGCGGAGTAGCTACAAGTAGGAAAAAAGGTCCCTGTAAAAGGACTGGATGGCTCAAAGCACAGCGCCATCCATCAGCCACCTGAAACTGAAACCCAGGTAGAGCTGGGTACAGGGTTGATTGGGTCAAACCCCAGGTGCACGACACGGTCTAAGTCTCACAGACTTCGCAGGTAAGTTTCCAGTTAATCACTGAAACCTTAAAAGAGAGTTTCGGAGGAAGAATATTGGACGGTGCCTACAGTTCTGTCAAAGCAATGAGTAGGTGTGAGACGCCAACCACACCCTTGCCAAGGCAGAGGCTGTCACCCCAGGAGCACTATCAACTCGCCCAAGGCATGCATGCTATTTATTTCCATCCCAGTGCTCCTAAGCACCGCACCAGTCAACACCCCTCTGCTGTTCCCCTTTCCTCCTGCTGCTGAGACTCTTGCGATGCATGTCCTCCCTCTTTCTCTTGGGTGCTCCAGCCCTCTGGCAAGGTGGATGGTGAAGATGCTGAGATAAATGAGACACAGGCTTGCTGCACTTGGCTTACAGCAAGTGGGTTGGAAACTGGACAGTGACAGGCAACCGTATGTAGATGGCAGTGCTCCCCTGCCAGCCCCTGCCAGCCTCCCAGATCAGCAGCAGCTAAGGCAGAGGAGGCAAGCAGGGTGGATTTGGGAGGAACGGGGTATCCCCATCCTTCAATAATGAGCTAGAACAATCCACGTGAACGTATTTCTTTGTCCCCTTCCAAAGAAGCAGTAAAGGTCCCCAAAGAAGATCTTTTCTTTTTACCGTGTTGTGGCTTGTGACTGCCACGCGGGATTTTGGAGGGGAGGTTTTTAACCATCAGCGAGAGCAATGCAATCACTAGGTCCAGGCAGAACAGCTTGTTCCCAGTCTGTTAGATGAAACTCGACTGAACCACCATCACCAAAAGACCATCCCAGTGCCAAGGCCATTCGGAAGCTGGGACCACATCCTAACAGATCTATCACCACTGACAAATGCAGTCTTGCAGAGACCAGAAAGCCCTCAAATTCACAACCAAGAGCAATACAGAAACACCTTCTAGCAGACCTTCCCCTGGACGCTGTCAGCCTTTTAAAAAAGCTTGTCTGTAAAACACAAGCAGAAAATGTCTGTCTTCTCAAAAGTCTTTTCTCCTGCTGTATAATTGGCAGGATCCCAGGCAACCGTTTGCCCAGGCACAGTGAGGTTTCCAGCCTCCTGTGAGCCTTCCCTGTGGTCAGGCTCTCGTTCCGAGCGAGCTGGCCTGCCTTCCTCTGAAGAGGAGGTTCACATCCCATTTACTGACCCTTTTACGCCATCGAGGGTGTTGGCTAAGGAACGTCAGGCTTGCAGGGCTTGGCTCCCCTGGCCTGCCAGGAGAAACTCCTGCTGGAGGGAGGGGAGCCAGAGCAGGGCTCGACCTCCCGGCTGCCCCAGGCTCCGCCGTACGCGTTGCGTCTTCTGGTCTCTGCGCGTACAAAAACGCGACCTGTAGGCTGCTGAAAGATGTGGGTGAGATCAGCAGCTCTAAGATGCAGATAGTTTGGTCTGGGTTTTCTTTTGCAGAAATTAGCCTCAGGCCTGTGATGAAGCTCTCCTATGAGTTTCCTTCGTAGTCAGCAGAGTAAAAGAGGCATCCTTAGGGGGAGATTTAGAGCCCAAATCTCTTTCCATGTGTACAAGAAGGCACCCTGAGGGTCGTCTTTAACTGTAGGAGCAGCCAATGGAGATTAAACATCTACTGTTCCAATAAGCTTTTGGGTTGAGACCGCTAAGGAAGGGAGCCACAGCAGCTGGCCTAATTGTTAGCAGTGGGGTACCGAGATTTAATTTGTTACTGCCTTTACCCACATGTGCACATTTCACTATGAGCACTATCCCAAATCTCCCTGGAGAAGCTGTTCCCTGCTTGAACCCACTTCTTCACCAGGCAGAGCAGCTTCCTCCAAGTTGTTTGTCCTTTCTGCTTGCTTGCTTGTCACAAGGAGAAGAAACAGTCTTTTCTGAAAGGCTGAAAGTACAGATTTTCGTGCATTCACATGATTCCAGTAGCCTGGGCTTTATGCAAACACGCAAAATTGCAAGTCTTAACAACACCGTAAGACAGCCATAGTTATAAACTCATGAATAAAACTACCCTAAAAAATTAGAAAAATAAAGCATATCCCTCTCCTTCCCCAAATATTAAGAAAACCAATCCTTGAGAGTATGCTGAATAGCACTCTCCTTAGGGAAGAAGAGTGCAACGCCAGATTCATGGGTGGATCATGCATTGCCAAATGCAAAATGCCAGCATTACCAGCGTCACAAAGATGCCTGTATCTGGGTTTTCTGTAATGCTCTTCACTAAGATATCTGAGGTTTTAGAAGTTACTTACTGCATTCCACGTTATACTAAATATATACATACAGTTCTGCTTTTCAGTCTATATGTTTGCAGGCTTAGCTGGAGTGGCTAGCCCAGAGCCCCGGTGGTTTATCCTAACCCACTATAATTAGCCCACGGTTGCTGCCGATGGTATGCCATTTGTCTCCCCACACTCAGCACTGTTTGGTAAACAATTTCAGGGACAGAATTGGTCTCCCCCTGATCTCCCTAGGTGGTGTTCATTTATTTATTCTCCACACCCCGCAGTTATTCCTCTCTCTTGAGGTTGAGAGGTATAGAAATGGGGAGGGGGGGGCAAAAAAAAAAAAAAAAAAGACAAAAATGTTGCACAAAGAGGGAGGCAGCTGTAGCAAAAGCCATGACCTGGCTGAGGAGATAGGAGGCAAGGCTGGCATAAGGCCAAGCTGGCTGCAAACCCAAGGGGCGCAGTGGACACCTGTCCCCCACAGCCTGCATCCTGGCCCCCCGTGTGGATGCACTGAGATGGGAGAGGAGGCAGCGTGAGGAATTCCTTTCTCTGGGGAGGAGCTGGCTCTCGGCCACGGCACATGGAGGGCTTGGGCGACAGGCAAGAGCCTCAAACCCAAATCTGGCCAAGGGAAGGAAGGTGGAACTGCTGGCTGGGAAGCAGCTGTTGGCAACCCTCCCGGGAATGCGGGAGCAAAGCTGGGCAGCAGGAATTGGGGCTGGGGCCGCTGGCAGCAGTGCCCTCAGAGGAAGGTCGCTGACCCAGCTGCTGAGGTGGGGATTCTGCCAGGAAAGGTGGCAGCCCCGCCGCTCCCGGGCGGCATCTTGGCAGCATGCTGTGGCAGGGATGCTCAGCTTCACCCCTGGCAGCGCTGCCATGCACTGCCGCTATGCGCTGGAGAGGTGATCACCGAAAAAGTCCCCCTCGCTGGGACAAACAGATGGCGTGCGTCAAGCTGAGCCTGTGCACAGGTGCATGGGCTTGGCCAGCACTGCAGCCGCACTGCTAGGGACGTGGGATTTCCTGAGCCTTCCTAACCGTGAGTTCTGATCTTCCCGTAAAACATCATAAATGCAGTTAGGAGCCTCCTGTTCATGGACTGGAGTGGTTCCTTTGTGATGCTGGCATGAGGCAGTCACAGAAATTACTCCTGGGACCCTGCTGCTTTGGCCATAACCTCCTTTTCCTCCCTGTGTGCTCTCTCCATCCCTAATTCCTCCCTTTCACATTCTTTCATTCTTAAATCATTATTTCCGTGCTATGAAGAAAAGAAATTCAAAGGATACAGGAAAGTGAAAAAGTATTATTAGAGGTCAGGAGCAGGGCCAGCCCACATGGAATTACCCACAGCATCTCATCAGCCCTTTTCAGCATCTTTGTTCTCACTTTGGGCATCCTGCAGCATCTCCACCATGCCCATTTTGAAAAAACACAGCATACTTTGTGACAGATGTGATCTCACATTGCCCTGTCACCTATAAAGCATGTTGCTATAGTCGTGACAGATCTTCTGAGAAATTCCATTTTCCACCTCCATCTGAAAATGGGCCAGGCTGTCCCCTCAGCATCTGACTGTCCCACCAGGTGAAACTCCAAATTACAGTGTGTCTTCACTCCCAAGCCAACACTTTGCCTTCAACCCACATGCAACAGCAGTCTGCACGTATGTGGACACATGTCTGGATACACATGAGGAAAGCCCATGCCCGTATGGATTTGTATGTGTGCATATGGCTCTGTGAGGTGGTGTGTGCACTCATGAGTCTGTAGCTTTGGCAAGTGCAAGAGTTTGCACAAATGTGTGTGTCTGGCTATGTAGAGGTGTTGACACATGCTCATCTGAAGTATGCTAGCACAGACACAGACCTACAGGGGAGGTTAAAGCAGCTGCAGGCACTATGCTGGAAGTACCCATGGTGGCACCTGGGCTTCCCACCACATGGTTTGTCAGCCTCACTGCACTCCCTTGCTCAGGTAAAGTCTCTGTCTGACCCTCTGCTCTGCACACACATTCATGCAAACTTGTAGTCTGACCTTATGAACACACACCAAAAAAAGTGCAAACAAACAACCCCCCCCATCCCAACTCTCTCCTTCCCAATACTAATTTTCTCTCCAGATATCACAAAAAATATTGTTATGCACTAAACCAGATTAACGACAAGCTGTGAGCAGCCAAAGGGTGATGGCAGCTCAGGACTGACCACCACCCTCCCCAGCCTTACCCACTCTTCTAGCCCAAACAAGGATTCATGCTAACACTCTTTTGCAGCTTTCCGGGCAGGGCTACGGAGCAGCAAGAGCTCAGCCGCACCAGGGCTCTCTCCCAGCAGCTGCTCTTGGTGCTGGTGACCAGCAAGATTATGAACTTCACTACCAGCTCCCTTTTCCCTCTCTCCTCTTTCCTCACCTTCTTTTCCCAAAACAGCATTGCCACACTCGCTGCCTCTTTTCTCCTCCCCGCTGAGATGTGGTGGGGTGTCTTACCATGGCAGGCTTGTGGGTAGCTGCTGCCCCATAACCAGCCAGGCTGTGATGCTCAGGTGTGCTGCTTATCCCCCTGCCAGCTGCTCTCAATGTCCAGCAGCAATGATGGGAGTCCACCTTCCCAGACCCCAGCACACCAGCTGGTGTGAGGCTTCATCCCCCAGCACTGATGAAAAATGTGGTGGCAACTGCACCAGAATAGACTTCACATGTTGTAGGCAGCACAAATAATAGACGGGCAGGTCTGAGTTATTTAGTTCTAGACAAATCTGAATCCCTACTCTTGAGCACCCAAGTGACAGATTTCTTGTCCCTGTCTGCTAGATCAGGCTGGCTGCAATGGCTGGGTCTTCTTTTGCTTATCGCTGTGTGATACGTCAAAATGTCAAAAGCACTCTCCTTTCCTCATGGTGAGATCTCGTGGGGATCTCATGGGAGAGCTGGATCTCTCTTTAGTTCTTGCCAAATACCAAGGGGATCCATAAAACGATAGAGCTATTGCAGTTCTCACTAATTTCCCACAAGATATTTGCAAAGATGGCTAGCAAGGAGATTTATAAATATATATCTATATTCTGTTGATATTTGCTTTTGACTTGTGAAGGGCTCTAAAACCATCTCTGTCTTATCACCCTTCCCAAGCCCAGTCATTATTCCTTTGACTCTTCTTTGCACCAGCAGATGAAGAACACCAAGCACAAGCACCTGCGCTTTTTCTAGAGACGTGCTCAAGGCTCCATTAACTGGCAACATGACTGTTGGACTGTACTTGGAATGGGTAAAGGAGAGGAAGATGAGAGACATTCCTTTTCTGCTGTCCTCCTCAGCCTCAGCCCCTCTCAGTTCATCACAGGCCAACTGATATATGTCTGTATTTGACTTTGCTCAGTCTTAATAAGACTGAATGTGTTAAAAATCCAGAGGGCCCAAGGAAAGTCTCCTCACTTTTCATGTCATCCGCAGTGTCTTGGAGAGTAGCCAACATCTACGCTCCTGTTTCCAAAAAAATCCCAAGGTACATAAAATGAAAAAGGATCCAACCCAAACCACTGGGTTTTCCCCATGCAATGTAATCAAATGAAGACATTAAAATTAATTTACTCTTTTTCTAGTCAATACATTCTTCTTATACTCACGTTCAAACAGCCGTCCAGCTATCCTAATATTTAAATTTACATCCTTCCAACTAGCCCATCCTCTTTAAAGTTCAAGTATTTCGTATGAGTGAGTCACTCATCCACCCTTTCGAGAGTATAATAATAGAAATTCTTTAAAGCTTTGTGTTTTCTGCACAACGGCATTCCGATACGATCTAAGAATCACAGAGACACCCTCCGGTCCCAGGAGGACGAGGGAACAGGTTTGGCTAGAAAAAAAGTTTTCGCCATGTGATGGGCACCCTACCAATCACACAGCACTTTCCTCAAGCAACCTGGGCTCTTTAAAGCCCAACCCAGGTGGGAGAAAGGGGCTTTTTCGGCTTTGCAGGTGGGTCGGGATTTCTGCTGGGAAGCATCACGAGAAGGGAGGGGTGAGTGCCTTGCTTTGGTCGTCGTCTTCCTCTTAATGAGGCGTGTGAGTGATAAGTGTTTGTTAGGAGAAGAAAACGCTTTTATGTTTTATTTTTTTTTAATTTTATTTTAGTCTCTGGGCTGTGTTTGGTGTGTGGGAATGTGCTACCTGGATAAGGTTAACTGCAGAAGATTATTAAGTATTTCGTTTTTCTTACCTCAGGCTGTGTCTTCTCTATGGCTGTTTTAGTTTGTTTCGTATTTTTTCTCCTAAAGACTGGGGAGGAGGGAATGGGCAAATTAAATCTGTTGCAAATATATCAGGGTGTAAAAAAAAAAAAAAAGAAAAATCGTTGCAGAGAAAGATGAATCCTGTAATTCCCCCTCACTTATGAAAATAGGAAAGGAAAAAAAAAACCAGCCACCAACTCTTGTTTTGGCTGTGCTGAACTAATGAGGGAGAGAGGAAAAACCTACCTCCCAGCTCTATTTCCGAGGTAATTATGCTTGATGATGATTTACCAGCTACTCCACTGTTCACACAGGCTTCATTTCATAGCAATCTCTCTCAAAAGGAAACTTAATTAGTCTCTGACCCCTGCTTGATGCTGAGCTTTGTTTTTGCTTTATTTTTCTCCCCTGGTAGCACAAAACAACTGGCTGGCTCTTCCTTTTTCTGAGCGTTGCCCCCTGGCACACAAGCTGTTCTCTGTCAGCGGCGGCTGCATTTGGGGGCAGGTGGAGGGAAGGGGAAAGTCCAGCAGGGCAGGAGGAGCGTGTGGTTTTGCATGCACTGGAGGTGTTTGCTTTAAAATATGTAAATGAATAATGAATTGACACTTGTAAAGCATTTGGCTTCTTACAGCAGAGTCTGAGCAACTCATCAATAGCATATTTAATTGCATGCTGTTAAAAACTATATAATGGAAGTTGTCCTGAGAACTTGGAAGTTACCTTCTTTTTAAGCCTCTTAGGGGCTGTATTTTCAGCTAAAACCAATTGGGAAAAAGAAGAAAAATAAGTTTATTGCTCTCTGGCCCCTCAAGCCTCCATGCATCAGAGCCTCCAGCAGGTCAGGACGTGGGCAGGTCTGTGGAGGCTTCCCACGGCACCGGCACTGGCGCTGGCAGGGCATCTCCAGCCACGGTTCCACTCCGCTTGCTTCCCTCCGTCAGTGCCCCAGCCTAGCCCAGGCATCTCGCTCCTGCCTGTAGGGACACGCTCTCCAGCCGGGGCAGGGTGAGCGCGAGGGGCAGGAGGTGCGGTGCCCAGGCTTCTGCTCCGGAGGCGGATACGGGCAAGGACCAGGTTTCTGCCGTTGAATGGCTGGGTTTGTTTAGTTACACTTGAGTGGCCAGGAGCCCTTCAGCCACGGCGTGCGGAGCCCGTGAGTAACAAAACAAACGCGTCCCTTGTCCGTGCCTCCTTACAGCAGGGGATGAGAATGTAATGCCCTGCACAGGGATGCTGAAGCAAAGGGGGTAGCGAGGGGTGAGGTGAAGACCCTCTAAGTCTCACCACTGCACTAAGAGCAAGGTGCAGAAACAAATGATGCTCACAGGTAAAATATATATAATATATATTAATATATAATAATAATAAATATTAATATATATAATAACATACAAAAAATAATATATATTACTAAAGGGGCTAAAACTTTGAAGCCTCGTCTTGTTTGAGCCTATATTGCTTTACATGGGGGGGGACGACATCCCTTGGTCACAGTGCTGTGACTCCACCGTGACAACTGGCACAAAACACAAGACAATGAAAATGTAACCCACTTCTGCGTGGGGCAATGCCAAACCAGTTCTTACCCACTGACCTTTTTGGCTAGAGATGGAGTAGGACTAGGCTAACCAGGGGGCATTCATCTGCATGGCTACTGAAATCCTGTCCCAACTATCGACAGAGAGTGTGGAGGCTTCAAAAGATCCACCAGCCCAGAGCGTGTGAGGGATGCACAACACAGACTGAATCCTGCCTCGATCCAGGAACTGCTGTGAGCCGGGCTTCCTTTGGAAGCCCACTTGGGGTTGTCGCCTAAAATGCAAGCTCAGAAACTGGTGTCTGCAGAAAGCAGCCTCCTTTTTGGCTCCCACAGTTATGCTGCAGGCCTTGCAGAGCCACTGTGAGTAGAGGAAGGGAGGCGAGGCCAAGAAAGCTCCAAAGGCATGAAAATAACAGATCTGCCTACAACTCGTGGAGGAACAGGAGGAGGAAGGGCTACCACACCTCCTGGGCTCTGCCAGGCTCAGCTGGACCCCCATGAGCATCAGGAGTGTTTTGGGGGTATGAGGGGAGACAAGAGGGCAGAAGTTGCAATCTGGGTTGTGACCAGGGTGTGAGGAAGAAGGATGTACTTCAGGAGGGAAGTAGGTTTTTGTGGTACAATGGGAGCAACAGACGGCTTTCCAAAGCTGCTTGGAGCATGTAGCAAAGTCTGTGGTAGTGGTAACTGAATATCTGGGACCTAGACAGGTCACAGCCACATTGCAAGGTGCCCAGGATATGCTGAGGAGCAGCAGGTCCATGCAAGCTCAAGGCTGAAATCCCAGGACCCAGCTGCCTTCTTGTGGCATATCTTTTGGATAACAGTGCAGCTGAAGCTCCAGTTTCCTCAGGGATTTCCCTGAAGCCCCAGGAAACTGTATTTGGGTCGTGAAACTAATCTTAAGCAAAGAAGGCTCCTCTACCACCAAACCGATTTGTGTCCTCAGGCAGGAGGTGCTGGCCCTGTCTCTCAGGGGCTGGGAGGAGGACTGCCTCCCGGTGTCACACCCCAGGGTGGTTGAGTCATGCACGTGTGCAGCTTGCCTTGGGCAAGCCAGCCAAGGTTTGCCTCATGCCTCTGTAGTCATGCACCTGTGCCAAGTGCCGTGCAAGCTGCTCTTGCTTAACACAGCTTACCGGTGAGGCGTGAGGAGCAGGCAGCGGGTGGAAAGCCCCAGATCTCCTGCAGCTTCCCCCCTGGGGTATGTTGGAGGGTCAGCTCTCCAGCTGCCTGGCTGTTGTCACAGTCTTGGAGCACCTCCCCAGCTTTCCATCTGTGATGCTGATACCAGACCCTCTACGATGGAGAAGGGGCCAAACAAAGGGTTGCCACATGTGGCACAGGGGGAAGAAGTGGACACCAAGAAACTGTCTCCTTTGGTGCCAATCACTTGGAGGCAGAGGGAGAACTCATATTAATGTGGCAGCATCATTAGAGTGTTTATTTTTACATCTACGGTAAAGGGTCTTCCATCCCTTTTCCCGGTCTCTGCTTCCCCTTGCCCTGCAACCCCGTTGAACTTAAGTAAGGTACTGAATACCCTTAAGTTCTGTAGAAGCTTGCAGCTCTCCAGCAAGAGACCATGTCCAGCTTTCATCCCAGCTACAGTAGCCTAGGAGATAGGCTTGTCCCAGGAGCAGAGGCTTGCTTTCTTGGACTGGCATGACTGTAACACCTGCCCAAGGAGAGGGAAAAGCAAGCCAAGTCTTGCCTGCCAGGGAGGAGAAGAAAGCCAGCTTGTGGGAAGGCAAGCACATGGGCTGGGTGGGCTGTCCACATACAAGGTGCAAGTGCTGTTGTTACACTGCAGGGGGGTCTGTAGGAGACAAAGGGAGGGAGATGTTCCTGCAATGTTAAGGAAAGGGTTGTGACTTTATTAATCACACTTGGTGTGATCTGTCGTGCTAGCCGCATGGCACACACAACCCTGCTATGTGGCACCTGGAGCAGACCTGCTTTTCCATGTAGGAGTCAGAGTTCACATGCCTGCACTGGAGCAGGGAAGATTTCCTTGCTTTTTGGACTGCCCCCTGACTTATGATGTCTCTTAGATGGCAATAACTAGAGGCTTCTTGAAAATCTCTGGAGTTCGCAGCTCAAAGATCCATGACCCAGGCAGTGGTGTCTCCAGATTTCAGATGAGTAGAGGACCAGCGTCCATCTCAGGTTTGGCAGACTCTGCAGTGTTGTATTGTAGACCACATGTGGCCATTGTCCAGACCCAGACTGGACCTCCAAGGCAGTTTTATGTGGCCCCTGGGACATGCTGGCTAGTCAACAAGTTTGGCAGGGACAGAGCTTCAGGTTGACCTCATGAACCTGCCATTTCCAAGCACAGAGCCATACAGCTTCAGGTGTATCAGGCTGGCCTCCAAACACCGGGCTGGGAATAAAAATGGCTTCTCACCTTGGAAATAATGGCCATCCCTGCTCACGCTATCATGGGAAAATACTTACGTGCTCTGCTGCTGATATAACGGTGAGAGCACTGGAGAGCTCTCCATGCCCAGCCCTCGAACCACTGCAGAAAAGGTGGTAGGAAATTCTGGTTTTCCCTCTGTGACTGTTGGAAGTCCTGCCTACCCTAAAAGGGCAGCTGCTAAGGAGGCTGAAGGTGGCTTTGTTAGAGAGGTCCCACAAAGTTCTGTTCCTCAAGGAACTCCCCTTCATTGACAGCTGTGTCTGCTCTTATTTTCCAACAGCTGTTTTGAAGAATCCCAGAGTCAGCAACCTCAGCAAGAGCAGGCACTACTGCTGGTGCTCTGGCAGAAGAGGGGTGTTCGGGCTGCTTTTCCTGTTGTCTGCTCCAGTCGGGCCTGCTTCAGCCTTTCTTTCACTGCTTATATTTTCTTAACCATGCGGCAAATGCAGCTGTCTTAGGGTTGGGTTTTTCTTCCCTCTCCATGCACACATGTGCTTTGTCCCATTGAAAGAAGGACTTGCTTGGCACCAGCATCGGGGCTTGTTTCTCCAAGAGGTCTCACACCTCTGCCTAGTGCCTTTATGCCACTTTTTCTGGAAGGGGATGAATTCAACACAGGGCACCTGGCCCCAGCCTGCAGGATATAGCACGCTCAGGAATTTGGTGGGAATGCTACTTGGCCTGGATCCTGTGAGCCAGCTGCAGGCTGAGCTGCTCCTTCCCTCCCTCACACCTGACTGGGAATGGGGGGCCCAGCTTCAGTTCCTGGCATGGGTGGGAGATGGGGCTACCCTTGACAAGGTGCTGCCAAGCCGTGCGCCGTAGGTATGTGTTGAACACAGCTGAAGTGCCAAGGTTACCAGTTCGGTCTCATGGTAGTACTGGCCAAAATGAAACAGCCAGCAGGGTGGATGGCATATCCTGGGGTAAAGCTGGCTCCTTCGGAAGAAGAACAAGGTGAGGGTGCTGAACTTGTCCCCTGTCCATCCAGGCATAAGTGGTGTTTCTAGCCAGGTGGAAACGCAACACCATGAGCTGAGGTTTGCATGGGTGCTGTTGTGATGATGAAAACCCAATCCAAAAGGGAGCCACAGACACTGACTGTGCCCAGAGTGGTCCCAATCTTCTGTATCTCAAGTACCAGAGTTTGGGTTACCATTCTCCTCTGAAACTACTATGAAGCAAGGGGTGGGAAAGCGTACAGACAGGCTGGCAGGTTCTGTCTGTCCTCCTCAGGGATAATTTCTATTTCTGAGTGAAGCCTATTGTACTGGTCTAACTGAAGACTGCCTTTAGTTTTTCCCAGGTTGCATGAAGAATTAAAGATGGCAAAAAGTGATGATGGCATACGCATCTTGCAGGGCCTATTAGTCTTCGGGAATGTGGTCATTGGGGTAAGTGAAGTGGGACAAGTATGGGTGGAGGCTTCCTTCCAGTATGACACTTCTTAAAACAGCAGTTCCCAACCATGAAATTCCTCTTCTTGTGTGAAATCGACACATAAATAAACTAGCGAGAGAGAAGAGGGGTAAAGGAGAGATGTGCTGGCTGACTGGTTGGGTGGGAAGGGGACGGCAAGGGGCAGCAGGGGCTGATCCACAAGACCAACATGAGTTCTAGGGGAAGAGCCCTTGGTGCTGACCAACATCTTTCCAGCCACCTCCCTCCATATAGTGAAGGGAAAGGTTCTGTTAATTCTTTTTTAACATCCTCAAGTCCTAGGCCTGACCTCTTAGGTCTAGGTTGGGTGAGTTTTGCCTGCAGTTCTTCTGTGAAGGCACAACACAGAGGATGGTGGAGTTGGGCAGAGGAGTTGAGTAGCTCCTGTTTGGCAGGAAGTTGAATGAAAGAAAAGCAGTCTCCATCTTTTTCTGTCTCTGCTATTTCTTTGGAGAAGCTTGATCTAATGGATTTCCTGAACTTGCACTTCTCAGATGTGCGGCATTGCCCTGACAGCAGAGTGCATCTTCTTTGTGTCAGATCCCCATGGTCTCTACCCTCTGCTGGAAGCCACAGAAAATGATGACATCTATGCTGCTGCCTGGATTGGCATCTTTGTTGGCTTTGCACTCTTTGGTCTGTCTATCCTTGGTATCATTGGAGTCATTAAGTGCAGCAGGACCTTGCTGCTGGTGGTAAGTGTAGCAAAGTTTGCCTACCTATTGCTGCCAGATTGAAAAAAACGCTGCCTTAGTTTCCCTGCTTACCTTGGTAACCACCCACTGAGCAAAGACAGCTTTTGTTAGTGATAAGGAGCCAAAGGCTCTTCTTGATCATGGCTGTGGTGTCCCACAAGGTGACTCCTGTGAGGACACATGCATGAAAAGCTCCTGAACCAGGTTAAGGGAATTAACAGTGACAGCCACAACAAAGGTTTAGGCTGACTGGTTTGACCTTGCCCTTGCCCTGAAGCAACGCAGAAACACTTGTGCAATCAGATGTAGCTGGGATGTGGTTTAGATCCTTGTTTCTGCCCACCCCTTACTGCCTTTCAGCAGTCATATACCATTGAGTTTAGGAGCTGATAAGTAATGACTTCTCAACAAGGCATCAGTATGTGTTAGTGTACCAAATAGGGGTGCAATGGAGAACGTCAGACATCAGCAGGCAGGCAGAAATTACAGGGGTGGGGACAGAGAGCTTTGGCTAAGCCAAAGACAATGTTAGGATGCGACCAAACCTCTGCACAATTTCTTATTTAGTTCTTTAGTATGGCAGTGGCGAAACTTAATTGCATTAACAAGGGGTAAAACCGAAAACTCTGGAACCGGCTCCCTCTTGGATTAATGTGGGGTGGCACGGTGTCTGTTTTAAACAAGAGACACTTAGAGATCTGAACTCTTGTGCCAGGGAGTTTGCCAGCAAACATGAGGGAAGAGAACTTCCTTAACTGAATTTTGGTGTCCTGGCTGAAACCCAAGGCTGTGGTAGAGGAGATAAGAGAGGATACAAGGGACAGAAGCTGGGGTAAGAAGAAAACAAATGCCTTGAATCTGAGAACAACATTATAAAATGTGGGAGGAGAAATAGAGACATGAGAATTCCAAAGGGAATATGGGAAATGTTAAAGGGATTGTGCTGAGAAGGGAAGAGAAACAGTGAAACAGACAAAGAGAGGTGGTCCTCAGGATCTGCTTTCATGAAGGATCTTTGCTTACGAAGTAGGAGTGCTGAGGAAATCTGAGGAGGCAAAATCAGGAGGATCTGAACGACACCCTGAATTGTACCTTCTGTTTCCCCAAAAGTACAAGGTACCCTGCTAGGACTGAACAGCTTCTTGCTGAGAAGCTTATAGCTGGCAAGTGGAAGAGGAAGGAGGAGACATGGGACAAGCATGAGTTGCCAATGAGATGCAACAAAGAAAAGGGCAAATGTTATTCTAAGACATATCAGGCAAAGTATTTTCCACAGAGGCAGGGTGGTATTAATGCCATGAGGTTCTGAAGAAATCTTTTCTGTGAGGTGGAGAAGAATTCCAGTCACACACCTTCAAGAAAGCAGATTGCAAACTGAAACAAGGATGGGGACGGGCTACATGAATGTTTAGGGGCATGGAGAAGACTGAAGAGACAAGGATAGCCTGGCCTCCTTTGCCTTGAGCAGGACTTCAGGCTTAATATTAAAAAACCTGCTTAACTGTTACTCCAAGATCTAACTCTGCTGTCTGTCTCCCACAGTATATTATTCTGATGCTGATCACTTATGCATTTGAAATGGCTTCTTGCATCACAGCAGCGACTCACCGAGACTTTGTGAGTATTTTTTCCTCATGCATTCTTGCAGCCGTACTGGGAAACGTTGCAGTTCTAGGGCACACGATGGTCCTGTTCAGTGGAGTAAATGACCTGTGTGGTGGTACAGTGTGAACTCAGAGAACTACTCCTGAGTTAGAGTAAGACCCCACAAGGGAAGTCTCCAACATAGTTATTCTAATCAGGGAAATAACTTTGTTCTTTTTAACATCGTTTTGTTATTTTTGACATTTTAAATTGTTTACAACCTTGTAGTTAAGGAAATAATAGTGTGGGTTAGCTGAATCATCAGTACAGTGTTTAGTCGTTCAGCTACAGACTGATTAATCTATCATACATGCAGAAGACAAATCTTCAGCATTGCCCCAGGCGGTGTTACTAATGAGGGAAAGATTATGTGGGTTATTGGAGATATTGGTAGGGAGAGAAATTACTCGTGGTGCTTTAGTTCCAAGCAACATATCAAATGTAACCCCTAGCTTTTCTGCACGTCCTCTGTGATCTGACATCTGGCAGAGCCTGCTTAAGGGTCGTGCTCAAGATCGACTTCCTCGTTGCTCCTGCCGCTCAAATCCTGCTCTTTATTCTCCCGTCTGTAAAATAGGTGGAGAAGCAGCATTCCTGTTCTCCAGCAGGACAGCGCAACAAGCAAATAAACCCACCCCCAATAGCCCTGTATTTGCTTTACATGACCACTTATTTACATAGTTCCTGCATTCTTATCTGTTTGATTTATTTTTTTTTCTGAAGCTCACTCCGAATCTCTTCCTGAAGCAAATGCTCGAGAGGTATCAGAAGTCAGAGACAGACAATAACAATGACAAATGGATGACTGAGGGGGTCACAAAGACATGGGATAAACTCATGCTTCAGGTAATAAAAACACTGGAAACCCTCACTAATTACTAAATGCTCTGCAGCCTTGGAATTTCAAGTCCTCCTTGGGGCCGCTCAGTAACAAAGAGGACGGCATCTGCCTTGAACCTTGGAGAAAGTCCTGCCACACTCCCTGGTTTGCTCATTTATCAGACGGCAGGCTGTCAAAGGCAGGCACTTCAAAAATCTCTCCCATAAATCTCTGGTTAATGCCTAACCAGCCATGTGCAGGGTCCAGCGACATGCAGGGCTGTGACCTGGGCCCATAGAGACCGTCCCTTTCTCTTGCCCCACAGAACCAGTGCTGTGGGGTGCGGGGCCCCTCCGACTGGCAGGAGTACACCTCCGCCTTCCGCCGCACGCACAGCGATGCCGACTTCCCTTGGCCGCACAACTGCTGTGTCATGGATGCCCAAGGGTCTCCTGTCAACCTCGATGGCTGCAAGCTCGGAGTGCCCGGCTACTATAAAAGCAACGTAAGATTCCCTCTGCTTTTTCTGGTTAACCTATGTTGGTCAAAAGCACCTTGCTGGAAGGGAAGGAGACGGTGAGTAGCCTTCCTCCTCCATGGTAAGCTACAGGTGTTTAAAAGCTTTCTGGAGGAGAAGCAATGCCAGTGGTGTCCTGGCCATGCTGCTGAACACAAGATAGGTTGTAATGAAGGCTTTCCTGATGGAGAAAGAACTACTAAGAAAGCTCTCCCAACACCACCAGTAAGAAGTGACATCTCCAACACGTAGACGGACAGCAGCTACATCAAACGTAGCCCAAAGACGAGTGCATACAATGTGAGTGCACAAGTCAGCAGTTCTCCTCCTCAAAGTTGAACTTTTCAGTAGATTAGCTTGTCCTATTCAAACAGATTGCTGGGTCACGAGCATCAGCTTCTGCACTACCAAGCATTTCTAGAAGGCCTTCAAGTTTCCAAATTTGCCTGCAGCTTCTTGATTCTGAAGGTCAGCTCAGTGTTGGCTGTATTTTAGTTATATATGTCTGAAGGTCAGCTCAGTGTTGGCTGTATTTTAGTTATATATGTACACTTGGCAAGTGGATGGCACAGGAAACTGTCCTTGAGGTGTCTGAGATGGCTCTACTTTGTACCTGGAGCTAGGAGCAGGTAGGCTATCTGCAAGTTGCCAATCAGCAGCATAGCCCTGGCTTGCCTTCTTGAGACCCTGTGAGCCACCCAAATTGCAATAGGAGAGGAGCATGCCCCCTCAGTCTCTCTCAGAGGTGGATAAGCTTGTCGCCTTGCAGAATGGTGTCGATTCCTTCACGGTTGTCTTACAGGGTTGCTACGACACTATTTCTGGGCCAATGAACACACATGCCTGGGGTGTTGCCTGGTTTGGTTTTGCCATCCTCTGCTGGACTGTGAGTACTTCATATCTGCCTTTATTTGCTCTTCAATTTTCTTGTTGTTCCACGCCCAGCTGGGTGGAGGTGGATGAGAGGACTGATGCATTTAAAATTTCTGTAGATTATAGTTATTCATTCGACACCAATGTGCCTGTAGCCTGTTCCACTAACCGAGCTACATTTACAAGTTCCCCTCCATTCTGGCTTCCACAGGTGAGGAGCTAGATGGCCTTCCACCCTGCTGTGCAACACAATACCGCAAACACAACTTGCAGATGCTTGTTTGTGAAGGGGATTGGATCATCTAAACAGTAATCATGACAGATAATTCAGTTTGTAGTTCAAAGACTTTGTATGAGTATTTTGAGTACTCAGGGTTCAGCAGCTTCGTGACAGATAATCCCCAGCAAGCTGAGTGATCCAGTCAAATAGTTATGGCTGCACACAGCTTCTTTCTTCGCTGTGGAGCTTCTGTGCAGATAAAAAGCTTTAAGCTTCCTCTGCCTCAACAGACTTTGCTTATCAAGAATTTCTGTTGCTCTCTCCTATGAGTAGGACTAAATGCGGCTGGGGGAGAGGTGGGGAGAAGGAAATGAGGAGCAGAGAAACTTAGAAGTCTTGTTGTTTCAGTTCTGTGTCCTCCTTGGTACCATGTTCTGCTGGAGCAGAATTGAATACTGAAGGCCCGGTGTCCTCAGCGCTGTCCTGAAGCATCGTGTGAGGCTGCATTCGTTCATCTCCTGCTCCATTCTCCCTGTGCCACGGAGGATTTGAAGTTTTCCCACTACCTCTCCATATATATACTTTTGCCCCTCCAAAATCTTGACACACAGAGCTGATGACTCCAGGAAAGAACCTTCTTGTCCCTTCTTTGCCCCTTGTTCTGCAGCCTTAACACCTCCTGGCTGAGGCACAATCCTGCTTTGGCTGTGCAAGAAATCCTTGGAGCATAAGCTAAGAAGTGATCTGATTTGTTCTGTGATGACACCAGAAAGGAAAATGCCCATATACGCTTGCTCCAGAAAAATGTCTCTCTAAAACTAGATTGAATGTAAATCATAATACTAAAGGCTCCAGCAAGGGCTATGTGAGCAAATCTGTAACCTCCTGTGACCAATAAAGGTGGATGCTGCAAGGGAGAGGACTGCAGACCTCTCTAATGTATTTTATCATTCAAGTTCTGTTCCTGGTCCCTGTCACCCCTTGCCTTAGAATAAGGCAGATTCTCTAAGAGTTTAACTGTTTCAGCAGTAAAGACATGTCACAGATAAAAAGTCTGTCGCTAGTCGAGCCCAGTAAAAGGCTAGCTCACTCCTCAGAAATATGCTGCCTGTATTCAAGCCTACCTCCTGTTGCTGATGAAACTACTGCATGTGCTCCTGCCTTCAGAAGTGCCAGTCCAGGAAAAGCTCCACTTGCTAACAAGCGACTCCTTCAAAAACCTGTTATGTGCTTCACACAAGATTTCACACATCTACGGGCTGGAATTTGTGCAGAATATGTGGGGTCCTGGGCTGTAGCTGGCTTTGTGAAAGTGGCTGTCCCACACCTCTAGATTACCATGCTGCCTGCTTCAGCTACCTGCATGTATATGGTCACATCCCCCGTGTGCTTGCCCTTCCACATCCCCGGATCAGGCAGGGCAAAAGGCAAATCATGGCAATGAGTAACTCTTGTGAAAAATGCAAGCAAGGAGCTAACTGAACCAAATCCAGTCCTTGCATCAGCAGTTACAGTTCTGACTCAGTTCAATAGAAGTTATTTACTTTGGCCCGGTCTGATCTGGTGTATTTCCTAGTGAACACTTCAGTAGTTATATATGTCATGTGAAATATGCTCCTGTACAGAGTGTTTTAAGGTGAAGCCCCTTCCTAAGGTGTACTGGTTCAGGTCCTGACACTTGCCAGCTGCCTTGATTCTTTGTTTTTGTATATTCACCAAAATAATAATTAAAAAGAAATGGAAGTGAAACTTTTTTCTTGTTCAAGATTGTGTGTTTGGGAAGGGGAAATGATAAAGGTCTGTGTGGGGGACATCTGGGGCAGTGCAAAGGCCGACTTTAAAGTCCTGTAACTCCATCCCGAAGATCATAGTGCAAACCACCGTGATGCCCGGTGCTACAGAAACCCTGTAGCTGAATAGTCCCCTGCTAGGATGCTGCGGGAGAGAAAGAGGTAGCTATGAGGGCAAATAGCTTGAGGAAGAAACAGGTACCTGCCACACAGAAGGGTTTTGCCATACGAGTGTGCCTTCAGAAAGGAAAATCCCCATGGATCAGCCACTTCACTGGTTCGGTGGGGTGGTGAGTGTCTTGGAGACCCTGGACTCTCAGCAATTTCCATAAGGACATTAGTCTTCAGCATGTTTTTGTGAGGCTGGAGGCATGGATAGGCCATGTGCACTGTGTATGTCAGTGGTCTGGGTTTGTTTCTGAAGTGGGGGAAAGCTTGGTGGCAGGGGTTTATTTGTGTGTATGTTCCTGAAAGCTACAGTAATACCTAAATCTAAAGAAATCTAAAGAGAATCAGTGTCTGCCTACGTCAGGCAGCAATAGCAAAGACTGGATGCTCTCCTGCTTGCTGTGAACTGCAAATCCCTGCCAAGTGCCACAGCAGAGAGGAGGGCAATGGGGGAGGAAGGACAGTGCAGGCACACAGCCCCTCTCTGTGCTTGGCCAACACCCTACGGTAACTCCCCAGGCACGGCAGCCTTCGCGGGGAGCTGCACTCCTGCATAAAGGTTCTCTTGCTCAAGTTACTTCCGAAACTCAAGTAGCTCTGCAAATGGGTGAGACAACTGGCTATGGGACTTTTGAATGACTAGCAAGGCCTTCTACAGATGGATGTGGCTAGAGATAGGGCCTGGAGAAAACTTTAGGATCACAGAAACAAGTAATTTCAAACATTATTTTCCTCCTCTGGTCTTCTGCTTCATACTCAGAGGTGTCTTCCTTCCTGCTACATCTAAATGTGGTGTGATTCTAGCTCTACACTCAATATAGAGAAACTGCTGCAGGATTTTGCAGGAGAAGAAGAACTGAGACTACCCTGAATAGACTATTGCAGTATTAACTACTCCAACCAGTTGCAAATGAGACCATTGACGTATTGCATAAAGGGCTGCTTAAATCAATTAAGTTTGGATTCTTCAAATTTGCTTTCTGCTTCTTAAGCCTTTTCCTTGCATTGCACTTTATGGTTTATCTTTTTTAAAAAAATAAAAGCTGTGATGAGCAAGTGATCCAGGCAATGGCAAATCCATGCAGAAGTGCCGCAATGCGACCAGAAAAGCCCAGCTTTATCCACCCTAAGGAGGAAGAAGACGACTGAACTGATGGCAGAATGATGCTGAGCAGGCTCATGAAAAATCCTGCACAGCTTTTTCTGGTTTTTCAGCTTCTGAAGGTTGATTCCAATCTCTGCAAGTTCCCTACCTGGGATGCCAGGGGAAGGGTGAGGAAGGGATGGAGTCCGTGACAGGAATGGTGGTGAACTGGTTTATGTGTTGGCTGAGGCTTGTAAAGAAATCCTGGTCATTCTCAGCTGTTTGGATTGCTGCCTGAGGGTATGGATGTATGTCGTCTTCAGAGCAGGCAATATGCATATGTGCGTGAAAACTGCTGGACTAGGACAGGATGAAGGAAACAATTCTCCAGGTGGAAGCCGTGTGGTCTGTTTGCAGATTTGCTCTGTGTATTTCTTCTCTGCACGTGTTAATATTCACAGTTCTCTCCTGGCAAAAAAAGCGTGTTTCAATTCTCCCATGGAGTTACCAACTGTATTTTTAGCTTATTAATTTATTGTAATATTCCCAGCTCTGAGAAATCAGTCTCGCTGACAAACATCCTCTGTTCATACTTGACAGAGCAGCGTGGCCTCCAAGCCAACAAGAATCCCAAATCCTCAGCTGCTCCCCTCCCGTACACACACAAATGTAACCTGATGTCTTTCACATCACTGAATGTTTGTGGTTGGCAGCACAGAAGGTCTCTGTTCCTTCAAGCAATGGGGCAAAGTGGGGCTGCCCTTGTGTGTTTTGTGCCTTGCTGCATTTTTCCAGCAGGCTTCCCTGCCCTTTCCTCCTTTCCCCTACTTCTTCTGCAGTAGATCTCTCTGCGCAGCAGACTCTCAGGCCCTATTTCTTCTTACCTTGCTGGTTCATATAGGACATACAATGCCCACCATGTGCCGTGCCTTCATCTGGCTACCCACCTCACTGCAAAAACCAGCAACCAAGCTGTCGGTAGCGTTGGGTTACCCTCAGACTCAGATGATTTATTCCCCATCCTGCTCGCTGCCCTGGCATCTTAGTTTTTCACATTCCTTACAACAGGGACTCGTGCCAAGCAAATGTTTATTGCAACCAAGTACGACCTAAAACTAGCTCATAAACGAAGCCTCCTTCTCCCACCCTTTGGCAGCCCTGGCCTCTTTGGCAACTGGGGAAAGCCTCTGCAACGTGTGGTATGCTGGGAACCTCCTGCAAGAACTCTGCCTGTAATCTCAGGCATCTATCTTTAGGAGATCCTGCTGCATGTGAGGAGTTGAGGATGACTGCTGATGGTTTATCCTCCACAGGAAAAATAGGTGAGGGTGTTTCTGACCATGTCAGCTTGCACGCGAGGTGGAATTCCAGCATAGGCAAGGTCATCTGCAGTTCTTGCACGTCCGCTGGTTGAGATAAACTCTGCAAAAGAGCTAAGTGATGAGCAGTGAGCTGCTCTGCCTACCCAAGGCTGTTACTGACTGGGTGAATGCAGGGCTGGAAACCTTCCCCCTCTCTGTTTTTTTCCAAAGCAACACTCACCTTTAGCAGGGTACTGTGACTGGCACAGAGGACGGAGAAGGTAAAGCCAAGCCACTTGAAATAATCCCTAGAAATAACCAGCCTAATCTTTTTACTTCTCTCTTCTGCCTCCACTTTATGACCCTTGGTGTTTAAAGGAAATTACCTCACAATAAAAAAAGAGAGAGAAAAAGTGAGTAAATAAATTTGTGAGTCTATTTTTTTTCTGATCTAAATTCCTTTCTGAATCTTACGAAGGAGGAAGGAAAGAAGTGGCCTGATATTTTTCAGACTGGTTCAACTCTATCTTATGGCTGGGTTTTGTTGGTTTGGGGTTTTTTTTCCCTTTTCCTGATTTTACGTATCTGGCAACTTTCCCTATTTAATAATCATCATGTGTGTTATTCCTTCTCCAGCTCTGGTTGTTCCCATGTTCCTGTTCCTTGTGGTTCATTCTTAAGCAGCTACTAAGTTTTCTTTGAACTCATTTCCTCTCACGGAATTCAAGTATTTCCTGGTCTTTTCAGATAAGGGATTTAAGTGATAGAGATATATGTGCTCCCTATAACAGATGGACTATGGAAGACAACAAGTCCAGTTTTAAGATGGATCTGGACCCAAAGTGCACAACACAATTCCTATGAATTTTCTAGGTTTGCAAAATGTAGCTCATCTCACACTGCAGTTTGCAAATAAGACATGAGAAAATAGCTACCCTTTTTTATTATGGAGTGAACCAAACCCTTCCGTTTTAATATTTGTGCTGTATCTAACTTTTGTGAGCACCAGGACTTGGCCAGGTCTGAGCTTTGCAGCTCACATTCATTTCTAATCTTTAATGCTGGAACTGTTCACCCTTCACCCTTGCAGTAAGACGTTCTTTGAAAAGTTTATCCTACTCAGATGGAAAATGAAGGCAGAGATGTCACTGTCCTTCTCTGTCTTAGTCATCATGACCCTGTTCTTTTTGCTCTTGTTGATGCCTCATGCCAGCTTGGCCTGAGTCTCCTCCACTGGGCTAAATTTCCTTCCTTGCACTTCCTGCTTTCCCTTTGCTGCCAGTTGACCTTTAGCTCCATCCAGTGGGATACCAGCTAGATGGCCTGTTGCCCATAACTGCTGGGCTCCTGTGTTGCAAGGAGGATGCATGAGATACTGGTATCAGACTCTCTTTGGTGCTGGGTGAGATTGTTTCCTGGTTAACAGCCAGTTTGGGAATTTGCTTAATCCTCGTTTTGGCTTATCTGAAAGTGTCCAAGATGTTATAGCTATTGCTTCCAATACAACCTACACAGATGATTGTCCTGAGTCAGACTTTCAAACTCATGGTGATGGGAAAGCAGGCAAAAGGAACTGGCTGAAATTGTGTTCAAGCACTGTGATGTGTTTAAGCACCCTGATTTAGGGCATGGTGCTGACTGGAGCGTGAGCAGGTCTGCAGTGTGCCTTTTGCTTGATTTTCATAACCATTCGAATGCTGGGGCGGGGGGGCAGTTTGAGATTCTCCTCTTGTCTTACGGCCAAGTCATTGCTAGACTCTGCGGCACAAAGAGCACATAAACACCGTTTCGTGTCCAGCACTAGCAAGTGACTATGGCTAACAACAATTCCAGGGTTCAACAGACACGGTTTTGTCTCTCACTTTGTGTGCCAGTTACCATGGTAAGCAGGAAGCACAACCCAGGCATTTTCCTAAAGGGAAATTGAAGTCATGAAGGAGGTAGGAAAGGGAGTCAAGCCCTGAGCTGAGTAGGGAAAAAAAGTATTTCATTTAACCTAATGATTCTTCTGGGTTTTAGGGAGAACAAAAAGCAGCCTGAACTGCAGGTGTGTCCACTGATGTTACAACCACAAGAACCCCTCTTTTTTTTTTTTTTTTTTTTGGGTTTTGGTTTTTGTGTTTTTGGTTTTTTTGTTCCCAGGGTAGAATAATGAACAGATACTAATAGTATTCACTTCCATATTACAGCTCAGAGATCGGGTCAATGAGGGCGTTGCAAGAATCTAGAGAACCACGGAACTTAATTATTTTTAAAAGTTCTTGCTTGCCCTTTACAAATCAACAGAAGTACGTGTGATGCACCAGAGGCTTCATAGTAACTTCTGGTATTCCAGCTTGGCTTCCCTGCTACAAGCACTGGGATCCCAAAGTGTTTCTATACTCTGCATTGCTCTACATTCTGACAGGCAAGGCGGGATTCTGCAGGAGATGTGCTAAATGGGAGGACATGCTTGTGCATCACTGAAACTTCAGCCTGGTAGAACTAGAAATGGTGAGAAAAAAGATGGATTTTTACCTTTGGAAATTTTAAAGCATTTCAGATAATGGTCATTTTACAGAAGTCTCCAAGTCCTCACTTCATTTTCAGAGCCGCTGCAGCCCTCATGACCTCCAGTCAGAAGAGTGTGTGATTGAGCCCCAACCTTCATCCTCACAGCCAAAACTCAGACAAACACAGGTTAGTTCCCTGGCTGCTCACACAACAAAAGAAGGGCTCAAAATGAGTGTCGGAGGAAGACAAATGCATTTGCACTGCATTCATAAACCAAATCCAGGAAAAAGAAAATGTTCCAAAACATCACTAGGGCACAGGTCTGTTTTTATAAAAACTCCAGTTTAATCTCGTGGCTGAGACCTGGCAAAACATCTTTCTTTTGTGGCTGTTGTTTTTCTTTGTTGTTTTTTTTTAAAGCAATAAGGCACAAAGGCTGGCAAGTCCACACAGAGAACAAAGCTTAAAAAAAAATAAAATACAATCCATCAGAGCTAGCAGGAGAAATAATCACAAACCAGGGCCAGTGAGATGGGGACAGTCCTTTTCACAGTGTCTGACTTTGAGCCCTTCCCTTCACCTAAAGTAATATTTCCAAGGGGGCCAGTGCCTGTGAGAACAAGATGTAAGGTCTGGGCTGCTGCCTGGAGCCCTCAGGAGGCTCTTGCCTCCTGCCACCCTTCCTTTCCAGGACTGTTAAAAGTCCTGCTCCACCTCCACTTGAACTCAGTGGCAAGCTTTCCATTCCTTGCTTGGAGCAGAATTAGTTATCACCAAGCCTTTATACCAGTTAGGAGCAAGCAAAAGCTAAACCAAATAGGGATCCACAACAGCTTCTCCTCCACACCTACTTTTTTTTTTTTTTTTTTTTGCTAGAGCTGGAGAGAAGCAAAAGGGACAACTGCAAAACCTGGGCTTGCCTGAAAGGTAGTAATGCTCCAGTAGATTGTTTGCATTTTCAAGGGCTGGGGAGAAGCTTGTGGTAGAAAGCTAAACCAGTGCTTGCACTCTGTTCTCCCCTGATCTCGTCCCTCCTCTCCCAGGACAAGATCATGGTCAGGAAGGCAGGTTCAGGCCTTCTGCCCACCACAGATTAGCCAGAAGTAATTAGCTTCTCCTCAGTGGGCAAAGCGCCGGTTGCTCTCACACCATCAGTGCTACAAAAGTTGCAGCAGAAAACAGTTCCATGCAAGAGCCCAAGTTTCACAGATGTGCAGGATTCTATTTAGGCAATTCCTTCACTTTAATTACATTTCCTTTTTAATATATTTATATAGAATGTTCTTTCATATATATATATATATAAAAAATTTAACACAACATTCACCACTACAGGCATTTCAGAATTCATAAAGAAAGAAAAAAGACTTTGATTGCACCATTTGGACTCTGGATGAGGGAAAATGTTGCAGGGCTTTATGGATGCTCTTTAATACAGGCCTAAGTTCCTCTGGAGCTCTGAAGGTGGAATAAAGAAGTGCTTCAGCCTTTCTGAAGTGATAGCATGGGATGGACAGCCCAGAGGAATGTGGTTTATAAAGTAAAATACAATCCTCATTTCTGATCACTCCCGTGCCAGTAAGGCAGCTCCCACATGAGCTACCATTATGTCCCTCCTTTCCATCAGGGTATTCTCATCTTTGCCAGCCCAACCATTCCACTCTGAGCTACACTGAACAGAAACTGCACAAACCCCCAGACTACACGCAAAGAATAAGTGAAATTTAGTCACTTGTCTCCCATTGGTAAAAGTCCACAAGCGACACATGCTGGTGATATCATATCGTGACTGAGACTGAGGCCATTTGCAAACTTGGGAATAGCCTTTGCACTTTTCAGTCTCAGGAGAATCGAAATGTACTACAGGGTCCCTGAAATGGCCCTTGTAGAGCTGTAAATGATGTGCCAGTCTGTTTAGGAAGGTCCTTTCCATAACGCCAAGAACAACCAACTCTAGCTCTCCTGTACATAAACCTTCAAATTCTGCACCAGACCCATCTCCTATAAATCTGATCTATCCTTCTCCGTAATGCTTCAGCAAAAAAACCCAAAACAACAAACAAACCCAAAACCAAGCAAAACACCCCAAATCCTTTCTTAAAGTCTCTAGTGTTGAGGGTTGTGCTGGAGGGCAGGATTTGGTACCCATAATGTACCGTGCAAAACCCTGAACTTCAGGAGAGCTTCTAGTCTCAGATTCTGTCTGCTCCTGCAGGGTGGCAGAGGACAACCTAAGGGCTCTGAAGAAAAGATGACATCAGGTCTGACCCTGAAGCTGACCTCAGGAACAGCTTAGTAAAGTTAGATCTCAGGCAGCTCCAGCCACACAGTCGGCACCATTCGATGGGAGATGGCTTCCGTCTTCTGGCTCTGTCCAACCATCAAGCACCAGTCCTTGAAACTGACTGCAACTCTCCGTATCAACATGGATCCATCATCAAGCATTACACATTCTGCAGAAGTCTGAATCTGGAGCTGGGAGTGGTGACACCTGTGCAGTGGTGCACCTTGCAACTAAGCAAGTACTCTCAGCTCTGCAGGGTCTGGGGCTTTATCTCAGCACTCTTGATACAAGCCCACTTGTGACCATAGAGCAATAGTGATGTGCCTGCATTAAGCCCACTTGGCTCTAGGAAGCTTGATACATAGCTGAAGGCTGGGGATTAAATTGTAGATAGAGATGGGATCAAGCTACAAAATAGAGATGTCATTACAGAATCCCTGCTTAATTAAAATTCAGGACCTGGGTCTGAGCTCAGATTCTGAAACATCCTTAAAAAGTATAGTCTGGATACAGATTTAAGTTGAGGCTGATCTTTAATATTAAGTAAAGATTTTTAATAATTTTCTCTTGCAGGAGTTTCACCACTTATGCCAAAAGCACTATTACTTACTGGAACGCTGCTAAGATTTGAGACAGTGTATTATATACAAATTGCCAGACCTCATTTCTTGTTCATAGATCAGCTTATATGAGAATAAGGAGGGGGAAAAAAAGAAAAAAAAAAAAGGAACGGTTTTCAGGTGCCAACGTTTCATCACATTTTCTTTTGATACATTACTTCATGAGCTTCACTGGCTCCGTTCCAGATGCCTTGGCAGTCAAAACTTCTAGGAACCGAGAGAATATCAATCCCTGTCCAAAATAAACTATTTTGTTGATGCCAAAAAAACCTGGGCATCTTTTCCACAGCTTTTACTTTGTCTAAAGCCTTACCACAATACCTCGTATCGCACCTTCCCAAGCCATTTGCCATTAGCCCAGCCATGACGGTTAAAAGCGTTCCCATGAGGCAGCAAAAAAGGCATTTGGGTGCTGTGTAAATGCAGCGCAGAACTGTGCTACGAGGAGCATGGAGGACTGACAGTCCCCTGGGTTTGATGAGAGGCTGCACAGGCACCTTATGGTCTGGGAGGAGGATAACACAGTTCTCATGAAGCTGCACATTCTGGACTGGCCATCCACAGCTTGCCCAGGTAAAGCATAGGCTGACATCTGTGAGAGAACATGGACCAGAACAAGAACTCCAGGCTCTCATCTGGTTTAATATTCTGCCTCAATAAAACTGACAGCACGGACTTGGTTCTCTGCTCTGTTCCCTCTTATATGGCGTTACACACAGATGAGGAGTACAGTGGGGAAGATCAAAGACTGCAACTGGTGACAGGGAAAAGCCCTCTTGTTTTTTCACACTCCCTTTGGATGTGGCAGGAGAAAATTCTGCTGAAGCTATATTCTTTGCATTTGGGGGTCCAGAACTTCTCAAAAGGACTCTAGCATCCCTCCCCTTTAGTAATCAAAGAGTACAGAGAAAGCAGTGTCCTGTGGGCCCTCCAGCCACAATGACACTAATTCAGTGACACGTTCAGCACAGACCAAGTAGCTCATGGGCTGAGCTTGCTAACAGTTTGAAAATGCCAGTACTTCAGAAAAAAAAGCCCTAAACGTGCATCCACTGGGAAATGCTGCCTGACTCTCCTTGTGGTGGCTATAGCACTTCCTACCAGATGCTCAGTTACTGCTTAAACTATAGCCCATAATACCCATCCGAGGGCCTACAGACTCAGACATCTCCATGAATGATGGCCCCTGCAAACACCATTACAGGGACAATCTCAGTGCTGGCAGCAACACCTGTGTTCCCATCTCCTCCGTAGTCACTAGTGACACTTAAATTGCAGAGACAGCACGGGCTGTACCTGACTGTGCCATCACCCACGGTCACATACCAGGCGATAGATAAGCCTGCAGTGAACGTGGAGTTAGAGGCTTTATAAAGGAAGCTTTCCTTCTATTCACCTGGCAGCTGTTGATTATATGAACGTGTATTTGCCAGTCACAATAACGGCCCTTCAGGAGAGAGTTTAATTCACTTCCAATCCCCCTCCCAGGATGTTGTTCATGGTCTGTGCTGCAGTCCCACAAATCATCCTCTTTACCATACTCTCCATCAATCTGAAAGCACTGAGGGCCAGGGAGGTGACAGCTAGCCGTGCTCTCAAAGAAACAGCGTCAAATCACAAGGAGAGAAAGTTTAAAGGAAGGAGAAGCACCTGGGGACTTGCCACACAGTGGCAATGAAAGACCAAAGGTCAAAGATATGTCAGTCACGGGGCAAGGGGGCAATAGCCCAAGGACATGCAGATCAGAAGATCCTGTTGCTTTTGTCTGCTGTTGGCAGTGTGGAGCAGGGCTGGAGATAGTTGCAGAGGCGTCATCTGGCTTTAAGCAACGATGGAAATAGTTGATAGTGGCCTTTGTTACGACCATGTCTTTGATTTCATTGAAACAGCCTGAGGAGCCTCCACCACTGGACAGCCAGCTGCACACATTCCGCAGCCACCGGGATCTTCTCTGGCTAGGGAAGGTGTGGCTGAGCACAACAGCACTCACAAGGAGGACTTGGAAGATCAAAAGAACAACCAGGCGTTTCCTGTTCAGCTACTTTCATTCCAGCCTCTGCACATGCTGGAAAGACCACATCTTTGATGCAAGGACACAGCTGGAGGCAGCGCCTTCAGGTTGTATGTTTGTCACTGGAACGTCCCTGGCTGTCACACCCTGTGTGACTTGCTGGTGCCAGCTCCACCTTCCTCTTCAGCTATGCCCAGCCTCCTGCACTCTTTATTTACACTGTTTAAATCAGACCACAGAGGTGGATAGGCACAGTCCTTCACTGGTGGCTGGGAAACAATGGAAGGGAGTCCCACACATCTGGACTTACCTCCTCGGTAGATGTGGTGCCCCTGCACCCTGGGCTGCAGTGCTTTGGAACAGTGTTTCCTCCCAGCCCTGTTTTCTAATTATACAGAGATTTATTTTTCCTTTTTTTTCCAAAGGGAGGATGAGACATTCACAGGGCTTGTTAGACAATAAGTATGAGGAAATGCAAGTTCCCTGGGACTGGCTTACACAAAAAAACTAGACAGTGAGGGTCTAGGCAAGGGTGAGAAAAGGAAGGAAAAGCAAGACGAAAAGATTAAGACCCTCTGCAGCAAAACGCTTTGCAGGAAACCATAAAGGATTCGAGTCCATCTTGCACAAAATTGTTATAACAACAGCAAAATGGCAACAGAGTTGGTCTTGGACACTCCTACCCCATCAACCACGGCAAAGGGATAAAAGAAGCAGTTGCTATTCGATCTGCCTCCCACTTCGTCCATCCAGAATCACAGAGCGCCTCTGGGGCTGGTAAAAGCAGCTGGTAGAGGTCTCCAGTCTCTGGCCGTTCTTGGGGATGGTCATTTTGTTCCTCAGCGTCACCCCCTCGGGCATTGTCCGTGCAGTCTCAGACACATCGCCACAAATGGGGCTCGAAGAGGTGGTCTGAGTGGGGCTCCTTATGGGTGATAACACCCTGGAGTCTGCTGAAGAGGAGGGGTGATCCATAATGGGGAAAGGGGGACTGAAGAGAATCAGACTCTGGGGCCTCCCTGGCCTAGATCTATAGGAAGGCTTGGATAACCCTGATGGCCTCTCCATCTTTGAGGACTGTGGGTTTTCTCCAGCCGTCTCCCCCTCAGAGGTGCGCTTTCGGCGCAGAACAGGGGCATCCAGAGTGGGGTAATGACTGGACTGAGGTGGCTCCAGCGGAGAGCCAAAGCTGCTGTGCCAAGGACAGGCTGAGTCCTTTTGAGCTGGGTCACTGTTTTCTTTCTCTGCTTTGGTTTTCTTCTCTGTCAGCGGGCTCTTGGGGGCTTCCAGATGGCTCCATGCCACCCGTTGAGTCTGTCTGATGGCCTGCCTGGCTTCTGCTTCCTTCTTCTCAGCCGGCGGAGTGGCGTTCTGAGCCTGCAGGGGCTGGGGGATCTGGGTGTACTGAATCTTGGGTGGTATCACGGGCACCGCTCTAGCCTGGCACATCTTAATCATGAAGGATGTTCTGACCGCCGACACGCTGACAGGGGCAGAGTTACGACGGCCAGTGGTGGCATGGGCCACTGCCAGGTAATCCAAGTCTAGATCCATGTGGGCATTGAAATGAGACCCCCAGGGAATACCTTTATGGGCAGCAGGGCAGGCAGTTGGCAGGGATGGGACAGAATCACTGCTTTTGACTTCCTTCTGCCCGCACAGGAGGTTCCCAGAGGCAGAGGGCATGGACAGGCTCTCGAATGTGAAGAAATCTGGGACTGGAAGGAGTGAATCCAAGTTGAGGGATGATGGTCTTGTCTTCACTTTGCGAGGGGTTTCTTCACTTTTATTACTGAGATGCGACTCAGTGGCAGAGCACAATGCTTTGGTAACAGTCTCTCCTCCCAGGGCAGTGTCCCGAGACATGGATAACTCCTCCTTTGTGTTCACCTGTGAAGAACTACCTGGGCTATTTTGGTATGGTAAAGACACCTCAGGCTTTGAGCTCCAAGGGTTTTCTTTTTCTTTGCTCACATCCACTTTCTTTTCCTCTGGCTCTGAAAGAGAGATGCTGGAGAGTCCTTCTTTTTCAGCTGGTGCTTTCTCCCTGCTGAGGGGGTACCTCAGCTCCTCAGGTTTCAAAAGTTCTTCTGGAGGACTTGTGCCATTCTCATCTTGATTAGCTTTGCCCAAACTAGAGGGGGAGATGGGTTGTGTTTTGGGTAGCTCACGAGTCACTGGCAGAATGTCACTGCACGGTTGCTGCTGGTCAGTGGCATCTATAAAAGAGAATGGAATTGTCCACAGGCTCATCACTGTGTCTTTACTGTCCAAGGAGAGACTGCGACTGAATCGTGGTCTAAGAGAAAGGCCTGTCTCTGCTCTCTGGCTCTGTGGCTGAAACTCCTGTATCATCTTCTCCTGAATGTCCTTAAAGGTGGGGGAATGGAGCGGGCTTGTAACCCACTGGTGATCCTCCCATGGCTCCACAAGTTCTAAGCTCTGCACATTATCTGTCCAGGTATCCTCATCATCCTGGTCACCAGCATCATGGGTTCTGCTAACAGCATTGCCCTCCTTCAGCTCCTGGATTCCAGCTCCACTTAGCACCTTGGAGGAGAATGCATCCCTTTCATCAGCAGCCATTATCTCAGGCTTCTCCTTCTGAGTCTGGACTCTGGTAAGACCATCCTTTTCCCTCTGCAGCTGGCAAGTGCTATCTTTTTCTGCCCCTGACTCTGGACATGCTCCTTTGGAACAAGATAATTCATCACTTCGGGCAACCTCACTAAATTCTGATTGACTATGGAGCTTCCAGTCCAGGGGAGGAGTGAGACATTCACTCCCGCTGTCCACTGCTGGGTGGTGGTTCTTTGGAGCAGCTGTGCCAGTCAGAAGGTTACCCAGTTTGGGCTGTGCAACCACATCAGGCTGGCAGTTGTGGAGGCTGTCTTGTCGTTCCATGCCGGTGGCACCCAATAAAGGCACCCCAGTCGTTGTTCTCTGCGGTGTTCTGCTTGCAGATTTCTGCTCAGGCAGTGTTGGACTCTGCCCTGGGCCAGAGGAAGAACTATCTGTTTGTACTGAAGAAGAGGATTCAGAAATTAGGCCCGTCTTGGGGACAGCTGCTGGCAAGAGCAAGAGCTCCTCTTCAGGCTCAATAATTTTCAGTTCCTGCTGTATCTCTGGCCACAGCGGTTCTAGAAGGGCATTCGCAGGGTCCTCCTCTGTCTGAAAAAGAGAAGAAATGTCATGAACCTGGCAGCTCACAACTCACCAGTAAATACCCCTCCATTTTCCTCAAACAGCCCTCTTAGAATAGACAGACTCCTGGATGAGCACACTCATGGGTACAGAAACACAGCCATGCATACTGCTACCGGTTTAAGGAAGGACAGAAGGCTATAAACAAGTGGGTTTATGGAGGAGAAGATCCAAGGTGCAGCCAAAATGAGGTCTGGACAGTTGTACTGAAAGAGGGAGGTGAATGAGTAGCTGGAATGTCTCAGCCCGTTTCTCAGTTCTTCCCATTCGGGCTCACTTGGCCTTGCCAAGGGATCTGCATTCCCAAATCGCACACAAACCGGAATGAATAATCTATTCGAGGAGCTATGCCAACAGATCTTTAAATAGCTGTCCAGAGACGAGTATCTCTGTAAGAAACTTGGTGAAAAAGTTCTGCTAGAGATACAGGGGAAGCAAAAATAATACAAAAAAACCCCTAGTGTGTTGAGAATAGAAGAAAAAAGGACTGTTCAGACTGTTCAGGACATATGGGACAGCAAAAAAAGAAGAGGAATTCAGAGACCATGGGTCAAGATGCTCAGACATCCAGATGGTCTCACATCTGGAGAGTGTCAGAGCAGACAGATTGTACTGACTGCAATTGTACAGATACAAGAAAAGAAGACCAAAAGGAGACAGCGGGTAGTTGTGTAAAAGTAAATCACCACACGGCAATGTGGACAGAAGTGAAATCAGTACATAGTTCTTGACCCTCCTTAGCTTAGGTCATAGACTGAGGTTTTGTGACTACGGACCCACAATGAGACTTTAAACAACCTCCCAGGCACCACCATGACGTTGTCCCCCATCTTTTCTCTCACGCTTTCTTCCTTACCACATCTTTTAAGCACAACTCTTCCTCTGTCTTGGCCGTCTTGATCTCCTGCTGGCCACAGCTGCCTTCTGAGGAGACATCCTTCATCTTGAGCTGTCCTTGCTCTGCCTTGTCTGCAGGGAGCTGCCCCTTATGAGCCTCTGAGGCTGCTATTTTTTCCAAGGTGGGACTCTGCTCTGAGGACTGGCGGGGGCTGCTGGTGCTGCTTGTGCAGCTGCTTTGCCCACATAACATCTCCTGATTTTCTGCTGCTGGCTGTGGAGTGTCTAAGGACTCGGCTTTCCTGGCTGCCACCAGCTCCTCAGGGTAAGAGCCTGGATCAAAACCACAAATGAACAGCGTAACTACTTGTGACTGAAAAAATGTGCCCCGAGACAAAGCGGTGCTGTTACAACCTAATGCCAACTAACAAAGCTAAAGAGCTCCCTCGGGGCACAGCAGGACATTGCTGGGAGGCCACCCACCTCCCCAGTCTCATTACTGTAACAAGCACCAACCTGACCTGCTACCATCAACACCCACCCTGCTACAGCTTGGTCTCTTTCCAAGAGCAGGCTGGAGCAACCGCCATGCCACTGAGCTACAGGGCACATCCAGTAGCTCGACGGAGGCTCCACATCCCCCTCCTTAACACACTTTTACCTCTGGATGATGCTGCTGGCAGGGTGGGCACCAGCTGTTTCTCCTTCCTCTCTGGCACCTGCTCTGTCCTCATGTGGATCCCTGCTTCCAGGGCAGAGGGGCTCGGGCTCTCGGCCACCAGAGAAGACAGCTCCTCTAGGCTGGAGAGGGAAAGTTTCTCCTTGGCGGGCACGCGGCAGGGTGTGCTGTTGGTGCTGATGACTGCGGATACCCGCAGGGGGACAGAGACGGCGAAAGGCTCTGAGATGTTCAGAGCTTTTCTCTGGTGACGAGGGGAGGCCTCCAAGGGAAAGAGGCTGCTTGGGAAGCCTGACTTGGCAGCTGTTTCCGAGGTGTAGAACATGCGGCCACCTTTGGGGGAAGTCTGCTCATTTTCAGCATCCTCTGCAGCCCGGAAGACCTTCAGCTGCTCAGGGGGTGACTTTGCCTGTGGTGTCCGGGGAGAACCTTTCTCCCCACTCAGCTCCGAGCTTCCTTTGGCCCCCATGGCAGATCCTTCCCTCTCCCACTCATTCTCCTTGCTGAGGTCATATGAGCTGCCTGTGCCTCCTGTCCGTATCTTCATCACCGGAACAAAAAACCCTCCAGTAGTCACTGTCCGTTTGAATCTGCTCTTTTCATCCTCCCCTAGAGATGGGAAGATAGAAGGAAGTCAGTGGGAAGCAATGCACTAGCAAACAACCCTCCTCAGTCCCTCCATGGATGAGTCTTGTCCTGGTGAATATCCGCATTTCCCCCGAAAGATGGGAATAGCAGGTACCAAAGACCTTCCAGGCTCCAGCCCTGGGGCCTCCTTCCAACTGGGATGGCAAGGCTGGATAGGATGCCCTCCAGTGGAAATCACCTAGGACTTTTATTAGAGGCTCCTCTCAGACAGGCACAGCCAAGTGTAGGGCTAGCATGCATTGCCTGCAATGATCATAACTCCAGGTTTGTTGACTTATTGCAAGAACTTCTCACTTATGGATGGGAATTTTGTGCCCAGAATAAGCAAGAACAAAATCAAAGCAATGCCACTGCTAAGATGCACCTAGGCACGGTGGTAACTCTCAGGTGCATGCGCCAATATAAAAGACACAGAAAAGGGTTAAATATGCATGCACGCAAAGGTGGGGGCACATGTCAGCAGCCACGACATAAGCATACAAAGATACAGATGTGGTGACATAGGCAGAGAAACAGACCGCTGCATCCGTGCAAGCACGGGGGGAAGCTGAGAATGCAGAGGTGCAATCCTTCACCCTTACGCTGTAGGCTATTGACGTCTCACCTTCCACTGGCAGGGAACACAGCGAGTCCATGCTCTTCGCAGGCCGAATTGTTGCTTTTTCTGTGGAAAACGAGTTTTAGAAGCAGGCTTCAGATCCTGCAGCTTTGCAGGTTTCAGCCCATAAAGACCAAAGGCTACATATATATGGGCACGCCAAGCAGACATCAAAGTTATTTTCCATTTCCAAACATTCCCCCTCTGTACCCACACCACGCGGCTTATTACCCACAACACTTGTCCACACAGCTGGGGATCTGCTAGTGCTAACAACAGCTTTGCACCTGCCGGACATGTGGAGAGCTATACTTAACCCAGCCAGTCAACACCATCTCCGCTATGAAGCAGTTAAGCATCCCCAAAGCTGTTATGAGCCACTGCCCTCCCCAATCAAGTCAGGCTATTGGTCGTGGGGACTTTTTAACTAAACTGACATAAATGACAAAAAACTGACGCCTCTCATTCCTGATGGCAAATGTTAGGTTATTTTTACATTGCACTCCCAGGCTCTTTTGCTGGCGTGTGCATAACTCGCCTCCAGCAAGCTCTTCGGGAAATTTATGAGGGCAGTAAGCAACCTATTTTCCTGGTCTTCCTCGCTGGACTTGCTTGTCCAGAAACAAGCTGCCATTTGTCACCAGGCACTCTATGGGTTTGTTCCTGAGAGGTTTTGGAAGCGTGTTGGTGTTACTGCCCTGAAAAGGGGAGATGGGGGGAATGTAGCTGTCCAGGAAGACAAGTTAGTCTCTGGCAGCCCAGAAAGGGTCCTTGGAGCTCTGGAAAATGTCTGGGAGCAAAGTTTGCTGTTTACAACGTTGCACGAAGTAGGTAAGGCAGAAGTGAGCAGGCTTGGACTTCATTTGTTTATATAATTAAGGCTTCTGGGACTGACTTTCACATGAGCATAGGAGAATCTCCAGCTACTTTTTGCATTTATATGGAGTCCTGGCTACCTTCTATGTTCATATGGCATGATGTGTTGAGCACTGGCTCCGCTTTCCCAGAGGAACAGAATTCAAGCTGTGTAGCTCACATTTTATGTGACTTGCAGGCTTGTGCGCATGGACACAAACTGTGTTAAAGCGTGCGCTGAGTTTCAACAGCAAGTTCATCTGTTTCCTCACATTAGGCTGTAAGCAGAGAACACACAAAAACACAACATGGCAGTGCTAAAGCACTGCTTCTCAAAAGCACTGCTCCGGTGCCTAAATCTCTGCGCACGGCTGTGCACTTGTGTGTCCTGCTGGTGAAAATGTACAGCCTCCTGTCACCCTGTCCTGTGCTTGGAACACGGCTCGGCCCCCGCGATCACTGGGCTCCAGCCATTCCTGGGCATCCTTGAGCTAGTGCTATTTTGGGACAGAGTATTCCTTATCAAAGCGAGAAGGTGATCCCATGATCAAAATAGGATAGAGAGCTATTTTGAGGTCTGCCATGGGCACCCTATGCAAGGCCATCTGTACATGCAAAACACGGGGGAAGGCAGGGGTCCAAAAAGAGCTGGATCTAGCATTTGGCTTAACACTCACTTCTGATCCAAACACAGCCTTTCTTTTACGTGGTGGTAGGTAATGTTGCCAACATTGACTATTTCATTTTAAGTCTTGCAGTGTTTGGTAGTGCTCCCCCAAACAGCTCCTGGAGTCATGAGATCATCTAAAAAGAATTCCACCTTCATCTTCCTTTACAAAAGTAAATTTCTCGACTTGGAGATACTACAAATATTTAGGACATATAAACCTGAAACACTTCTTTATGAACTCAGGTAACAAAGGGTATGCTTTCTTTCAAAAATTATGATTTCATTTCAGGCAACTTCATGATTTTTGGAACTTGAGTCATCATTTCTGAACACTGGGAATTGGCACTGTCATGTGATTTTCTAGGAAGCTGAGTGTTTAAGAGATTGCAGCTCAGGAGGAACTAGAACTTGGGATTACAGCCAGGAGAAAAGACAACTTCTCCCTTGTAAATTCTGCAAAAGTCAGAGCTTCCTTCGAAGTGCTGAGAGCCAGGAGCCAGAAGAACTCCTGGCACCTTGTTTTTCACAGACACTGAACGCAGTTGGTTCTTTAGCGGAAGGATAGCCTGGAAGGACAGCCATTCACCCAGTGCCATGTAAGGAACATTAGGAGTCAGAGGCTGGCTGGGTTGGAAGAGTGGACTAATCCAAACCTACATAACATTTCCTAGTCCCCAAGCTTGACAGCTGGGCAATGGGAGCCTGTTTCTCACATACCAAAATGGTACGTTTACTGTAGCTGTCTGGCATATCCTCTTGCAGGGGTGTTTCTCTCCATCACATGACAAGGAGATGTGCATGAAACCAGGCAACAAACATGACACCATTAGACTATGTCAAGTCTAATGCTATTAGTGTCCTGGGGATACAGGTTGACCCATGCTATCAGTATTGCAGAAGGAAGCTGCAGAGAGAAATACTTAACTGAAAAGTGTTTTCTTACCAGAGAGCTTCTGCGCCCTTACGAAGACACTCCCATTTCGACTCAGTTTAGACTTTGATTCTGAGCCAGAACGGCCCAAGTTAAATATCGACTTCCATTTCTTGGACTTGGTAGATAATTTTCTCCTGGAAGGAAAAAGGGCTCAGGAGGTTACCAAACCCTAGAGACTTTTGTCTTAATATCCCACGAAAGCCTCTGAGCAATCTCTCCTCAACACTGTCTCTCTTTTCTTCTCACAGCTTTTTTAATTCTAAGGCATGCAAGGAATAGCTACAAAACCGACTCTTGCTTTTCTGTAAGTGAATTATCTGTACTGCTTATTTAACCATGCCATGGATGGAAAGACACCTAAGCTGACTCTTCAGAGAGTTGAATCTGGCATCATGCTACAGCAGCTGTGATTGACTGAGCAATCAACCATACCTGTCTCCAGAAAGGAGGGGTTTCCGAGGCTAGAACCATCTTGCAATACAGTAAAGAAAAATTGCCTTTTTAACAGGTTTTAATGACAGAATGCAAGATAAATTCCAGAGAACTGATGGAACTGGTACTATCGCTCAGTGCACAAAGCTATCTTTTAAAGCCCACATCTTACAGTTTTCATGAATTTGCAAAAATAAAAGGATCTCTTAATACAAACTAGCTATTAATGCTTCTCAGGCCAATATTAATTTAATCATAGGTGTTATATGATCATATGCAAATATAATGTACGAACCAAAAAGGAGGAGTCATAAGGGAATTAAATTAATTTCCCGTAACTCTCAGAGGAAGTTCGACACCAGTTCCCTGTGCCTCTTCGGAAATCTCCACTTTAAACAGAAAGAAGCTGCTGCTCCTGCAGCCAGGTTTCTTTGATGCATATTACTGCATGAAGCTGTTTCAGTTCCTTCACATTCCCATTCTGACTCCTCCCTCAGTCTCTCCTCTTCCAGAGCAAGAACCTGTCTCCCTGTCTTGCTCTCCATAATGGGCTTTCTACCCCCACAGTTCTGCTTTTCTTTCAGATCAGTACTCAGAAGAGCACAAATCAGTCCTACAAAGAGGATTAATATCTTGGAGATAGGGCTGTTCTTTTCAAATGAGAAGGGAAAAGGCACTCTAGAGGGGCAATACACCCTTTTGTCTCAAGCTGGTTATCCTTCTGCCGGTATTCTGTTAGATGGCTTCTTTTCGCTTTAATATATCAAGCGCAAATAAATATCTTTGCTCCAGTGCTTTATGGCTCAATAGATTAATGTGCTTCCTGCTGCAGAGGCTATAATCTCTCAGAAACAGGCAGTAGAGTGACCATATATTAACAGATAGATAGACCAATAGATAAATACTTATGCTGGGCAGCAGTGCCAACAACCGTAACAACCTCAGCTGGAATGGGACTATTCTCCCGGCATAGGCATAGGTGCCACTACGTATATATCTCTCCACTCTAGGAGTGAAAATTTGCCTTAGTGCTTGGCTATGAGTGCAGAGGAACCTGGAGAACGATGAAGCTGAGCAGGTCAATGCCACCAGGTGCGCCGTGGACCAACCACCAGCAGGTGGAACTCGTAGGAGAGCTATGTCTAGACCTGCTCCACCTTCTTCAGCCCACGTTTAGCCAAATCCTAGGCTGCCACAAGGATGCAAAGACAATTAATTCCTCCTGCAGGAGGTCTGCAAGGTTCTGCCCCGTTGGAGGGATGAGGACTAGCAGAGCCTTGAACCCAGCAGCTGCAATTCTTCTCAGGAGCAGCTATGCCTCCTTTGAGAAGGGCACAGAATTTTCTCTTGATGGTGGCTGTAGATTTGGGCATGCAAATGTGGGGGTGTCACGCTAACAAAAGCCTCATTCCCAATCATGCTGGAAAGCCTGCACCTTCTTGTTTGCACTTTACACTCCTCTTGGCACTCACTTGCTGTCGGGGAGGTCAACAACTGTGTGGAAGAGGGACCCAGTCACAGGGACAATTTCAGGCAAGCTGTTCTCTCTCCTCTCCTTCCGAGCAGGGTGGGAGGCAGACAGGCTCCGTGCCTGCGCTTCTTCCAGGCTGACCAGTTTCATCGGCAGGGAGGCCGAGGGGAGGGTCAGGCTTTTCACAACCGATGCACTTTCTGAAAAGCAAGAAAATACATTCCAGCCTGGGGTGAGGAGAGACGAGTGCAAGAGCTTCATGTCTTTATTTGCCTGGAACATCTCATGTGGAGAGGGGAAAGGAGTGGCACGTGCAGGGAGAGAGGCTCTTTGTCAGATAAGTCTTCCAGCTCCCCAGCAACCTTATCCATCTGAGTGCATTCCCAGCAGGGGCCAGGATCGCCAGCCAAAGGCTGCATTGTGCAGACTTGCTGCCTCTGCTGAAGATACTTCAGTGCGAAAGAGGCATCTCCCAAAACCACCAGGATTCACCCATTCCCCTTTCTCCTCTCTCCTTCCTTCCCTCCCCAGATTTTGGAGCAGTTCAGCCACCGATCCAGACCTGGTGCCTAATTCTTTCTCTCACTTCCACATCTTTCTCCTTGTCTTGTTCCAGGAAGAGGGACTATGCTAAAAAACAGCTTCACTTTACCTCCGTGATGCATTTCAGGGCTATGGCAAGCAGTACAACCAACACCCCTGGGTCCTGAAGGTCTCTGTTGACACGGACAGTGGCAAAGCCAACTTCGCATGTGCCACCCCAGTAACAGCCTTGTCCCCAACAGACCAGCTCAAGGTGCAATGAAGGAAGCGCAGGCTCTGAAGTCCACTCAGTACTTAGCCCTACTGCTGAAGCAGGGTGCAAGCTACTGCCTGTGCAGAGGGACTGGGTGAAGGGGCACTTTCCCACTAAGAAATCAACTGGGACCATCAGCATGTTCCTCTCATGACTCCATAGGGCTGTCAAAAGCCACCAGTGTTCAGCACTTACCAAACTTGGGCCAGTTTTGGGCCAGTGACCTACAGCATAACCAGAAGACTTGAAATTTAATTTACTAGCCAGTGTTTTGCTACAATGTTTAAGTCAGTATGGGAGCAATTCCTCCCTCCGTGCCTTCTGCCAGGGCACAAATAAACCATAGGAATGACGGAGCAGGGGTGCTACAGGTCGAGCAGGGCACCGCACTGGAAATGTGGGCTCCAGGGACAGACTAGCAGAGAATGTTAAGGGAAAGGTGCATGGGACGAGCTGACACAGGGCTGGAAAGCAGGAGGGTGGTTACTCCCTCACTTCTGAATGTATTATGAGTCTTCCCAGTGTGTAAAACAGATAGATGCATATTTCTGAATTTATGTGAGGTCACTGTAGATCCAAGCCCTCTCGCTTCCCAGACTTACAAGCATTTTGACAACAAACTCGTCACTAAAAAACAAAATCAGCATCTTTGAAAACTGTTGATGTTCCAGGAAAAAAGTAAATCTCTTTCATAAAATGTCCCCATGTACGAGACAAAAGTTATTAGAACACAAGCTAAAGTTTTATCTTGGGAGTGTGGCCTCTGACTTGGGTGGATATGGTGGTGGCAGGGCAGGTATCATCGGTATAAGGAATTATAACTGGGGAAGCCTGAGAGAAGAGCTGAGGCTGTGGCTGATGGGCTTAGACAGAAAGCCTAGACCAGGATTGAGAAGCAGTAAGGTGGTCTTCCTTTTATGGAAAGGGTTAAGCCAGGTGAGATCATGCAAAAGATGAGCTATAGGGTAATCTGGGAGCACAATGAAGAAGGCTAGTGTTCAAAAAGAAAATGTTAGAGGTAGGGATGAAGAGGGCAAGAGTAATGAAGAATTGGGGTCAAGGTGTCTTTGGGGGAGTCTGTGAGGATGGTAAGAGCTGATGTGCTGGAAATATTAGTTAAAGGGGATACAGTTAGGGCTGAAGTTCATGACAAGTGACACACGGACTGGGTTGGGGATATTGTTACCAATGCTCTCTGCGGTGCTGGCTTTTCTGTTGTTGCTGAAGATCTGATCCACATGATTCAGGATGAACTCGATCACCAACTGCTGCACTCGCACCTCCAGGAAAGCTGCATCCCCATTGCAGCCAACTGCCTCAATCTCCTTTGACCTGCATGAGGAAAGAGGTGTACTAGTAGCCAGCATTGCCACACACAGCCCCTGGGAAGGAAAGACCAGCTTTCACAGGGATGCTTTCCCCACTCCTGCTGCACTTCTTGCTCTCCTTTGCTCACAGGCCCTCATGCTCTCTCTGCCTTCTCACTCTTTCAGAAATTATTTTCCCTGTTTTCTCTGCCACCCCTGTTATTCTCTTTCCTGCTCGTGTTATTTTCCCTATTTAGCTTTTAAGTTCTTCAGCAGTAGATAAAACTGTGACTCTCAAACTCCCTTCTTCTGCCTCTTTGCTCCTCTTTTAGCTATTTCAGAGTTTGGCCTGAAGGACAACACAGGAGCCTTCAAACACCTTTTCCAGATCCCTGCTCAATGCTTCAATCACCTCTCAGTGAAATCCCTTAGAACCCTGCTCAGGTCTCGCCCACGCCAATTTCTTCGATGCTTTGCCATGTGCCACAGTAGCCTCCTCTCTGCCCCCCTGCACTCCCATATTCTCACTCTTGCTCTCAGCAAAGAAACATTCCTTATCTTGACATGCCGAAGTGTTGCTGAAGAAATTATCTCTGGGCAATGGATCCTTTGTAAAGTTAATGACTGGTGTGTTAGATAATAACCTGGGGCATTGCCAAGAGGATAACCCGGTAAGGAGACTGCAGTTGCATTGCTTGCTCCTTTCTTTTCCTCCCTCAGACTTGCACTCACAAAAGATTGCAAAAGGAAACAGACTTCAGGTTTTTTTGACAAGGACAGATGCTAGAATGAAAACGTCTCAGCAGTAAAAGCTGGCTTTCTGACATTCAATAGCGTCAACATTTGATTCATTTTCAGAACCCGCTCTGCCTATTTTGTCATTTAAAAAGGTGAGATAACTTTTTAGAAAATGCTTTTCAGGTCCCTACCTCTCTAGGCAATGTCCTTTGCCCCTGTCCTCTGTCAGCCCAAGGCTCCCCCCACCAGCTCTGCCATTGCCCCTCTCCCACACAGCTGCAGCCCTCGACTCTCCCTGCATAGTTCATGCCTCTCAATACACGCGTATGGGGCAGGCAGGGAAGGGAATTGCAAAAATATACAAAATATTTCAATTTTTTTCCCCTCAGGTACTATTTTTTTCTTGTTCTGCTTAGCTGTACAACTTATCAGCCAAACCTCTGAATCTTATCCAGGCCTCTTCCCAGCGGAGTGCCAGGCATAACAAACATGACAGACTACCTGGTGGTCTTGAGATGTAACACTAGCTGCCATCTGAAGCCCACCAAGCTCATCTCACTTTCGCTCAAGCAGATGTGGGCACACGCCTGTAGTGTTATTGCTCTGTTTCTCTCCCTTCCAAGCCTTGCGCTGCAGAAGCCCTGGCACTGTCAGGAATGTCATTTCCTTTCCGTGGTGATGAGCTAACCCCTCATTTTTAAATTGATGTTCTCAGCTTGCAAATAACAGCTTTTTTTTTTCCTTTTAATAAGAAATACACAAACCCACAGACTTCCTTGGAAGCTGGCAGTAAAGCCTCAGATTATTCAACCTGGAAGACTTTTTTTTCTCTTTTTAAAAGCTGTTTGCTCTGCTCTACTGTTCCCTTTAGTCATTCTGCTTTTCCCTGTCTTCGCGTTCCCCTCTGGGGTTGGGTCTCCAGGCTTGGGTGCTGGTGGTCCCCTTGGAGCTCAGCATGGTGCTCTGGGTGAGAGGACTCTCTACTGTACCTGAGGAGGTTGGGAGCCCACACCAAGGCCAGGTTTCTGGTGTGCATGTTGGTCATGTTGCTGAAGGAGGCCAGGTGAGTGAGGTGCTTGATCAGGTATTCCAGTGTTCTGCAGTGGTGTCACATGAAGAAAGAAAAGTGTGTCAAGTGACCGATGCCTGCCCACCAGGACAGCAAGGCTCAGACCCAGACCTGGCCTCAGAGATGTCCCCTCCTCCAGGAAGGCAGTGTTTGCAATGGCACAACATAGGACAGAGGATTTACAGCACCAACATTTACATGGGATGGCAGGGGACACCTGAACTGGTGTTCTGGGGTGGCCAAAGACAGGGCACGAACCAAACAATCCTTAGCACAATGGTGAGAAGAAGATGGCAGGTGGAATGGAGAGGGAATGGGATGCTGCGAAGGCTGAGGGCTTAGCTCTTGCAAGCACCTCCAGCAGATGTCTTCTCCACACCCCACCCAGGACACTGGCCAAAGGTGCCACAGGGGTCATACCGAGGAAAGGAGGATGATAGACCACAGCAAGGAGAGCTTATTCGATGTCTTAACAGTTTGTTCAATGGTATTTAAGTGCCAGCTAAATTGTTGTCAGATTTGGAAATGGTGAGTCAGCTTTTGGGAATTGACTTCTGGAAATTAACTCCAGCGCTGTTTCAGGCAACATTCCCTGATGGTGAGGGTCATCCCACTGTTCCTTAGTACCTCGGTGGACACGTTCTCACCTGTAATGCGATGGTGGGAGCTCCTGGATGACATTTTGGATTCTTGCCAACTGCTCGTCCTCAGGGAAGCGTGATACTGCTTCCTGCAGGGATACAAGGAAACAGTCTGCCCTGGCAATGGACTCAGGGGAAAAGGAAGAGGGATAAGGAGGGTCACACGAGACAGCCTGTCCCAGAGGGAATGCTCTCTTGTTACATTACAGAGCTAACGGTAGAAGTTGCTTTGTGTCCCCAGCACAGCAGAGATTTGCTGTGCTGTTATTTCATGTCTCAGTACATCCTTCCCACTCGCTGGGACATGGTGGTCAGTGTTTTGGGGAGAGGGGCATTTAAGGACTGAGACCTTTGATTAAGAGTTATGTTTCTTTTCTTTTTCTTTTTTTTTTTTTTTTTTTTTTGGTTCTTTTTCTCTTTTAAATTGGGCAGGGATGCGTGAATAGAAAGAGAGGGAAAGAGAGAAGTGAAAATAATGGAAAAAATGAAAAATTGTGGCCCAACCCCTCCCTGAAACTGTGTGAAAAATAAAGCAGGTCTTTCACGTTCTGTGTTATGAAAACAGCCTGGATACACATGTTCCATATTCTTCAAAATAAGCAACATTTTGGCTGTTGTATGAAGATAGCTATAGGGATTGTTTGCATGACTTTGCACCTTTTATGATGGGAGAAGCCTTAGTCAACTCACCGTCCAGGTAGATTAATAAATACTTGTACTCAAGGTTAGACTAGGTTAGACAAAATCAAGGTTATACATTTTAGTCTTGAGCAAGTCTTTACAGACCAAGAGCTTAGAGAGCCACGATAAGCTTTCGTCTGCATTCCTAGGAGTTTACTGCATTGGTATTCATCTGTTCAGCTTTTCTCTCTCAATATTTGTGCTGGGGGAGGACAAACCACCAGTGAGTTCAAACAATGCATGACTGTCTGGGAACCTCCTGCCTACCCTACTGCCACTGGAGTTTGGAGCGAGTTCAAAGAAAGATGCCGGGACCCACACTGCCAGCAGAAGCTTTGCCTACAGACAGACGTCAGCACTGCTAGGAAAGGAAAGGAAGGAAACAACCCATCCCAAACCACCCGTCGCTTAAACTTTATGAACCTGAAATTACCAGCCACAACTAGAGAAGCATCTTCTTGTAGCAGTCACTACAACATCCACACGGATGCTGCGGCCATCTCTGTTATGGTCACTGTGCATTTCCCAACAGACCACTTCTCATGTACAACCACCGGCAAACCAAACATTGCCAGCTTCAAGGTCAGAGATGAATATGAATCATATTTTATTCCTTAACACTGGGATATGAGATCTATGCCCTCTAGTTTGAACTTCTCACTGGCGTGATAGCAAAGAAAACCAAGTGAGCTTACTCGTTGGGTGTACCTGACATACGGATGCACTTGGTTTGGCCAAATTAAAGGTAGGTGAATTCTTTCTATTATTTTTTAAATATAACTACAGCTCCCCTCCCCACCTTTTTTTTTATTTTTTTTTTTCTTCAAATAAAGCCTATTACTATTACCCCAGAAATCCTAAGAAATCTTGTGATCTTCACAGAAGGTTTGCAGTTGAATGGCATCCAAAGGTAGAGATGGAGACAAATATAGACTTTAACTGGAGCATCTAAAACATTGTATTTTAACTAGATTGTACATGGTATTTTCTCCTTCAGTGCTTTTCATTCCCATATTCAACTTCCATGTCCCAAAGACCCAATGCTTAGACAGCAAGTAAATACCAGGTTCTCTGAGGTCATGACCCGTTCAAACCTCCGAACCACATTTCTGACCTATATGCCTTGTGCCTTTGAAATCTGAGGCCCCCTCCAAAACACAGGATTACAGCAGCAGAATATAGATTTTAAGGAAAAACCAACAACTACATTTATTACATGTCTGTTAATCATGGTATGAATTTCTGTCATTTAGGATTTTTTTTACTCCACTGGTGATTCTGGCAGTGCACAATTCATAAGCCCTGGTTAAAAAACAGAATAGAGTCTGAAGAGAGAAGCTAGGCTTGGCCTCCTGCAGCTGATTTGCTCTGAGGGAGTACTCGGTCCCTCTATGCCCAGGCTAGAACAAGCCAAGCAGAGTCAACTGATCTATCCTGTGAAACAAGCATCCACCACTAGAATACGAGATGGCAAGCTGGAGAGCACGAAGGGAGATCATTTTGCAAAAATTAACAGCCAGTGAGGTCATGACTGGGATCTTACATCTGTGAAGATGACATAGTGATGACCAAAAGCCCAACCCCTCTCTATTCATTAAGAATTTGACTTTCTTTAGCCGTAAATGTCTGAGTCACTCCGGTGACTCAAAGTGGAGCCTATCCCTTCTCAGAGACAGCTCCGACTGACTCAGGCTGGGATTAGCATGCATCCTTTACTCCTGCCAGCGCTCTTCTGCCGAGGCACAGCTGCCACCATCCCCTGTTCAGACACCCCACGCGTACACATGCTCCTCGCGGTTTTTCTGCTCCTTGGGGAACTGGTCTTTTTTCTTTCTTTCCTCCTGGTATCTGACTGTGCTTCCTGTCAGCTGGGTTACCCATTATACATCCCCACTGAGTACACTTACGTGAATAACGGATTTTGTGGCTGAGCAGACAAACTAAAAAGCCAGAGATTAAAAACAAAACAAAAAAAAAAAGAATCCCTTTTAGGTTAATCCAAAGTGATAACATTTTGGGGAGGTGGTACAAGATTTTAAAAAACAGTTGTTCGAGGCTGACCAAAGCATCACACTCAACCATAACTGAAAGGAGTTATCATTTAAATTTGGGGCTGTTTAACCCTTTTCTGAAAGGCATTTTATTTGAGAGTTAGATGTGTTGATTTAATGTTCAAACATTTCCTTTAGAAAATATTTGTAAAAGAAACATTTAGACAGTTACAGAAATGTTTTCCCTTTTGTTTTTGAATAAAACTATTTACCAAATATATCTACCGAAAATCTGCAAGTCATCATCCCAAAACTGCACTTTTCAGCAAACATTCTTTCCTAAAAAAAGTTTCCATCTAAATCTTCATGTTTCCTTTAGAGCATTTTTCTTTCATAAATCGGTAGTGATAGCCAGGAAGACACCAGCCAAATAGCTTTAACAAGAATGAGACTCATCAGTTACTAAGAATGGTTGAATAATACCCTGTATTTTCAAGATCCTATTCATCCTGACTGTCTCTAGCTTAAAGATCCTACCCTATATCCTCCGGATCTCTATATCCTGAGGGTACAGGTCAATTTTTCAAATCTGCTCAAAATTTTGACTATACATCACCTCGAAACACCAACCAATCTTGCTTAAATTTCAGCATCAAAACGGCAAGACCACTAACACTATTGCATATCTGCCAGGCAGCACAGCGAGCCAGTTCCCACGCCACGTTCCCAGCCCAGCTGTCATCCCTGACAGCCACCTGACTTCTTAGAGCAGGTTGCTGCTTGGCTGCTCCCATCTGGCTTCGCCCCACAGCAAGCTCCCTTGCAGAGATGTGCCTGCCTTTTCCCACAGCAGGCAACAGGGCGTCTTTGGGGAACGTCTTTGTGGACCCCATGGATCTCTCTCCGTGCCACCTGTGCTGTAGCAGCGCCACTTGGAAGTGCTTGATTCAGGACAGAGGCAATGCAGAGAGCGACACCTGAAGCTAAGGCTGCTTGCCACTTCCCGTTTCATTTGGACATGATTTCGCAAAAAATCTCTGCAACCGCTGACATTTCTGGCGATGTCTGTCCCAGCAAATGGGAAAGAGTGGGATGACAGAAATTCTTAACAAAAGACGGATGTTTCTAACACTGAGAACACAATCTTTACCATCCCCCACCCCCACCCCCAGTTGTTTTAAGAAGTTGGTGAATTCTTTTAGCTGAAAACTCACACCTCTGGCATGTAAGGTTTCTGTCTGCATAGCTGGATTTAAATTTCTTGTTGTCATAAACAACTGAAAGTGGATTTAGAGCGGTAAGAAGCAGGCAACTTTAACAACAAGCATAGCTTGCTGTGCCACCTTTTAATAAAATATTATCTGTCATCAAAATTAGCCAACTCTCTTAAAAATTCAGGCTTTGTGGTCTTATTTTTCTGCTCCCCCGCAGTCTGCTCCTAGGCTCCAACTATATCCATGTATAATCTATGGTTGTTTTGCAGAGTCGCGTGACTGCTCTTTGAATTATAATCTCTTTAAACATGGTTAGAGATTTCTGCTTGGCCAGCTGCCACTTTCCTCTGCCATTTGTATTTATGACATGATCACGATGGACCTGATATGCCATAGCTGGCGTAACCTGTGTCATTATTTGCGCTCAGACAAACTGTGTGAAAAATGCTACAGAAGCAGAAAAGTTGGTGCTTTACGCATAGGCTGAGCCATCAGTTTGTGCAGGTGTCAGCGGCTGTCAGAGGGACAGGGAGGAGGAAACTTCACCCTTGTGATTACGATCACAAGCTGCAGGTGACCCAGAAGACACTCAATGATGGACAGTAATGAGGAAAAGAAAAGAGAATTAGTTCTGGAAGGAGGTGCACAGTGGGGAGAAAAGTAACAGCAGGGAAGCAATGTGGTGAAAAAATGAGCAAGATGAAGGGGAGGAAACAGCAGAGAAACTGAGAAATAAACATGAAATGGTGGGAAAAAAAAGAAGGACAGGGAAAAAAAGCCAGGACAAGATGAGAAGGGAAGAGCACTGAGAAGTGTTTATACAGATAGATGCACCAGAAGCCAGCGCACTGGACCGAATCCCAAACAGCTATCATGGAGGAGCCTGCATCCACGCTGCTGGAGAGGAACGAGAACAGCAAAGGCTCTCACCGTGAATTTTTTGTAGAGCTCATAAGTGAGCAGAGGGTTGGGCAGCTCCCTGAAGTACAGCTTGCAGAGTGACCCCACGCAGTGGATGTCCTGGAGGTAAACTTCCCTTGTCAGATCCGGGCATTGGTCAGAAACAAACTCTTGTCTGAAACAACATGCAAACATAACAGTGTAGGCCAATAAAAGCTTTAGCATCCCGGTGCTCCACCCTGAGTGCTCCTTTACAGCTAGAAGAAAAAACTAACCGGCAAGCAGAGATGTCTCTGCAGCCTGGCCCAGGTTGTCTCCAGGGGTCAAGCCCTGAGGTTCCAACTAGTCTGTTTTCCCCAGCAGCCCTATGAGTGGACCCCAACCTGATATAAAGAGATTGCTTTGTCTTGAAGTGAGAGAGAACAACTTAGCGTTTCTACAGAGACCCTCCATGCCTTTCCCATTAATAGATGCAGAAGGAGATTGTTTGTTTTGTGGTTGTGTGGGTTTTGTTTTGGGGGTTTTTTTTGTCATGGACTAATCCCTGGAATGTATTTCCCTGTTACCAGCTTCAGAGATGGTTTATCTTCTGCAGCAGTGTAGAGCTCTGTCAGCCCCAGTCTATGCCTGAGGGACTAACAGCGAAAAGGTACTGATCAATGTGACCAAATCCCTCTGGCACTCAGAGAGGTTGCCCTTACCTCAGCTTTTGGATGTTGGATGTCACTCCTGAGAGGCGGTAGATCCCATCCACAATGCCATGAGTTTCGATGAACTCCGCACAGCTCTTCAGCACGTAGGGGACTAGGAGAGGAAAGCAAGGCAAGGTGCCCAGTGAACACACACCGAGAACTTCCACAAGTCACTACAGTGGAGACAGTTTCATGAAACAACAGCAGAAGCTCTCTGCAGATGCAGGGAAGGGTATAGCAATGGGAGAAATACAGGGAAAATTAAAAATAAACCCCACAAAGTGGCTGTAGCCAGTTTGCAAAGTGAGGATATGTTATGGTTGTGCCATGCCACACTCATTGACACATGACAGTGACTGACCCTGAAGTCACAGAAACATTGTGGGAGGAAAGGTAGGGTTTCTCTCTCTCCTTTTTTCTTTTCTTTCCAGAAAAAGAAGCAATTTCATTGTAATTGAAAGCATGAGGTAAAGCTTGAGGTCCTGGGAACGTCCCCCCTGCCCAAGACAGAGCTCCAGCCTCGCTGCGCATTGTGCCAAAAGGTCTGATTGGCTTGGATAAAAATCAGAGAAGCATTCACACTTCCATATAAGCCTATATATCCACAGTTTAGTGCTCATAAACTCCCACAGAGGGGGTATAAAGTTCAAATATTGACTAGATCTGCACACTGACAAAATTTGACATTGCCTTCAAAAGAACTCCATCCACATAATGAGCCAAAGACTTAACCAGCCTTAAAGCTGAGAGGAGCCTGAGGCACAACATTTATACCCAGACCTGGACCCAAAGTGTGTGTTTATTTTCCCCCCATTATATAGGTACAGGAAACCTTCATCCTCTTGGTCAAACCAAGCCTCCCTGTCCCCACTACTATAACAACCCTAACTATAACAATAACAGTAAGAGAGCCCTTCCTTATTAGGTACTAGAAACTACTGTGTATTTAATGCAATGCTTCACACAGCCATAAGCGCAAAAGTCAGTAAATGCAGAAGTTGAAGTTCCCCGCTGTAATGCTGACTCTGCTGCACTGTGCGTTCGGGAAGCTGTGTGGAAGAAAACAGACTAAGCCATACGTTTGACTGGAAATCCAAGTTTAGCAATTACTGCATCTTTGCAACACCACAGAGATAATGCCTCTGGCTGGACCTTCCCTGAGTTCTTCTGCTCGAAGTTCAGGACCATACTGACATATGAACATGGGCTTCATCCGGCGGCATGTAAAGACAGCACTCCAAGGACAGCCTGAAGAAATACCAGCTGGTACAGTATTGTATTGCTCATGGGTGCCGTTGAGGCCAGAGCCAGCTCATGGGTGGACTTGCCCCTACCAAGCAGCCCAGGGAACAGGCTTTGGTGAGAAAGGCTCCCAAGCTGGTCCCTGCCTCAGTGACATGCTATTCCTGAGCCCAGCCGGTCTGGAAAGTGCTACCCTTCTGCTTCCCGACTCCTATCAAGAGAGGCAAAGGTCCTTCTTGTGTGTCCCTTCTCAGCTGGCCAACCCAACTGCAGGAATACACAAAGTGCCAGTGATTATCTGGAAGCCTGAATGATCCAAACAGACTAATTCTCCTCAGTTAAAGGAGCATCTCCAAAACAACAGGGAATAGTTGACTTTATGGAGTTTTGAGCAGGGACTCATAATGCAGGCACATTAGTCACGCTGTGTTACACTCAAAGCCCTTGGGCTGATGTTTAAGACCCTCAGGTTGTTGGGCTAAGACTGAGAGCAGGGCTTCTGGCCAGGGCCCTAGCTTACTACAACAACAACGTTCATGGGAAACCATGAAATCACCTAGAGGACAGGTGAAGTCTACAGAGTCAAAGCTTTGTCCACAGCAGTTGCAGAGCTATAGGATACTCTCCTCAAGGATTTTTTGAGGAGAAGACGCATCAGTGCCTTCCAGAAGGCACATGGGAAGCATTCCTTTCACTGCATACAGCACCTACTTCTTAAGAGGACTAGAAGATATGGAAGGAGACAGAGCAAAAGGGAAGCATGAATTTCCTTAAAATCCTACCAAGAAAAGCCCAAGTGACATATCAAGAAAGAGGAACTTCCTACTCTGAGTAAGACCTGATTATCTGTGGCTGCAGTAGGGAATTCAGATCATATGATGATGAGCATGCCAGAATTAAAAAAAAAAAAAAAAGGCAAGTGAAATGACTTCAAGTCTCTTCTTCATTCCTGGGTGGTCAGGCCGCACCGTCTTTGTGGCACAAGCTATGCATACATGGCATAATAAGATTTCCTTTTTGGTAGGGGTCTATGGGAATAAATCTAATGTAAACAGCAAAATTTCAAGCTAGGCAGAACCATGTTGACTTCAGATCTGGTTAGGTGGGAGAATGGGTGAACCACTCCATGCTACCTGGAAAAAGGAGAACTGATTGAACAGAAAACTTATTTGATCAGAACAGCCATGTGACAAAGTTTGTTTAAAAATTAAACAGTCTTTCATATAGACAAACTTCATATGATGGTACCTAGCTGCCACAAAAATGGGATCCATACCCATAGTGCCCTCTATTAGATACTTTTTAAAACCTCAATGTTAAGAATAAACACACCAACTAAAAATGCATATACTGATGTTTGTTGTGACTAATTTGACCTCTTGAAAGTAAGACCTATTAAATCATACCCTTTTAATGCTGAGTTTTAAGTTTCCTTGGGATAAATTAGGTCAAGAGGCCTCAGGCAGGTAAGCAAACCTCTTATACACAAACCAGAGAAGGCTAGATCCATCTGTTGAGAACTGGTAAGCAAAAAAAGGGGCCTGAGGGGAGCAATCTATAGCATACGTATGAAATTCAACCTATTTTTAAAAGTGGGTAAAGACTCCACAGTACAGACAACCTATAGACTGCAGATAGACAACGTGCACTGAGCGCTGCCAGTATCTCTTACTCCAGACCTGCAGTCTTCCCTGCTTTTCCAGCCCTGGGCTCCTCATGCATCTCTGCCAGTGCCTTTCAGTCATCAGGTGTAGAGGAACTGTAGAAGGTTAATTAACATGGATAATATACAGTTGTGGGCTTGCTTCTGGGGTGGTGAGTTGGCTGATGTGGGTAATGTACAGCTGTGGCTTGTTCCTGCTAAGTAGCTAAATAGCACTGAGGAGCCTGGAAGAG
>JAVJGI010000060.1:4212525-4292546 GCA_035590275.1 Ibycter americanus | reverse complement strand
TTTTTTTCACCGTGCTATCTCTGCTCCAACTCAAGCCAGGTAGTGCTTATCATTTCCTCTGCACAGCACACACCAGCGTGCATGCGTTTCCTGCCCACCAGTCCTAAACTGCAAGCTGACATTGTTTTCAAGGCCCCCCTCACTCGGAGGCAGGAGCAGCCCTGCTGCACAGCTCTTCCTGTTGATGTCAGGTCCCTCTTCCTCCCAAAGCAAATGGGCTTCCTGACGGCATCTGTGTCCTTTTCCATGAGGACTAGCAGGAGCCATTTTCCTACACAGCGTCGGGGAAAAAAAAAAATAAATTGGTAGCAGAGACAGGGATCTAATGGGGAGGAGCAGGGGTGGATTTTTTTTTTTTTTCCTAGCAGTGTTGAAGAACATCTGGGGTCCCTCTCAGTGAGGACAGAGAAGAGATAAGAGGTCAAAACAATAGAGCTGTGTCTCAGGGATGCCTGTATTTGCAAGTACCAGAGAAATCACTTATTAGCACAGAACATCAGAGACTAATTACAGCTGCTGATTTCCCACTGCTAAGGAATGTAAGCTCACAAAAGAAAAGCTACAGCCATGGCCTCCGTGCTCCAGCGGCGCTGTCATAAGCTGTGGGAGATGCCAAGACCTTTACACCAGACCATTGCCTTCGTTTTTATTCTTTCAAATGGAGAAATCTCTACCGCTGCCAACACTGTTTCATCAACAGTGGAGAAACTGGATGAGATTGCAGAATACGGCTTATGCCAGGCTGAAGCCCTTTGGCTCCACAGACTGCCCTTGCACGAGCCATTGTCCCAGCAGAGAAGCGAAAACCCAACCAGACATCATTCCGCACCTCCCCTGGTCCATGGCATTCAAGGTTTCATTTGTCCCAGTAGGGAAGTTGATGGGCTTGTCCCAGCTCCCACCAGGAGGTTATCAGTTTGCTTCTCAGTATAAGAAACAGCCCGGGAACCTGTGATTACAGGCTCCATCGTGGTGGGGACACGGATCAGGGCAGAGCACGAGGAGCACAGCCAGCCGAGCGTTCCCTGCCCTCTGCAGCGTTTCAGCCACACGGCTCCCACAGCCTCCCGCACCAGGCGAGGAGCTGGCTCGCGCTGGGACACCTTCCCCTGTAAGCAGAGGTTTCCCATGCCTGGGGAAATAAAGTCCCCCAGCATTTTCTATACCACATCTAAAACTGTGGCCAAATGGGTGGGGTGGGGAGGGGAGGGGGTTTACTAAGGGGTCATTAGCGATAGCCAGAGCAGGACCTGCCCCTTAGAGTCTCAACTACTGCTTTTAATGCCCCTCTGGGATTTCAATAAAATATATTGTTATAATGTGATTTTCTCCTTCTTTTCCTATCCTTTCACTTTCCTGTGTCTCTGTAGGAGCTAAGCAAAGGGTTACGCTTCCAAATTCTGGCCATAAATTGCCACAGAGGCTGACAAAATTACTCCAGCTTTATGCAACTGTAGCCAGCAGCAGATGTGGCCCCAAGTCTGGCAGAGCCAGCAGACTTGCGAGAGAATGAACTGGGGCTTAGTTTTCCTCACAAGAAGAAATTCTTACTCGAGGTGCAATTGCAAAATCTTGACAGCCGGTGCGGGTGTAAGATGCGAAGGAAAAAAGCCCACCTACGTTCTCACAGCAGAAGTTGGCCAGGGCTGCTGAAATTCACAGGGCTGACATTTAGGCAAGCACTCGCGGCCGCAGAAGATGCGCCCCGCATGGCTAAACTCAGCTGGAGCTGTGCCACCGCTTGCACGCAAGAGCAGGAGGGGGGACCAGGAGAGGAGATCTCCCTGCTTTTTTTAGGGAGCTCCAGCCTACACAGTGCCGGTGGTTTTTCTGGAAGATGCCTAGCAGCCAGCAGTGCCAGCTAAAACCCGTGAGTGCTTTGCAGGATGGGACCCCATTCCCAAAGCTGCTCTGGGAGCAAAACCACACTTTGATGAAGGAACACGCAAGAGAAACAGGCTCCACCGTGCTCACATTTTCCCATCACACTCTCCCTGCCTTTTAGTACGGCTCGCTATTCATGAATGAATTACCTCAATCCCTCTTAAGCAATGTACTGACCAGGAAAAGGGCGTGGGGATTATTAATGGAAAAATCCTTGAATCTCTTAGCCCTGTAGCGTGGCTACAGTTACAAGGAAAACAGGATACCATGCTGCATGTGGGGAGGAGGAAAAGAAAAGGAGCAGAAACTCTTAACGATCTACAGGGACTGACTGGCAAGGAAGAACAAAGTGGCGGTGGTAAAGAGGCACAGCTGGCCCAAATTACCAGGAGAGAAACAAACGTGCACAATAGTGGTCTGCACAGGGTATAAATACCACCGAGGGAAATGGCTCGTTCTGGATGATCAAGGGGTTGTAACTAGGAGTGGCTGAATGCAAATACGAGGGGAAATTTAGGTTGAATGGTAGGAAAAACCTCCTAAGAGTGAGACATAGTATCATGTAGAATCGCCTTCTCAAGGGGGGGGGTGGGAGCTGTGCTGCCTGGAAATTTAAAATTAGGTAGGAGATTACCCTGAAGGGAACAGTCCTGCACAGGACGCTGTGACAAGGACAAAACAATCTTCCAGGCCTTCCCACGGCATTATCAGGTGATGCCTTTTAAGCCACAGTGAGATCTCCTGGAAGACCTTGCTGTGTTAATTATAAAGGAAAGCATATAGTGCCAGCACTCACTACTACAACGGACAACCGCAACCAGCAGCTGGAGTTTAAATTGGATACTAAAGCATGCGGGAAGAAAGGCTGCTTGAAAATCTTCCAGCAGAACGATTTTCCAGTGGGAAAGAGTGCATTTCACAGAACCAAACTGTTTCACCAGATTCAGTTCGATTTTTCAACCAAAGAAATACTCAAATATATTGTCTCTAGAAGGTGAAGTATGTTCACTTCCGTATCATTATTTTCAATGCAATATAAACTTTAAGAGAGTTTTTATTTTGGGGAAGTTTCTATTTTTTTATTCTGATTCCAGTTTGAAAGGAAGCCTTGTGGTAGAGGGAGACGGAGCACAGTGCAAAGCAGGAACGGGCTCTAATGGATATCAAGTGATATCATCAGTGACTGGTTAGTGTTTGCTCCTCTCTGTACACTTCTGAGGATGGCAGCACCGTTCCTTGCAAGCTGAAGCCCAGGATATCGTGTGTGTTTCTTGTCAATGAACGAGAGAATAAGGAAGCGAGCATCCTGGGATTTGCTTTTCAACCCTCAGGATACAAACCCCCCTCATTTGGAATCCTGCTTGTATCTGATGTCCCTCGTTGTGAGGATAAAACCCCAGCACAGTCTCATGGAATGTGCTTTGCTTCCATCAGCAAAATTCTAACCCCTTGGCAAGGACTCATGAACTAACAGAGGAGAAGTATCGTTCTCATCCCATAGGTGCAAAAAATGAGAAACAGAAATGAGTTGGCAGCCTGAGGTCTTGCAATGAGCTAGTGGATGAGCTAGGGTTAGAGCCCACGGCTTTGATTCCTGCTCTGCAGCTAAATCACACAGCCAGTTTTCTTGTATCTGAACACCTGGTGAAGAGAAACTTACCTTCAAAAGCTCAGAAGCTGGTAAAGCATGCAGAGATTGCAACTGATTTATCAGAATCTCTGACCCAGAAAGTTGAGTTGAAAGTCTCACACAGATGTGTTTTCCTGGGAGAGACTCAATTCTTCCCAAGCTTCTACCAAACCAGACAAACCCTCCTTACCCAAACTTCTAGCCAAAATCTGGACACGTGGACTAAAACTTCAGGAAGAGATTTGAGTCAGAGATTGCCGATCAGATTCTTGGAGCAACCTTTTCGGCTGCTTGTCCTAAAAGTTAGCCTTGTACCAAAAGACCAGACTTCAGTATCCCTGTGCCTGGGAATGTTTGGAATTGGATCCACGCTTTGTGGCTTGGTCTCACTTCTCATTCTTTTCTTTTTTTTTCCTCTTGAATGATTCTCTCATAACTAAATACCACAATAATGGCAAGAAGCTACCCAGAGGCCATCTGGGGAGAAACTGCATTATTTCTGATCGTTTCAGGGAAGTGAGGTTGGTGGGGGGTGGGAGGGGAGGCCTGAATTCGCTGGGCAAGATGTCCTGTCTGTTCACAGACCAGTTCTATCTCTTGCATTCCCTGTCTTCTGACTTCTTCCACCTCCTCAACTACCCACTGGTTTCCTTACTTTACCTTTCATTTTCATTTCACAGGGCACTCCGTTTTCAGCATCATTTTCTTGCCATGGAGACTAAACTGAAGCCCCACCTGGGCTTCTCCACCAGGAGAGCTGGCCCGAGGTTTAAAATCCCTCCCCAGCCAAAAGGTGCTCGGATCTGGCATTTACGATTCAAGCCCGTATCTTCCAACCGCAGCTCTAAACTGGTTCAAAGACTTTTGTTCGTAGCTTTTGTTCCCAGCTTTTGTTCCCTTCTCTGTTCCCTTGAAATGCCAGCAAACATGGCTTTGTTGATGCCATCAGGGTGGTCTGACCGCTTCCCACGCTGGGCATGCAGATTGGGTAGCTGTGGAGCAGTCAGCAATTCACTGGGTGTCTCCTCTAGGATGTTGTTGTTCCTCACACCAAGGCAGTGGCCTGAAGCAGCAACACTGCCGTGAAATCAACAGAAAACAAATCCACCTCCAGCTGCCCTGGCTCACACAGGGACACGCAGACTGTTTGTTCCAAACCAGCAGCTGCCGATGCTGCCAGGAGGGCAGGAAACCATGCTGGGAACCCAGGGCTCTCCTCGGATATTGGGATGGATATCCACCCTTTCAGACATTCCCCGCTTTGTCTGGAGGAAGGCTCAAAATATATGTGTTACTGCTGCCTCCTGAGCCAACAGACTGCAGGGCTGTCAGAGCTCACAGCCCTCACAGCTGTTCCACTTCAAGTGGAAATGGTTTTCCTGAAGTCCAAGAGGGGGGACACACGCATGTCCTACCCCAGGCACCTCCTGTCACCTGTAAGAAACACCCACAAGACGTGCCTGCCTGCTGTCACAACATCACAGGGCAGGGCACAGGAGGGATGGAGAAAACTGCCAACCACGGGCTATATTTCTCTGCCCCATCACAGGAATCACTTTCAGTCTGCACCGCCCTGGAGGGGTTGCCTTAGCATCATTCCTCTGCCCACCTGAAGGGTTTGTACCAAGGGGGATCCTCAGGGCTTCCAGAACATTTGTCCTGCCCTCTCTGCTTTGCCTGCCAACACGCCGCAAAATATCAGTCGTTGCCTCTCAGCTGCATCTGAAATAAAGTGTTTGGCTTCAGCCTGAAGAGCCCAAGTAGCACTGCTCTGCTGCACTTCCCTGGTAGCCATCACGTTAAAGATGTGATCGTATTTAGGAATGAGCTGTGGGTCTTCCTGCTCTCTGCTCTGCACGTCTCAGGTTCAGTTGATCTTTTCCTACCACGATGCTTTTTCTCACTGTTTATTATTAATTCATTTTCTCCAATTACAGCAGAAAAGGGCCCTGGCCAAGGAGGAATTTTGCAGCATGTCTCAAAAAAGATCATATTTGTCTGCAGCTTGGCTTCATTTAAGGAAGGTCATACTGTGGTCAAGCACTCTTAAAACAGACAATGCCTTGTCTCCAGGTCTCCAGAAGCTCCCATCCAGGCACAGTCATCAAAACTTTCAACTTGGGTGCTCCTCTGGTACCTATCCAGCCTCACCAATTCTTTCTCAGCAGTCTGTCCTTCAAGAGATTTAGGCCAACACAATCTACTTCTCTTGGAGTTGATGCTACCACCATCTTCAATGCCAACTGCAGTAAATTACAGCAGCACTAGCTGCTGTTGACAAATCCACCTAAAAATTGGATCTTTTCTTCACTCTTGACACCAGTTGTGTTCTGGTGCATTCCTTGGAGTTCCCTGGAGCCAATTTGTGGCTCACTTTGGTGTGAACAGGGAAAGCATGGATGTTGTGGAAGCACTTTGTCACAGGGGAGATTTGCAAGTACCCACGTCATGTAGATGTTGCTTTTGTTCTGCTTTTCACCAGCCTAAATCATAAGCCCCATTACATCAGGGAAAACTTGCCATATATGCAGATCTCAAGCACTTTCACACCAGTTGGCTGCAGCATCCCAGATTTATACTGGTGTCACTGAGGTCAGAAGCTGGTCCGATGCCATGCAACTTGTGCTTCTGGAGGAGCTCAATGGCAAAAAGCAGTATGCTGAAATGGTGGCAAGGTGTCAGAGTGCTGCAAGGTGCTGGAAAAACTTTCAGAGCCACAGTAACAAAAGGAAGACACCCTTCCTCTGCCAGCTTGTGAATCCCTTACACTTCTTGTGTCCCACTATGAGAGACCGTGTGTGTTGGAGCGCTTGAAAGGACACATGAGGTGTTGAGAGCCACATGCTAGGGAAGACCTGTTGTGCAACATGCAGCCAAGGAGTATGTTCCTAACCGGATCCCTTGGCTTGCAGAGCCCTCATCCATCCAACTTTGCCACACAACCCTGCACACTCCCTTCTACTCCATAGCTTCATGCACCAGAGGATAGCTGGGCAGGGGACATTCAGTCAGGCCAGCTGTGCCAGCTGAGCAGAGTAGGAAAGGGGCTGCAGGGAGACACATCAAAACGAATGCACGAAGTGCAGACACAGCTGTTATGGAGTGTAGACCAGTGCCCTGGTCCCCTGGGCACAGATGGTCCCATGCAGAGTTAGAGCTTGGCTTCACATGCAGTGTGCAGGCCATCCCAGGTATTAGGATGGCTCTGGGTAGAGATGGGAGTCAGTTGGATGAATCCACTACCCTAGATCTGAAATGCTGGGCATAATGGCATGATTTAGCAGCACAGCCTGGTTCATAACCCCCTCGGCTGTGCAGTGTGCAAGCAGACATTTGGGTCAATGATGTCTTGTTGGACTTGGAAGAGGACATGGTAAAGCGGGTGGGAGTCACAGGCAGGTCTACATCAGCAAGTTTGTCCTACTCAGAAGAAACAAAGGAAGCATTGCAAAAAAGATAGTGATGTTCCCTGGGAATCCACTTCTGAATCTAGCTTCCCGGCTGTGACCTGAGACTCCTTTATAAATCTTGTCAGGAGGACAGCATTGACCAACAGAACACAACAGCTAATCATACAATCTGAAGAATATCCATTACGTACTCAGCTAGTGACATTTTAAAGCCTATAATTTTTTGCATCTGTAGTCTCCTGGTCTGTAGTATTTACTCTCCCTTCCCTTGGAGCCAAGCTAGAGACAGGCTCAGATAAAAACCCCGCAGCTGAACACCCTGGATTTCAAGGAAATGGAACTCAGGCATCTATACTTCAAATTCAGCCCTGATCAGAGCAATGTGAGAAGAATCAGTTCAAAATAAGCTAGGGTCCAGACAGGCATCTTCATCTCCCACTTTGGGCAGGAGACAGCAGAGGCCAATGCCAGAACTCCAGAGTGTAATCCAAGCAGGCTTTCGAGGTATGCAAAACTCCAGTGTAACTCACAGCTCTGTAGACCTGTAGACCTCTGTAGACAACAGAGACAAGGTCTTTTTCTTCTGATTTCAGGTTTTGTTGGGGAATTTCTTAACTTCGAATTGGTATCATTTGGGTAACCTCAGTCCTCTTCTACACAACAGCCTGGGCACTCCTGACAGGGATCTTTATAGAGGGTTTGGAAAAAAGTATTGGAAAAATATGAATTCGGGAAACAGGAATATTACAACCTTGCTAGCACAAAGGCAAAAGCCGTTGCGCGCACACAAATTTAGAAGCAGCAACAGCAAAATCCTTTGAAGGAAAACAGCAGTGATTTTTATTATTGCCTTATATGAGTTCAGAATGTTGCAAAGTTAAACAAACCAATTATAAAGTTGGGTATTTAAAAATACTTAATGTTTCACAGTCTCCTTTGAGATGAATCAGGTATCCAAACATCTGGGGACTGCAAAATCCATCAGGAAACACAGACAGATGAGACACATCAAGACAGGAAGGTTCAAGGCTGCCATCGGAGAGACAAGGAACAGCAGGAGATTCCCGCAGCTTCTTTTGGGTAAGAAATGTTAGTACTACATGGATGTGTACACTAAACAAAAAGAGGAAGAAAAAGAGAGGGCTAAAAAAGGTTTTTGCAAGTCTCCTGCTGTTCTATGTCTTTCTCACTTTGCTCTGATCTCTCTGTACATGTCACTGGCTGGCAGGATGACTGCTTCCTGATTCATGATTTCATATTTAATTCTTTCTATATAAAAGGAATTTAAAGGAAATTATTACAAATGGTTTGGCCACACTGCATCAAGTCATTGGAAACTATTTCATTACCCCTGATGGGGGTTTTTTTCCTTTCCTTTTTTTTTTTTCTCCTTTAAGAGAAAAGTTAGATGTTTTCCTAAACACTTTCCAGACTTGAGCTATTCACAAATTGCATGTGGAAGGCAAACACAGCACAGGCCTGGAAGAAAGAGGCTCTCATACTGGACACCCCAGTAGCTTGGGGCGTTGCAGGCGGTGTCCTCGGCAGCGTTTCCTTTCAGAGAGCTGCTGCTGCATGAAAATGCTTTGGGTGTAGCAATCCTGGGCTCATCCCACAGGCACTTCATGAAAGAGGCAACTGTTCCGTGTTGGGAATTCAGAGAAGCCTCTGGCCAGCAGCGGCTGCTGGAGGCACCCTGATTAAAGCCCCATTGTTTTGCCCACTCCAGCAGCCCTGCTAAACCGCTCCCTGATGAAGCCCCTGCCTGTCCAGTGGTTTGGGAAGAGGCAAATAAGTAAATACAGTCGTTGCGGGGAATAACAAAGATTGGAGGAAGCAAGGAGAGAGGAAGCAACAACAACAACAAAAAATTCTTTAATGCACTACGTTTCTTCAAAGGCAAATGCCAAGAAGTTGGGTTTCTGGGTTGTGTTTCTTTTGTCTTTCTGACTCCTGGATCTTGCTGTACTAAGGGCTTTGAGACACTAACAAACACATTGCAAACACAAGAAGGGGTGTTGCAGGAAAAGGGCGTTGAGATCATGCTTAATCAAACTTCCTTACATTTTGATAGCTACAGTACTGCTGTATAAGTCAATCATCTCTTTGCCTTTGCAGGTCTTTGCAGCCAACACAGCTGAGCCACACACTTCAGGCCAAGACCTATATCCTGATGTTAGCACATGGCTGATGGGTTTCAGAGGAAAAAAACCACCCGGCTAAGTTAATCTCCTCATCTCTCAAAGGGGGACAAACAGCATGATCTAAAAGCAGGAACATACTGGAGACTATAAAACCAGAGAAGTTTTGATTCATAGCACCAGCTTCCAAAGCAAAGGAAGCTGAGGCACGGCATGCCCTCAGCAGGCAATGAAGCTGAGCACATTTAAACGTTAAGTCTTGAAAGCTTATCCAAGTGAGACAAAGCTGCTCTTGCTCATACCCGTATACTCTGGAACTGATCAGAGACTGAAGCTTATTTTAACATGAGTTAGGCAGCAAAGGGGGAATGAAAAAATGTAGTTAGCTGATGAAAAAATGCATCACTCTCAATGCAGTAACTCAATGGCATCTCCTTGCACTTTCCAAAACCAAGCTTGTTTAAGAGCTGGAAGGAGCCAGAAATAATTCCCTCACCTCTCACACTGGCTCAGTTTTGGGTAAGAATCTGGAAGAGTTTTGGATAACAAGAGTTGTTGGCACTGTGAGCACCTTCCTTTACTCTCTGCTGTTTCTGATGAACACTGTTCCCGTCTATCCTCTGGCTGGCTGTACCCAGAAAAGCATCTCTTCATCTGTCCTATCCTTACTACCAAAGCTGCCAGGATTTTGAATCTTACTCCCACTTATAGCCCTTTCTCTTCCACCATCCATTGGCAGGCTCCAGTTGTTCCAATCCTGTCAGTTTTGCTCTCAGGCTAGTTTTTCCAACCTTCCTCTCCTCCGTTTCAAGCATACTGGAATTTCCTCACATGCTTTCTCCACTCCACCTTTGCCCTATTCCCTTTCCCCATTCACCTCCTCTGGTCTCCTTTTCCTTTTCGCTGCCACACTTCTTCCCTCCCAGCTGTTTCTTTGGATGCATTATCACTAGCTTCTGTCATGAACCTAAGGCTGGGTCTGGTCCCAAAACCAGAATCAATTGAAATTGCTGCCAGTGACTTGTAAGGGACAGTCCTTTCCCTGAGACGGTAACGCATCATGTCCCCTCGTGTGCAAAGAGAAAGTGTGTTATTGCATATTCTAAATCAGAGACTATAAAGTGAACATTACACTCTTGCAGAAAGTCTTTGTAGCAGGGGTGGTGTGTTTTTGGTTGGGTTTGGGGTTTTTTTGGTGGTTTTATTTTTAAAGATTAGCAGAACTAAGGACAGCATCCTGGACAAATTCCAGTTTAGGGTAATCTCTTCTGCTATTTCAGATAGATGCTGAATTGTTTTTCCATTTCCTAGACCCAGAGGTTAGGGGGTAAATCGTTGTCACGTTCTCTACAAAGCTAAAACATCACGTGTCAGGGCAGAGGCCTCACTGACTCAGGAGGAAGCACTAGCAACCTTCCTCTCCAGGTTTGTAGTGCCACCCTGGTGTTCCTCACACCTCCCTCTGAGGCTCTTGGTATGGGGGCTGCCGGAGACAGGCAAGCTGGGCAAGTGCCATCCTTCTTTGCCCTCACTGTCATCCAATGTGGCATTCCCCACAGCAGCAAGAGCCCACTTTTCAGTACTGGGTGAAGAAAACAGCTGAGACTCTCCACATTTAATAATCATAACAATAATAATACTGAGAACTTTGTATGGAAAAGAAGACAATACCAGCATCACTTAACCACTGAGGGAAGTAGAATGTGGAAGAAGGAGTGGCCTAAGGTCTCTGAGTCAAGCAGTGGCAGGAGCAGAGCTTGCCATAGCCTGCAGCATGCCACCGGTGTAACTCCTACCACCTCCTTTGCTCCATGCAGTTCCAACTCCAGTCTGAGCAGCTCAGCCTCCATTCACTTCCAAACACCAGAATGTAAAGGGAAAAGCAAAAGGTGTGCTTTTAAGCTGCTTACATGTCCACCAGGTCACCAAACCAGACAAGGGTTAAAGGAAACCAGGCTGAAGGTACAAAATCTCATTTCACGTGTGAACGCCCACGCTCTGTTCTAGCCACCGGTACTGCCTTGGCACAGGGCATGGAGGGGATGGCACTGCCCAGGGCACGCGTGGAGCTCTTCCCAACATTTCAGACAACTGTGCTGCTGGTAGCTTGGAAAAGCACTCAACCAAAACTGCTGACACATGTCAAATCCCCCCAAGCAGCGTTACTGGCCCGGCCAAGTGCATTCGAGGAGCTACCAAGCCAGGGACACGGAGCCCACGTGCTGGGGGCTGGCCTCTTGCTCCCTGGGCTGGGATAATTGGACATTGTTCGGCCGCTGAATCACCGCTCTGTCGGGCTGTGGGCTTGTCTCGTAGGGACGAGCTAATTAACATGCAAACTGCCAATGGAAGGAGAGGGTCAGAGATGGCCCTCACCCTTTCCTCACCCCCATAGTAAGCAGGAGGTTTGTGCGCAACCACAACGCCCTGAAGGGAGAAGGGTGGGGAAGGGGAGAGGAAGGGAGAAGCCCCTTGAACACTTCCCATTCAAACCCAAATACAGGACCCCTCATCAGACACGGGAGAGGATTTTCCTGCCGTACCCAGGTTTTCATTTGCAGTCGGCTCCCTGTGAACTTGTGACCAGCCCCCGAAGCCGCCCGGAGATCTCAGCGGCACGCAGTGACACTCTTGCTGCCTTTGTCCCTTGTCCCCCATTGACAGAGGTCCCACTTTTCACCACTGCAGCCCAACCGAATTGCTGAAAGCACTGCAGAGACAAGGCTGCACCGAACGTCCCAAACGCCACACTGGCATCGCCAAGAGGTAAAGCAAGTGCCACTATTGCTATCAGTCTCTTTTCAAGGAGGCAGAAGTGGGGAAAGGGATGGAAATTAAGGCACTTCACAGGCTAAAATATCTTTCCTTAAGCACAAGAACTGATGTCAGATGCACCCGTGCTGTCCCCTGAATCACAACTACACAAAATCTTTTCATATCCTGCAAACATTCTCTGTCAAGAGGCAGGAACACATTATTCTGATTTTTCCCATTCTCCCAAAGAAAACACGCATGTCTCTCCCCTATTTTTCTACCAATCCTCGCTTAAATTGGCTTCATAGGTATATAATGTTGCAAAGAAAAGCCTTGCTGTCACCCTTTGTCCACTTGCTAAATCCTTCCACCATCTCGCACTGAGTTCAAATCAGTAGTAAGAGGTGCATGAAAAATCCCAAGTAGGGAACCATTATTAGGGCAGGCATAAGCCTCCAAAGCCCTTAGGATCCAGAGCTGCAGTTTATGTCTGTCTGTAATGCCCAAGAGCTAACATCAATAATTTAATGAGCGCCTTACATCCTGAAATATTTCACAAACTGCAAAAACAAGACTCACTCCACCCACCTCTAGGCTGGGAGGTGGCAGCTGTTGAGCTGAGCAGAGTAAGGCTACGTGACACTTTAGGACATTGGGTAAAAAAAACAAATCATGGTTCCAGCTGAAATTGCTCCTGGAAAGGAAAAGCATGGACATGCGTAAAAAAGTCCCTATCCCTTAGAAACAAAAGATAAAGCAGAGCTTTTTTAAAGGGTTAGGGCCCTTGCTTTTCCCTGTGCCCAAATGGCAACGTTTCCCTAAATGATGCCATGGCAGCAACTTGACTGAAGTGATACTACGCTTGCCATCTTCTGAATCATCCAGATTACCCATTCCTGTCACAGATTTTTTTGGGCAACTCCCATGCAAGCGCTAACCAGACATAAACCTGCTTAGGGTGTAGTTGCTGCAACCGTGGCTTAAGGCTGAACAGCAGCACACTTACTGAGCTGCCGTGTTGAGGAGCCTTAGTAGTATCGAGTTAATCTTCTCAAATCTCATTATTGCAGCAGAGTGATGGGTGTTTTAGCAGGCTGGAAATGAGGACTAATTAGGACTCCTAGCCCTTCTTTGTATTTACTACACTGGTTCCATCCCTGCCTCCGAAGCCCGTTTGCAAGCAATGCCGGGGGGCTGCCTGCACCGCCATGCTCTACCTGCCACCCCCAGGACCCCAAATGGGAGCTATTGGGTTTTGGACCTGAATTTCCTGGCTCAGACCCCGTTTGTGGCTTTACGCAGCAAACCTCGGGCAGCAGCGTGTGACTGGCACTCGCTATCGAGCCAGGAAGGAAGAATAATGGGCTCAGTAGATCAAAACCAGCTCTTCCCATTTACCGCTCCTAAGCCCGCCTTAGGCGCAGGCGCTTGATGTATTGACCTTGGCAACATGTGCGTACTGCCATCCTGGCAATAAAGTTATTGAAATGGAGCTGGGGAGGGGGGGGATGGACGACGGACACACACGAACAACACCCAAAAAACCCAAAACAACCAACTAAGGGGAACTGAAAACACTTGAGAAAAGGGAGAATCCCCCACGTCCCTTCTGTAACTCTGAGCTGTCGCCTCAGGCAAAACCCCAAGCTCCTTTCAGAGATTCCAGGACATTTGTTTTAACTTCTTTTTGCTGCATTCCTCTACCTTGTTGTACTTTGGGTTTCCAGCCGGGACTGGAGAGGAGAGAACAGGATTATAGAAGGAAGTCTGTTGCTCTATTTTTCTGGCTTGATTAGAAGCAGAAGATGCAATAAATCTCACAAGAGAGTTTGTTCTCATTTAGCCTCTCATGTATCTGAAACTACCTGACCAGAGCAAGGGTGAGGAAAATGCAATACCAAGTGGAGCACACCAGGAAGATGAAGGAGCAAAATGGGGAAGCTGTTCCTCTCTCAGATTTTGCATAAGGCAAGCAAGCAATTCAGTCCCGATGACAGCTTATTTATTTCACACAATTGCAGCGCAGATGCAAGGAATCCAGAAGGAGGGTCACCCTGCCTGATCACACCTCTGAACCTCCTGAGGTGTGACTGCCACCCCTACCAGCAGCACCATAATGAGAGATGAACAGGAAAACAAGCACTAGCTGCACATGGAGCAAAGGGGTTTCCACATGCTGGTTGGCCCTGTTTTGCTGCCAAACCTCCTGTCTGCAACAGGACTGACACATTCACTGCAGAGATGGCAAATACAGAACACTAACAGTATCAAAAATATCCCAGCTGAAATATTCAAATCCAGGTGAACAACACCTTATCCCCAGCCCTTTTCTCCCAGTGTTCTGGGTTTGCTAAATCAGCAGTTTTTGATGAGGCAGTGAATATAGAGGGTGAGATCAGGCACAGATCTAGCCTGGATTCTCAGCCCTGCATCCCACATGTAGAGAAAGTTTGCGAGCACGTCAGCACCTTTCAGAAAAAAGGGCAGGACTAATGCTGTCATGTTTGGTGAAAACAAGCCTGATATCCTTTAAATGAAGTTTGTACTGGAGAATCTGACCTGGTCTCCTGTCTAACACTCTTTAGGAAACAAGTTACACAACTTAGTTACAGCAGGAATGTCTCCTGGCCCTTTGGATGTTCAGTCCCTATTGCAGAGATGCAGGTATAGCTTCTCCAACCATTTCACCACGTGACAGTATTTAATGACATTACAAAACCAAATGCACACACGTTCCCAGATGGGAGAGAGCAAAGAAAGGACATGAGATGTAAAGAGAGCTTTGCATTTGGTTTGGGGTTTAGTTTTTGTTCTTTCTTTAACTGTTCTGTGCTTTACAGAACTAAACAAAGCCTCCTGTTCCAGATGATAAATCTTCAAGCTGCTCCTGGCCCCAGAGAGCACGGGAGATAATAGCATTTCCAAAGGCATTTAGTTAGCTGAGCCTTGAGTGTAGAAGAGGGCAGAGAGAGGAGCTGGAGATAAATGGCTATGAACCCTTCTCAGCTGCTGAGGGTATATTTCTGGGAGCAGCAGCCACAGCTGAGAATCCTGCACGGGGATGCACGTTTCCCCTCCCTTTGCCTGGTCCCCGTGCTGGAGAAGGGCATGTAACAGCCACCACAAAAGAAACAAGCCCGGCTACAAGCCCCCAGTTAGGTGCACAGTGCCTCTGGGGGGCTGTACAACCACCACCTGAGAAAGGTGTGCTGCGTTATTTGTAGGCTTTCTATTAAGCCAAGGATCTACACAGCTTTCATAAGATGCAGCATATCAGCATATTATATAAAGCATACGTTAATTCAAGCCAGCCAGCAGCAAGACTGCAGAAACCATTAAAGAACAGGGGCCCTTTATGAAAAGACAATTCATTTTCAGCATTAACCAGGTCAGAAAGAATCCTTTACACTGTCCCAATTGCATGTTAGTTATTGACTGAAATTGCCAGCCTAGACTGGGAGACCAAGGCCAGTTTCAGATAGAAACTGTTTAAGTTACTAAGAACATCAGAAGAATTAGGAAAAGGATTGCCAGCAGGTCAAGGCAGGTGATCCCTCCCCTCTCCCCAGCACCAGTGAACCCACACCTGGAGTCCTGTGTCCAGCTCTGGGCTCCCCGGTACAAGAGAGACTTACTGGAGTCAGCCCAGCTCAGGGCCACACAGATGATTACGGGACTGGAACATCTCTTATATGAGGAAAAGCTGGGATTGTTAAGCCTGGATAAGAGAAGGATCAGGAGGGATCTTATTGTTGTGAACAAATATCTGATGGGAGGAGGTGAAGGAAAGGGAGCCAGGCCGGGTCTGTCCAGTGCTGCCTGCTGACAGGGCAAGAGGCACAAACTGAAACCCACGAGATTCCATCTGAGCTCAATACTTTTTTACTGTGACGGTAGTCAAAGGCTGGGTCAGGTTGCTCACAGAGGTTGTGGAGTCTCCATCCATGGAGATATTCAAAAGCCAGTTGGAAACAGCCCTGGACAACTGGTTCAAGCTGACCTTGCTTGAGCAGAGGATTTGGTCTAGATAAACTCAAGAAGTCCCTGCTCATCTCAGTAATTCTGTGATTCTGTAACATTTTCTACTGCTGTTAAGGTGACTCTTCCTATATGGACATTAAATCATCTAAGTCGAAGCAGCCATCCAGCCAGCCCGGCATGGCTGGAACTGGGGCTGTCACACAGCACCAGCTGCTGGCATGAGGATGGAGGCAGCTGGTTTGAGGACAGCAGCTGAGGTGGAGGAACCAAAGGCAAGTGCAAAAAGCACGGGTTTTGCTCTAGCCCTTTCAGTGCACTGTTAAGACCAAAAGTGCCTCCACTGGGCTGAAAATGTGGAGTCTAATCCAGCTGCAGGGTCATGTTCAAGGCAGGAGGGTGAGACAGAAGAGGACTAGGACCTCCCTGTCTGCTTACGTGGTGTGTGCAAAAGACTTGTAGCGTTAGGGACTGAACTCATCGCTCTCACATACAATGATAGCATTGATCTGGCACTTGAGTGAGGGTGAAGTTTAGTATTGGTGTCTATAACTTCACTGTATGCAAGGGCATAAACACTTGACAACAAGCTAGGTCTTAAGCCCATGGCAAGTACTTTCATATCTGCAATCACACAGGTGCAGAAGACCAGAAAGTCTGCTTGTGGTTTCAGATGAATATAGAAAACAGAGCATTAAATTATTGAATTAAGTATGAAAGTTAATAATACAGTCAGCACAGTTGCCCCATGTTATTTAATTCGACACTAAATTCAATTTCTGTTACACTGTTCTCTGTCTGTGTCTATTGTAAACATGCTGCAGCTTTATTTTTTTTTTTGTTGTTGACAATGTAAAACACATTCACTGAAGTTATCAGCAGAGAAGCTGAAAGCTCTGGCATACGAACAAAGGACAGCTGGGGCTTGAGGCTCTGGGGATGTATGGAAAGTAGACACAAGCAGGCAACTAGCAAGACCAGTTGCCCTTAAAACAACCAGCGGTGGAGCCAATTAGCAGCTTTTGTATTGTAATAAGGTGTCTGTAGGTTTCCATGTCAAAGCTCTAAGTGCATCTGGCACCCTGTTGGTGGTTCAGGACTGGAGGCAGACGCCGGTAGCTCTCCATCTTTTAATCACCCTCCATTTATATTTCACGCCTAGGAAAACTGCATCCAATGCAGGTCAGAGATCCAGTCGAATCCATGAGGTGGGCAGTCAATCTGACAGCCACCCCACCCCAGGTCTTTCAGAGCGGGACCGGGTATACTGTTACTGACAGGCTGTTTTCATTTCCCCTATTACTGTTGAAGGAGAAACACCGGAACATAAATCTTTGGCACAGCCCTGACTGCCAGCAAATGTTGCTGCTGTAGAACTGCGTCATATTCGCAAAGCCTGAGTTACAGATGCAAGCTTTCTAATATTTTGTTTGTGTCATGAGCTCTCCAAACTTAGAACCAGGTCTACACCAAAACTTTGGATCCAAACACGCCGGACTACTTGTTCACCATGCCTACATCAGCCTATGTTGCACATCCACCCTGTGCAGCACCAGCATTTCATCCACGGCAGCGATTCCCTTGAGCTTTTTTGAGCTGTGATACCACCAAGCAGTGAAGTCCCTATTCCTGGGTTTCCCAAGTTCAGATGAAATCAGCTGTTACCAACAAAGGGAAAACATTTGCTAAATCAAAATACGTTTTCTAATCTAGAATCTGCAGGCAAGACATGTGATTCACGCTGTTCGCAGGGAGTGGGGGAGAAAGCAGGATCAAAGTGGGGCTTAGTGCATGCAAACGACACGTGTGCCTCCTGCAGTGCTTGGTAAGGGAAATGTAAAGCAGGAGGCAGCATGGAAGAGCTCTCTGCTAATCACACAGCGCCAGCAATGGAAAGTTAATACAGAACAAGGAGCTGAGCTCGCAACATGCGTGTTTAACTGCAGTAACACTGTGCCACAGAGGCACAAAAACCCAGCTCCCAAGAACCAGAAACAGATTGAGAAAGTAACACAAACATCATCCAAAACAAGGAGGAACAGCAGAGCAACAGAAGCAGACAGATGGCTCCTGCTCCCGTTGTTCCCAGTGTCTTCTTGCTCTCACTTTGTTGCCATAGAGGCTGATATCTGGGACTCATAATGTGATGCTCCACTTGTGAGAGTGGGTGGAGAAAAAGCAACCTTTATGTTATTAATAATTTCCCCCACACTCTCCATTTTGGCAGCAATGTTTCTCACTCCCCTGTCTGCTGGACATGCCTTGGCAGACTGAAAGGCCAAGGAGATGGTTTCCCCCCCCTGCTCCAGCCCAGCTCCTCCACCTGCCAATTCAAGTACTCAGCCCTCAGGGCCCCTCTGCCACTGCTTTCCTCCACTGTACAATAGTACAGTTCCCCTTCTTTTGCCCCTAAACTTCTGAGCCCAGCTGTCCCTTTTGCTCCCATCACAAAGATGAGAGGATGCAGCCTTAGGTATCCACACAGGCTGCACGACTACAGGCAGGAGTAGACCCCACAGAGGGCAGGTCAGGGAGCTTCTTAGGATATCAGCAGTGTGAAAATGCAGAGCAGACTGCAGCAGCATGCCAGACAAAAAAAAAAAGAGGACCAATGCATTTCAAGCCAGCCCAAGAGGCTGTTCTTGTCCCATTCTCCTCCCAGCCCCTGCCGATTCCTTCCTTGCAGGGAGACAAGTGTTTTCCTAGCCTGAGTGAGGTAGGTCAGGGAAGAGATCTGGATTGAAAGCAATTTGGCTACAGAAAGAGAAAAAAGTTTCTTTCCAGCTCCATCAGTTCTTAAGGTAGAAATCCCCAGTGCCACAGTTTCGAATTTGAGAGTGGGATGAATGCAGCTCTTCGTTCTTCTGCAGCAGATTAAATGAGTGTTTGGCATTTTCATTTTTCCAAGGGGACTTTAAAAAAAAAAAAAAAAAAAGGCTTTGTCTTTTCCTCCACATTGTCATGAATGATCCTTCAGCAATTTTCCCAGGCCTTTCTGCATGTATTGCTAACCAAAAGCACCTACCCAACGGTACGGGCAAGCATCCACTTCAAAACACCAACACAGGAAAAGCAGCTTAAAATAAATATACTAAGTGGACACAAATGCGTCTTGGTGTGGTACACACGTACACGTGCTACGGGCTTGCATACACCCTCACGCACATCCCTGCATGCTCTTATCCCACAAACATATGCAGCTGCACATGCGAGTGTGAGGAAGGAAAGCCACACGACCCAGAAAAGCTGCTTCACAGCTGGGTAGCAGGTTTAACAGTTGGCTCCGAAGGGAGTCTGTTCTCAAAGTGAACTGCTTTCTTCCTGAGTGACAGGTCTCCTCATCCATCTGAGGATGGACAAGGCAGCTTCCCATTGAAACCCACAGCATCAAAGTCAGGCAGAAGATAGCATGCTAAGGGGCTGTACCAGAACATCCAAAGAGTATCCAAGGCCACCTTTCCTCTATACAAAGCATATGACCGCTGAATTACTGTTACTGTTTTCCCTCAGAAATACTTGCCTATTCTACAGTAAAGTCTTGACCTACTGCAGCTCCCAGAAGCAGTTAAGATCCTGCTTGGGGAACCAGTACAAGCCAGAGCTACCATGTTTTTATGAGATCACTAACACTAAATGAGAACTTCTCCTCACTCCTTCATCCAAACACAGTTGTGACAAGGCAGAAGCAGTCATTGCACAGCCACACAGTGCAGAAGAACATCACATGGCCTACCCATCTTGTTGTTTCCTTCCCCATATCACAATCCAGGGGCTTGTAAGGGTTTCCTCACCCTTACATTTGTAGACAACAGTTCCCTTTCCCTGCCCGGCTGCTGTTCCAGAGTGCTGCTGGCCAGCCCTGCTCTCTGCCATGGCAAGAAGGAGCCTCAAGTGCAGGGCACAAGGGATTTGGTGGCTTCAGAGCTCCTCAAATGAAGCAGCCCTATTTCTACAGCAAATAACAACTCCAATAAGCAGCATTAGACAAAGAGATAGAAAGGGCTTTGGGTGCTACATGCTCAGGATGAGAGCCATTGAGGGAGCTGTGGGGAGTGTGGGAGGGGGTTAAGGGGAAAAGCTGAGCTCATTGCATCCCAACCAGACAACATCAGGCAGGAAACAGATGTGCAAGAAACCACAGAGGGGTACAGCGACAGCAGAATTAACTCTCCAGCAAACAGGAGAAGCTCGGACACATAGAGCTGACCTGCACCCTGAGAACAAGGCGTCTAATCTGAGGTTTGGCTTTTTGCAGTCCTGGTAGCACCTCCTATCCCAACATCTAGACACCATCATACTAAAAATGAAGGAAATGATTCAGCCTTTCTCCAAGTCCTTCCTGGCTCTAAGCAAATGAAGCAAAAATAGATCTGAACCAGTAGCAGTTCCTATGCAAAAGACTGGGTTATCTTTTACCAGCACAATCCAATTTTTGTACATGCTATGTGTATTTCCATTTTAAAAAGTGGAAGTTGTACCTGGCTGTGTACCTGAAATCCCAGTCTGAATGTCCCTTGGTTAGAAGTACTGGGAATATCAAACTCCATTTTGACTTAGTCCCCCTCACTTTAACAGCTTTCACTTTTTTAGCCCCCTCTTACAACAGTTCTGTGATATAACCAGAAGCAAGACCACTCTTTGTGACTTCTCTTAAGCAGTTCAGACTGTCCTGCCCCAACTAAGGTCTGTGCACAACCCTGCATCTTGTCTTCTCTGCTGGCCCATCCATCACTAGAAAGTTATACTGTTGTTACTAGAGGAACTGGGGGCCTGACGTGCAGCCCCCATTGACCTCAGCAGAGGCACCATGTGCTTTTCTGCTCTGGAAACCAGGCTGGTTAGCAAGAGGCCAAAACATGGCTTGAATGTTAATCCTTCAGAGCTAGTATCTGTTAACTCCATTGCACCTGCACAACACTTTGGTAAACTTTGACACTGGAAAACAGTTTAGTAGAGAGCATTAGCACTAACTTTCTCCTGCATGGGTGTCTATCCGTGCCCAAAAGCCTGGCATTGCTTTCCAGCGAAGCCCTGACACTCCCAAAGATCACTTGCCTCCGTGTGTGGATTCAGTGTTGGCAGCAACAGAAGAGGGACCAAGTGAAATCAGATGACTTTTACTCATTGGTATTGCCAGCCATCATTCTTTTATGTCTTATGTGAGCTTTCCCTCAAATCCACTGCTATCAGAGTCATTGTTTGAGAATGTTAGTGGGAAGGAAGAAAAACTAACTTTTTCCCAAGTTTCTAGCCTTCTTGCCAGGAGAAGGACTTGAAGATGTAACTCAGATGCACGCTGAAGTTTCAGTAAACAGAAAGCAGAAAAAGAACCCAGCACTGATTTTTATTTTATCTCATGGTTTTTGTGGCCTGAGTCATGACTTTAAATGCTTGGGAGCACTGATAGCAGTCTGCCCGCATAAGGAGCATGACCAGTCTCTGTGTAGAGGCTGCCAGCAGGAAAAGGCCAAGTAGGGTCAAATGTGTTAGTGACAGGAACTGACTTGAAATATAGTAAATTCAACACATCTGAGCTTCAAACCAGCTACCCGACAGCAGCATCTGTCCATCGCCACTGACCTGGGTCAGATCCAGAAAATCAGCTTAAGGCTAAAGGCTTTGTATCACATTTTTAGTTTCCCAAGCTGCCCCGCTATACCTGCTAAAGTCTTTCTATCTACACTGCTCTTAAATACTTTGTAGTTCTGCTGCAGCTTTTATTGTATTATCATAAAGCTCTTTATAACAGAGCCTTAGGTACATCTATCTGGTAAGGGAGACAGCAGGATCTTTTCACCCTTCACTGAAACGCAGCCATCTTTGACACAGACCATAGCAAGTTACTAAACAGTTAAATGACAGGGAGGAAATGCTGATACCTTAAGCAGAATAAAATTCTCTCCACTGGAATTTGGCAACGACACAGGGACTAAGGTCCTTGCAGAAAGCCCAAGCTGCTCTTCAACAACCACAAGCATGTAGGGACTCAAATTGTGCATCTCCTCCACAAAGCATCACACAAGTGGTGCAGCACCCCCTAACTGTAACGGCCGTGTACTAATCCGGAGGGAAAAAAGCTAAATTGAATTGTCTACACTAGCCTCGGCCACCCCTAGTGCTCCCTTTGCCATCCCCATCCCCACTTCTCTTCGCCTGTGTGACTGTGCAGGACCAGTCGCACAAAGCAGCACTGCAGGATGGCATAAAGCAGACCCGAGCATGAAAGAGCAACCAACCTGACTTGTGTCCTGCCTGTCCCACAGCCTCTTCTCCTTTCCCAGTTAACCCTTCTGGGTGCATTTCAAAACCTGCTTTCACAAAGGTCCATAACAAAACATTTTCTGGACAGCAGCCAAAGTGCTCTCCCCCTTCTCATCACTCCCACACACCGTGAACAGTCTTACATCTTCATTGCTTCCAAGTAGGGAACAACCAGAGCCTGCATCCCACCGGTTAAACGCATCTATCTAAAGCAGCGACAGAGTTACTACTTTAATTCTCTACCAAAACCCTCCCTTGCAGGAACACTGGCTTGTCACTGGAAAGCATTCTTTGCAGGACAATTCAATTACCCCCAGATCAACCACCTCTCATACCCTAAATGCTCTTCTAATGTTTCATAGTTACAGGTAGCAAATTTGTGATGTCCTGGTGACATCTGAACCTTCATTTCTTCCTAAGATGTTACTTTGGCATATTTGGTCACATTCCTATTGATCCCGAGAGCCCTACTAGGAACCAAGTATCTGTAATACTCCATTTTTCTCCCCCTGTCCTGACGAGTTGAATTGTACCAATGTGACTTACACCCTTCCCAATAAACCTGTAACAATTGAGTCTTTCATTTCTGGATCCCACGGCACTGGGCAACGGGATGTGCTATTCAACAAATAGCAGTACTGCATAAAGGGAAAGGAACTTCATATTCTCCCCCACTGCTCCTCAGCACGGAGAGACAAGTAGGTTGGAACTGTGAACCATCCCACAAATGAGTCTTGAGACAATGTCCTTCTTTCTTGTGCCCAAAAAACTATTTTAAAAAACTATGGGATTTTGGGTAATAAATTTTGCTGTTCTGGCCTAATTTCAACTGCAGTAACTATGTTTCTCCCTTTAAAATCCCCCTTGCTGCTTCAGCTGAATATATTGCCTGTGCCTGCCTTCCCTGCATTGTTTTTCAGTGTTCCTGTAAACAGCTGTAAATTGTTCCTCCACCACAGCAGCTCATGTTAGCACTGGATGGAATTTATCTATCTGTACCTCACGCTGACAAAATGGTATCAGTTCATTAAGTCTGTTATTTTTGCTATTTCAACTCAATTGCCATTAAGGGCTATATAAGTTAAAAGATACAGTAATTGTTATGGATGACTCAGAGTGAAATTGAATGACTGGTTTTCTCCCGTACCTAAGTAAATGCACGTATATAACAATTTATCTTAGTGATACATGTACTGCTGTCTTCGCTGTGCAATGGAAAGGAGTACTGTGATGTAGTCCATCCCTCTGCCAGTGCAGTTCCACCCTGCACTTCATCAGCCATGCTCATCAGCAAATGAAAGACCTGATTGTACAGCCCTCCCTGTACAAATCTGACATTACTGCTAGAAGCCCTTTTGTATTATTTTTTTTTTTCTCAGAGTAGCTTCACCTTGGTAAAAGTCAGTTTATTCAAACTGGAACGTAATGCTAAACCTGGAAGATAATGCTAACATCAGGGATGGTAACAGGCATATATTTATTTTTTCCTCTTGCTAAACAGCAGGTCTTTATGCCAAACTCACAACTGCTTCTCTCGTCAGCCAACCCTCCGTAAGAAAAATCTTTCTGCTCCTTCCCTCATCAAGGACTGACCATTTCACCTCTGATTTTATTGGAGTTACCTCTTGTCTGAGCTACTATGTTCTCATCTGATACCTGGGGGCATGGAGGTCAGGGGGAGGAGGAAAGGAGAGAAAGATAACAGGCAGGGGAGTGAAAATATTAGCTCAGCTGCCCCCTACACCTCACACCCATCCCTACTCCACCTCACCCCCTGGTCTCAAACATGTCTGCATCCAGCAGTGAAAGGACAATACGGGAACTGTACTGGAGTCCAGGAGGGGCAGACAGGACGTTCCCAGTTCCTCCCTGCAGCCCTGCAACGCTCTAGTCTTGGGAGGATTTTGAAGTCCAGGAGCAGGCAACACTACACACAGTTCTGATTTCCCAACCTGGCTCTCTGAAAGCCTGCTGCTCCCTTCCACAGCCAGGCAGATGGGAGAAGCCATCCCGACATACGGCTCACTGCCTCTGCCCACACCTTAGGCAGCCCAAGAGCCCTAACCCATCCCTTTCCCCACACACAGCGCTAATCATGCAAGGGCCATGCAGACGCGTCACCAAAGCAATCTTCCGATCATTCATTCATCGTGAGTAAGCAGGCAGTGACTCCACTTCCCAGGGATAACCCAGCTCCAGGTTGCCTAGCCCTCAGCTTTGTGAAAGGTCTGGATGGCAGTCCTACGGGTTAAAACCGGGGAGTGCGCGCTCTGCTTCTCCGCCACCAGAATGAGAATAAAGAGGCATTTACCATCCTGCCCAGAGCTCTCCAGATACTCCGTCAGGTCGCAGCCGAACGCGCTCGCGGCTCCCTTCCTCTTGAGTTTCTGTTTGGCTCCCTTGTTCTTCATGAGGTTAGTCCCAAAAGAGGTTCACCCCCCTCCTGCTTGCCCCCCTCCCCCCGGCCTCACGCTGGGCAACAAAAATCTCGCTCTTCTCCTCAGACCACTGCCCGTGTCCCGCTCCCAGGGAGCAACATCAGGGGTCCCGTACAGCGTCCAGCCAGAGAAGCAAACATTAATCCCCACCAGATGCTGGGCTGCTCCTGTGGCAGAGGAAGGTCAGGGCGAGAGGAGGCTCCCCAGCCAGCAGCAGCAGCGATCATAGCCCGAGCCCGGAAGGGTTCTCATCAGAGGGAAGTGGGTGGTGGACGGGTGCCCGCATCGGAGCTGGCAAGTTGGGGGCAGGCAGCGGTGGGGGGCATACACGCCTTTCCCTCAGCGTGATCCCTGGACCCTCCACAGCCACCTTCTGGGTTTCGTCAGCCGTGCTGTCACCACTTCCAGCAGAAAGCGTCCCAGCCTGGTTGTCCTTCTCTCAGCTTTTGGAGGAGACTGGAAGTTCAAACGGACTAATGAAAAGGGACTGGGGAAGAGTCTGCACAAGGCTCCTCTTTGGCTCCCCCCCCTTCCCCTCCTCCTGCCTTCGGACAGTTAGAGGAATGAGAAACCAGCTTCCTGTCCTGACTCCCGCTCGCTCGCTCGCTCCATTCCCCCGTTTTACAAATCCTAGGATTATCCAGCTCAAAAAAATGCTGAAAGGAAGTTAGCTGAGAAGGGGGGCGGAGGACAGTTTTTGGCAGTAAAGTGCGTGCATGTGTGTGTGTGTGTGCGCGCGTACACGAGCGGCTGAGGGAAGGCGGGGAGAGGAGTTGGGGTACGAGGGGGAGGAAGAGGGAAAGCCTGTCCTGACAGTCGGCAGATAACGGACTGCCTGAGAGGAAACCACTGCGAGCCGAGCCGAGCCCGCGGTGCGGTCAGACCTTCCCGCGCTACCAATGCTCAGCTCTGAAAAGGCCTGACGAGGGGTCGGCGAGGAGGAGAGAGACCAGGAGCCGCCCCAGTAAATCTCTGCCGCTGTTTATCAAGTCATTCGTCGCAAGGCACCTTCCTGCCCTCCAACACGGCTCTGTCACTTCAGCGTTTGCCTTCCTCTGCAGAGGCGCAGGCTGGAGCTACCGCAGTGCAAGAAGGGGGCAGAAAGTTGGGGAACTAAAGAGAGGGAGGAGGAGGGAAACCTTCAGCTCTCTCCTCCCTGGCAAGCAGAAACAGATGCTGTCCGGGCATCTAAGTTCATGTACCTTTGAGTCAGCTCCCAAAAAAAGGCTCCTCTTGACCAATGAAGGGGTTTAGAAATAACAGAAAATCACTCTCATAGCAGCAAGAAGGGAAATGGGATGGGTCTGCCCTCAAGCCCTGAGTCTTGCTCCCCCCCACAACACCTTTCCAGACAATTTTTCAGGACATGCATATCTTCACTCTTAAGAGCGGTCGCTTGCACCTACTCCACATTTTTAATCCCAGAAATTCATTTACAATCCCAGAAAGATTCCCAGAAAATCTTTACAGGGCTGGGTATGCTGGTGGGCCATACACTTCACCTAAGGAGGCAAACCACTCTGCTCAGGCTTCACTGCCCCCTCTTCTCCGTGCCAAATATAACTGAATGGGTCTGGGTGAAAAATAAACAAACAAATGAAAAACAGGAAATTGCAGCTTTTCACCAAAAAATCAGACCAAACACAAGGAGAGTACTTTTGGTTTGGAGGAAAAGTGGCCAGGAAACAGGGCAAATGACTTCCTTAACCCACCTCCCTCCTCAGCCCTGGGGTCCTCACCCTCATATGGCAGAGAAACACCTCACCTCCTCCCACAGACTCTGTAAACTCACCACCTCTCCCCTTTTTTTTGACAGAGTTGTTTTTCAGAGAAATCAAGCCTCCCAACTGCGATCCCACCGCTGCCAAAAGCAATTCAGGTTCTGTCTGTTGGTATGGTGACTTCTTTTTTTCCCCCTCAAAAGTGTTGGATGTTACCACTTCACATACAGGAAAAAACACCAAGAGCCCTAGTGAAGGACCTTGAGCAATTATAACTCCCATTGTGCAGTTTATCACCGTAATTATCATCATTATCCCCATTTTACAGCTTGCTGGCTGATGGGTTGAGGCGAAAATGATTTGCAAAAGGTTGCCAGAGAGATGCCTGGCTTGTCTGCTCCCAACCTCCTGCTCCCAGGCTAAGGGTAAAACTGAGCTCTCGCCACCAAACCAGCGGTTGTTCTCAGGGGCCCTCAGTGCTCATGAAACACTTCAAACTTCCTTGAATTTATTCTGGGCTTCTCACAGCACCTCGATGTCGAGTCAGCGCACGGGATCCCTCCCTGCACCGGCGCACCGCCAAACCCATCGCGTGCTGCCGCGCATCCTGCCTGCCTGCCCACGGGCAGACTTCAAACGGGTCACACAGACAACAGGACGCTTAGGCTTGGGTGTCTCGCCAGGCTGACCTCCCACCGCCTGGGCAGCTGGCTGCCTACTGTAAGAAGAGAAAGCCCTCTCCTTGCCCCCTAGGTGAGGATGCATGTCCTGCCCACGCCAGCCCTCTCCCACAGAGCTGAACTCCAGCAGCAGACCAGCAGTGGGGAACAGCTTCACCACAGTGAGTAACCACACCACCTTCTTCGAAGTCCTGAACTCCCTGCTGCAGACACCTCCTTCCCTCCATGAACCAAACAGGACGTTTTAAACTCACCGTGCTGGTCTCCTCCTTCATGCTATGTCATGTGGCCTCACTAACAGGGTCTGTGTCCCCTCTGCCTGGTGACCTACCATACCCCACTCCTGTCCTCATCACCATGCCCTCCTTCATCTTAAGATATGGTTTCCCCACTCCTCCCTTGCAAGCCTACCCAAACAGGATGTCTTTAGAAGAGGATGGCTTCATTTAAATAAAAACAAATTCAATAAATAATATCAGCCCCTGCATGTATAGAGCTTCCTCATGTCACCAGTGAGGGACCCCAGGCACAGCAGGCAGCACCCTGGCATGGCCACCATGCAGCACAGGCCCCCTCCCAGAGGTCTTGATGGCCCATGGACCCGGAGCATGGGGACTCAGCAGGGCTGCCAGGTCAGCCCACCACCCTCACCTCCTGGCATTTCTTACAGGCCCATAGGCATTTTCAGCTGAAAGCACCATTTCTTGGAGTAGGCTCTGTGGCAGTTCCCTGCAGGTGAAGGCACCATCTTTGGAAGCCACAGTGGTGGGTCCCGCTGGCCGATGAATGCTGTAAAAATTGAGTGCTGCCACCTGATTTTGCTTACTTAGGGGCTGTGTTGTGGTGCCCTGACCCCATCCAAGCTATGGGTGGGTGACATCTGTCCAGGACCACCATCAGCCATTGTCACTGGGGAGCCGTGGTGGAGGACTGCCACCTCCATGCCAAGAAAAAACAATATTTAAAGCACAAGTGCAGGGAAGATGAGCTAGAAACAAAACAGGGAGGATTCTCACTTATTCATAGACTTTTTCAGGTGTTGCAGTTTGCCACCCAGCCACCCCATGCCAGGTGCCCCATGAAGGGAAGAGGGAGACAGAGAATGGAAACGGCGTGGTGAAAGAGGCATGTGCTGTGGTGAGCGAAAGAAGGCACGAGGAGCTCCAGGAGAGCTTTTGCCAGGCATGAGGGTGGCTTACCCCATGCCAGGACGAGGTTCAATGAGAGGACAGAGGGGAGGTCGCTGTGGCATTGCCTGGAGAGCCTGGGAGGAGGAGGAGGTCAGGCAAGGTGAGAGGGAACCAAACAAGGGAGGCTTTACAAACAAAGCGCTTCATATTGGAGCCTGAAATTAGTGCTGAGCCAGGGGATTTTTCTGAGGGGAAAGGGGCGATGTTCTCCTCCATAGAGGAAAAAATAAATCTGGATTTGCGCAGCCCAGGAGGCAGGGCAGGTCTCTGCAACAGAGTGAGAAACAGGGCTAAGGAGTAAAGCCAGTGTCCCTCCTGGAAAAGCTTTCACAGACCAGAACAGGCAAAGCCAGAGCGGAAAAGAACTTGGGCCAGAAGTATGGAAAGCAAAAAGGAGTTCAAAACTAAAACAGCTGGAAAAGGGGGAATTTCCCTCCCTCCAAAGTAAAAAAAAAAAAATAGGAAAGGAAAAAAGTGAGTCTGCAGAGTAAGAGCAGCACCAAGCCAAGCAGAGCTCTCACAGAAGGAATCTCTCTGTAGAGATTACTTCCTAGTCCCCACCGCCATACAAACGGCGTGACGGCCAGCTGCCCCGCGGTACCACAGCCTGAATCAGGAAGTCGTGGTCCACAACACTTACTTTAATTCCTTCCCTTTGAACCTGTAAAAATAGGTCAGGATCTGAAGTTAGTCACAAAAGCCTCCCTGTCAGAGAGGGCTGCGGGTTCACGCAGGAAGGTGGGGGACCTTCCCATCCCGCTCCGCTGCCGATCTGCAATGCCTCACCCTCTGCCTTGAGAATGGACTTGGCAAGCCAGCCTTTGCCTGTGAATGAATGTAGGATGGAGAATGACGTTACATTTCTCTCCATTCTCACAGACAAGGTATTGGTGACCCCAGAATCAGAGAGCCTGGGGAACAGCTTTGGCCATTAGGCCTAAGTACTCCTTCCCTTTCTAAGAGCTGGGGGCTGTGGTGTCGGCGTCATGCAGGCTATTTCTGGGCACCCATCTCTCCCCTCCCTGCTGCGTTTCCTTCATTGTGTTAGAGCTTTTTCCTATCCGTGGCTTTAAAATCTCCACCAAGCTGCCAGGCGCCACTCAGCACAAAAGAGCGGAGGGGGCTGGGGAGTGGAAGACCCAGGGAGCGGGGTGGGGGGGGGGATCTGAACCCCTAAAAATAGCCCTGCCGAGTGTGATTGTTTTCCTGACACAGACAGTTCATTGTTAGACCCTGACACGCCAGTTCACCCTCCCTCCCCACCCCTTGACATACTCTCTTTCCTCTCCTGCCCCTCTCCAGCCCAGTTTCCTGCCTACTCCCATCTCCGTGGCCAAAGCTGGAGCGTATTGTGCAGCCTAAAGCCTGGTGTGGAGGCCTTTGTTTCTCTGAGTACACGTTGGACCTCAAACTACGGGGCTACCCAACTACCCTTCAGCTTCCCTTGTCACAAGGGCACCCATCGCTCTAGGTTCCTGATTTCCCCCGTTCCCAGCCACAAGCCCTGTCTCCCCCAGCTCTCACCTCCCCTTCTGCCTTCCAGAGGACCCTCTCTCCCCACATCATGACACATCTTCTGTGCGTCTGCCTGCCCCATGCAAACTTTCTGTTAGCTATTTTGTAGACCCGAGCACTTCGGGTACAAGTGAAGGAGTGCACTTCACGCTCGCACGCTACCGAGCCTCCTTACTGCTGGCTGCCTACCCACAACACGGTGGTGTAACCAGGATATACAACAGACCTAAGCCCATAAGGCTCTGGTTATGAGGCTGCATGACGATGTGATGTTATCACAGTAATGTCATAGAAGGCAACAAGAGAAAAAAAAGAACACCCCTTCTGCCAGGAAGGTACTTTTCTCCGACTTTGTTAGTGGCATAACCCACTTGGTTAGGGCACAGAGCAAGGACCTACGGCCAGAGGACCAGGTGTAGTCACTGACATAATAGGAGCAGGCATATACAACTGCCCATTCCACCTCACTGAGTATCTTCCCAGGTGCAGTGAAGTCTGAGGTACATAAGTGACCTAATACAGCGTGATATTCAGTTACTGACTACACACACCACAACTACAAAACACGCAGCTATGGTTTTAGCCAGACTGCCTTCTCCTGCCATTCACAGTCATTTCAGAGGTGTCATGTGTACAGAAAAACAGGTGAGGAACGTATTTGCCTTCGCTTACTCAGAGCACAAACTTGTCTGAAGAGTGATGGTTGCTTAATCCTGTGTGTATCTGTACAGCATCTAGCACAGAGGAGCTCTAATTCTTGACTGGGGACTCTGATTGTTCTTTATTTAAACAACATAAAGACCATTATAGAAAGGCTTTATGTCTCCCAGTGTAAAACTCTATTGATAGCATAATAATATATGATAAGACTACAAAACAAACATTCAGAGAAAAACTCTACCAGACAAGCCATGCAGCTAGCAAAAGCTTCCTTCATCTCAGAGGCATGTTCTGAACCTTCTCCAAGGATCTTATCAACAAGATGACCCATTTGGTGAGGCAGGAAGGCCACAAACCTCACACCGTGGAGCCATTCCAAACTCACATAGGCATTTTCAAGAGCATCCTGCCAGCAGCCTTTTGGATAACACGGCAGAGGCAGCTGGCAGCCCTGTGCTGAGAGCAAGATAGTATGTCAGAGAGAGAGAGAGACGTGATTTCTTCAACACATTGCCTCACTGCAAACAACAACAGTGAGGATTCCCACCAGACCAGGAAATATTTTTGCCTCTTTTCTCCCCCCTCATCAGGTAACCAAAGAAGCCTACCGAAATTAAACAACTTGCTTTAAACTACACTGTGACTCGAAAGCAAAGCAAAAGGCAGATCAACAGCACCTACGAACGTGGGAAATGCCTTAACCATAAGCCCATTGCTTCTCATGTCTGGCCAGCCTGTGAACACAAGTGATTCTCAATTCAGATTGAACCAGGATTCTCAAGCACAGCCAGGATCTCTAGGAGCTGAGAAAACTTAATCGGGGAAGAAAATCCAGAGGAGTTCCATCTGTCACTTCAGACACCTGTTGCTTGGGCACTACGTCCAGCAGCTATACCACCACAGCCTACGGGAGAGCAGGCGACTTTCAGTATCTGTTCTTCCACATTTGCACCCCACTGGTTTCGCAGGATTTTCCCCACCCTTTATCCTATAAGCTCTGTTCTAGCAGAAATAAGAAATCTGTTGAGCCAGAGGCCTATAATGCAAAAAGAGAAACTATTTGGTCTCTCCTGCTCTCACTTCTGCCAACAGCAGCATGGGTAGCATACTATAAAGGACCCCACGTGTAATTTCTGATTAGCCCAGCTCACCACCACTCAGAGGACGCTGACACCAACAGTCACTTCACTGCCTGCACTTCTACCTTCAGTTGTCCCTCTCTTATTAACCATTCTGCTAATTAGATTGCCATTGGAGAAGGAAGTTGTGGGTTAACCTGACTGCACAAAAACAGCAGTCCATTGCACTTGTATTATTTCAATGGTCATGCAAGGCTAAGGACTGAGAATTTATCTCTATTATAAGAACTAAGCTGGAAGGGAGGAAAAAAATTAGTTTAGGGGTTCACTCAAGCAAGAATCTATTTTGATCACTTCCTGTAGAAGATAAGGGCTGTTTCATAATAATCTTATTTGTTAAAAAAAAATTACAAAGTAACAACAAATAGCTCGGGGGATGCTCAGTATTTTAGGGATAAAAGCTAGCCTGTTACATGCTACTTTTAGAAGTCACTTAAAACCTGACTTCTTTTATTCTGGATTCTTCTCTTGATCACTTGTGAGAATCATCTTCTCTATGAGAGAGTTATGCCTTGTTTTAGCACAAGCTTTCAACTAAAACTCCTTTTATTGTGACTGAATGTCCAGTACCACAACGAAGAGCTCCTACGAGGAATCACCAGCTATGATGATGGTCTCCAGCTAGGGCAGACTGCTGCTTCACCCCTTCTCTCTGTCTCTAGCGAGGCAAAGTATGATTCGGTGGCAGGAAGGGGGAAGAGAGGAAATACGAGTTTGCAAAAGCCACATGTCCCCTTTGCAAACACCTCTACAAGAGGGCCGTCAGCTGTGATGGGTAGAGTGCTAGCAGCTGTGGCAAGCAAGGCCAGGTGTTCTTGCAAGTGGCGGGCTCCAGCACATGTGTTGTTTCTTATTTCTACTCGCTGAGCTAAGTCCCTGTAGGGAAAGCACGGGTGGGTCTGCACAAATGATCTCCTATTGTCTTCTCTGCAAGGCTGACCACATCCCCTCTCCCTTCTAGGCTTTCTTTTCCTGCCTTGCACCACATCCCTCTTCATGGTCGGACGGGTGCCTAGGCTAAGCGGAAAAATGTACTTGCCTTTCTACTGTGCTCTCAGATGCTAAAGGTATGGAGCCAGGAAACCACCTATGTGGGGAGATTCCTTCTGTGTCAGTCGAGTGCCCCCTCCCTCAGGATATATAATATTAAAGCTCTCTGCATGCTCCCTCAGGGAAAGCCACATTTCCTTAACATTAACATTTCCTTACCTGTGCCCTGGCCGTTCTAGCAGGAGGTGTTTTCTGTGGGGATACGCCAGGTTGTGGAGGATGTTTTTAAACTTCTTTGGCACACTTTCTTACTCTTTTCTTCTGTTTTCAGAAATGTTACCAGCCCTGCAGTGCTGTCAGCAACTTGATTTAGCTTGAATCCTACTGAGCCTCAACACCTCCAGGCAAAGGTGGCACAAAGTTATCTTCTTTCCATCACAGGCCAAAAGGGCTTGGCTTGCTTTCACTCTGACACCTCATTGTCTAAATCTGTAGTTCAGATTATTTCCTGACTCGCGCTGAAGTTATACTGGGTGTGAATTATAGCAGAAAGTACTCGGAAGACTTCAGGCTGTAACCAATAATATTCTCTCTGTGCTTTGCAATTACTTACACACCTTAACAGGCTGCTTTCAACTTTTATGGCTAGTGTAGCATCACTGTAGCTGGCCAATATGACTGGGACATCTAGGGAGCCCTCTCCTATGTAACCGGGGTGCCTATAGCAGAACTGGTGTCCCTTCTGTAGACTAGCAGAGGGGAGTTGTTACCTTTAGAGTACGCTTTGGCTAAGAAGCCTGGCTTCCTAATGCTACCCTGCTATATTTAGACCCTCTTCTGGTGTGCCCACCCTGTGCTGTTCCCCTTGTTTGTTTCCTACCAAACAATGAGACCTGAAAGAATTGCTTGGAAATGGGCCAACACTCTTGCAAATGAAAACTGTCAGGCAGCCAAGCTTTGCAACGGCCCTTTTTAACATACTGTACTGGGAAATGAGAAGCAATTGTCCCTCTTGCTTCAACCTCTATCACGGGCTTTTTCCCCGTGCTAAGAGCTCTGTGGTGTGGCCTTGCCCCAAGGACTGTCCTTGAGGAGATGTCAGAAGACATGGCGGGGAATGCCAAGCGGCGACAAATCCATATGGCAAGGAGCAATGTAAGATCTGCTCTTTCTTCTCCCTCACCCCTACTCCTGTATTGCTGCCAGAGCGCGTTTTAGCAGCAGGTTGTTCCAGGAAAGCCTTTGCTATCTGCCCTGATTGTAGAGGAGGCTGCTCATGTACATATAGGGTTACAGGTGCGGCCACATGCCCTTCTCACTCACCCTGTGTTTCTTTTCTGTGCTCTTGTGGTGTTTGGCTACCATTTTCTACAACATCAGCACTGTAGGGGGAGAGAAAAAGCAACCCCAGCCCTACTGGCATGCAGAGCAAGAGCCGCATTAAGATTACTTTTGCTTCTTTTAAAAAATGGAGCCAAAGACAAAAAAAAGGAGGAGGGGGGAAAACAAACAAACAAAAAAACCCAAAAAAACAACCAACAACAAAAAAACCCCAAACCAAAACAAAAAAATCCAGACAGGGAGAAGAGAGAACGAACAGAGATTTCTTTAAGACGAGGGGTCTGCCTGATCCACAGCAGCCTGAATGGCGAGAGCCTGGACATCGCAGATTTGCATCCAAAGCGAATTTTGTTCTGTTACCTTTGGTTCCAGCTTTGTTGCTTCTTTTGGCCTCCTGAGCCAAACCCTCTCCAGCCAGCAAAGGACATGTGTATCCCGGAGGGAGATTCCAGGAACATCCTTCAGCTGGATCTGTTTTGGGTTTTCCTTTAGGCCTAGAAGCATTAGAGAGGTCAGAGCTTGCAAAAAAATAAATAGATGCAAACATTTCCAGCGAAGGAAGAAAGGTGCTGAGTACCAGAATCGTAGCAAAATTTAGGGCAAGAGAAAGATCAGCTAAAAAGGTATCTGCCCAAACCCACAGGCATCTGCTGGTCCTGCCTGAGAAGAGGGGTGTAAATCTCCTGTGGGGAACAGGGGGAGTGCGTATGCCCCCAGTGCCAGAGTATCATGCTCTCATTGCACCGACCACCACGTACACGCTGTTCTCTGGCCAATTTAAGAGATGCTGGGATGAATCCAACGGTTTGAGTTATAGTGACGTAGCATCTTTTTTGTAACACCACCAAGTATTTGCAACTTGAAAATGGAACCAACTTTTAAGAACAGTTTAGGAGAACGCACGCTGGCAGGAAAAATGCAGCTGGGGAAGAAATAAGTAGATAATAATATTTTGACACCGTGGGCACACGGCACCGATTCACAGGCATTGTAGGACAGCAGTCTTAGGCAGAAACTGCATAGATGAGTGGAGGGTACAGAGAGTAATTCACGTGTTACAGCAGGTAAATCAGGTAAAAGGGAGAAATTAATGCCGCAAGGAAAGGATGCATTTCAGACTGACCCCTAGCAGACAGGGTCTATAGGATACAGTAAACAGGACTCTGCACTGTTGCACCTCAACTTATCACAGAAGGCAGCTTGAATAACTCAAAGGTCACTAGTAAAACAGAAGGAGTCAATTGGAGATGGCCCTTGTCATAGGAATTGAGGCAGTTTCATACGTGTTGGGTTTTCTGGGTTGTAATGTTGTCATACCTAGTAACTCTGCAAGTAGTAACTAGTAACTAGTAAGTCCCAGCTCCTGGATTAAGGGGATTTCTTGCAAGACTCTCAGCTTTCAGTAAAACCCAGTACCAGAAAAGCTACAGCCTTTATTAGTGTACAGGGAAATTTTAAAGATGCAAACCGTAAAAGCTTGGAATTTTTTTGTTGGCAGGCTAAAAAACCAAGTCCCGTCTCTATAGAAGCTCCTGATTTGGTGCACAGAGGTCAGCTGAGAAATCTGGGATCCTCTTGGTTCATGTTGCAATAATAAACGGGGTTATTCCATGCTTGCTGTTTATTGCAGAACAGAGAGCCACTGTGCTCAGTGACTACAGATCATTTGTGGAGCTTTAACAGTCAACAGGAAATTATATTCTCATTTTGTCAAATCACTTTATCATGATGCCATTATGAAAAGGCCGTTCATCTATTTTAGTGGTTGCTTAGGAGATGTGAGAGGGATTGGCCTGCAGCCACTTTCCCCCTCTGACTCTCCCCAAGGCAGCGCTGCAGCCCCTTACCTATGAGAAATCCACAGGGAAGCTCCTTGAATGGCAACGGAGGTGTTACACTTGGGCTCCTCTTGTGACCTGTTGTGGCAGCACGGCCAGGTAGAGAAAGTCCTGAATTCCAGCTGAACAGCAGAAAGAAAAGCTTACCAGCAGGGAAGATCAGGGGAAGAAGGTGGATTAATATGAAGCTCAGAGATGGCAAGGGAACGACTGCTGAGGTGGTGCTAATTCCCTGTGGAACCTGCAGCAAAAACCTGCATTTGCTGGTTGCGTGGTGGACTCTGTTCCGGGAGGAGCTTCTTCAAGAAACTTTTGTTCAGATGTGAAATGGAGTAGGAGCAATGGAAGGAATACTGGGGGGGGAATCATAGTTTTTTGTTTTTTTTTTTTAATGGCATTTTTAGCCTTGACATGAAATGGATCTTCCTTTTAGAAAGTGAAGCTGTTTGAAAAATGAATGTGAAATTTTTACGCAGTGTAATAAAGTCCTAATCTCGCACCAGCAAAGTGAGGCAAGTCGCCAGCGCTCAGTCTGGGAGAAGTTTGCTGAAGTCCAGGAATTCCTCTCCCTAAAATTTGCAGCCTTTTCTGGAAGTTCTAGGTGGTTTTCTTAAATTTATTCATTATTATTATTATTATTATTTTGATTCAGTAACGAATGTTCCGATCAGCACTACACAGCTCATAGCAAGTTGGAAAACAAAGGAAGACAGATACTTGTTTTTTGGTCTCACCATAAATGAGGCTGGAAAGGCTGAGATCTACTAGCTCTAAAACCTCCTAAGACATACTGACCAAAAAAAAACAATTCAGTTTACTACCTACAGATTATATGTCCTTTCCTTGCTTAATCAGTTTTGATCAACTTGTCTTCTATATCCTGCACAGCTACTGTGTAGCTTCATTATCTAATAAAAAGCAAAATTAAAATAGTGGCTTTCTGCATTTTAATTGAATTCCAATTCTCATCCAAAAATAGCTTGACACAAATCAAAGTAAAAAAATAATTATCATGTAAATAAGCAAAGCCATTCACTATTTTCTAACATAACTAAATGCAAATTATGGATCTGAATAAATGTGAGCGATTAGATTGTTCTATTTACATGTGCAGAGAGCCCAGGCTAGCAAAAAGTTACCAAATTTAGTGGAAGAGCTATATTTAGTTTCAAGTCAGGATGCTTTAATTACCAGCTAACAGGAAGCAACCTTTTTAGTTTTGTTTTGTTTTGTTTTCTGGTAATTTTTCTGGGATTTTGGAAGTAACTACAAATATGAAGCATAATTTAAATAGATTGCTCCAATCATCCTTTTTTGCTATTTGGTATTTTTAAATCGCACCATCTTGAACAGACATTATCACACATCAGTCATGTGGAAACTTTACAAATGCTTTTCTAAGATATCCCACTGCGTGCCAACTCACAGTTGTCTTCCTTTTAAACTATCTAGGCTACCCTCAAATGAGTTTGAGCTGGATCATCTCTTTCCAGGGTAACCTTTGCAATAAGTAACACAGTTTCTCATGTGTTTGCTGGTTTTGCTCACCCTTTCTGGCCAGCGCAGAACTGCATAGCAGTGGAGACCCCCAACACTTAGTATGTGCTTAGCAACCTCCAAACAAAAGAAAAAATAATAAAGGAGCACATTTTCTGTTCACTGTAGTCTAACACTACCTACTACTTATTACAGGCACGTGAAACCACAGTCACTCAATACCTGAGGGTTACAAAAAAATTATTAACTTGCTGCCTAAGCTTTGAAGGGCCACTGCATCTGAGTACATCTCTTGCATCAGGGATAGTCAGGCACCACATTTCCAGAAGACCTTGGAGTGTCTGTCACCCCTATCAGTCCTCTGGCTCTGCCCTTTCCTGGCACAATGCTTCCCATACTTCAGCTTTTCAGGCTGTCCTTGGGTTCCCAGAGCCCGTTTGTAGGCTGCAGAACAATAGCAATTGCTGAAAATATGAAATAGGAGAAAAGAAAACATCTTGGTAAAACACTCACACACTGGGAGTAGGATATAAAAATAAGAAGTGACAGCTCAGCTCTGGGGCCCCAGGATCTATGGGTTGTGGATAAAAACTGCTTCAATTTTTCTTCTAGAGTCTTACCTCTTGTTCTGCCTCTGAAAAATGCCAATAAGGAGACAGATGCCCTTCGTCATTGCTCCTAGGAAGTACATTCCCTCTGTGCCAATACCTTCATACCTTCTATTACTGTAACATATTCTGGATCCTTCTCCCTCCTTTTGTTTGGATCCTAGAGCTCAGTGAATAATTTTGCAACGAACTGTTTATTCAGCAAATCTCGCTTCTTTTTCCATTTTTGGAGTATCCTAGAGCAGATTGCCATTTCCTCAGGTTCTTTATTATCTCGTGTTATCTGGCAAGTTTTCTGCAGTTTCTTCCTCTCACCCGTGGATCGACTGCGAACTTTGAGGGAGGTATTTGGCTAGCAGCAGTTTCAGGCATATGGGCCAGTTGTGACGAGTGAGACTGCACAGCTCGAGAAAAATCGAGAGCATAGTCACGTGCCCATGTTTGCCTGCAAAAAGATCATCGTCATTACTTTAAGTTGCTGTTAACTTTTATATCTGCATCTTTCACTGAAGGAAAGTGAATCTGAAAGAAGAATGTTGAAACGAGAGTCATTTAAATATAGGACTGAATGCCATCGAAGGGGAATAACTTTTTCCTTATATTCAGAACAGGATATAGCCTCACATATAAAAGGCTGTAAATGAGAGAAACGGTGACTGAGACATTATATTGCCAAGCTGCCAACAGCCACTTCATTTCATTGCTATCCTGGGGCACCCGCTGTTCCCACATCCCCATCCCAGCCCCTGCCAATTCGTCCTTTGGTTGCAGGAGGCGGCTCTGAAGGCAAGCAAAGCAGGTAGTCACACAGCTAAAAACCAAAATGATCTTTCCTCTAAGCACCATGTGGGTTGCCATAGGAAAGAAATCCCATGAAAGGGTGTCCTGACGTGGGTACAGCATGAAGGAGGGAGCTTGAAGGGCAGCGCTTGTCATGGCTGACCACCGGGGCTGTGTGCTGGCCGCTGCAACAGGAGGGCTGGTGGGATGAAAGGGTGGGTTTGCTGCAGGCGCCTGCACCACTGAGCTCCTTCATTCACCTTCCCAGTGAGAGAAGGAGAGGCAGGGAGCAGAGGAATAGCAATGGCACTGCCCGAGAGCCAGAGTACTTTGGGGAAAAAGAAGAAAACAAGGGAACTCCACCCTTTTACCACAGAAACGTCTCAGCCACATCCCAAACCCCAGCTAGCTACAGAGTCCTTCCTCGCACTGAGGGAAAGGGAGCCAGGAGAAGTGGGATGTAGAGGGACCCAGAGATATTTTTAAACTTGCTGGAGGTCTGGTTTCATAGTTTTGGCCTGGGTTTGTTGGCACAAGGCCCTTTCTTCCCTGGTTTTGATAGATCACACTTGCTGAGGAGGCCCTCCCTGTGTGTCGAGATGAAATTTTCTGGCTGACGAGATAGCTCTGGGGACGAGTAACCAGACCCAGCAGCTTTTCTAACCACTTTTATTCTGCAGCCTGTTTGGTCAAGGAGACCCTCCTCTCAGACCTGCTGCCCTGTGCACAGGAACAGGACAGCCAAAGATGACCTGGTGTGGGCCTTCAGGTAATGTCACAGGTTTAACAGAAACTTTAGGCCAAGACAGGCTCTCCTTCCCACACAGCTCTTCAGCTGTCAGCTACAGCCAGAGCCTCTGTTCCCTGTGCAAGAGGTGGATGGCCACCATGCCGTGACAGACCTGTTGGCCTTACACATCTGTGCCTCAGGGCCTCTTACTCCCTTGCTAGTCATGGAAGAGGATACAGGAGGAGGGAACTGAGGAGAAACCAATGAGGGATACAAGCCACAGAATCACAGAATCATAGAATCGGTTGGTTGGAAGCGCAAAGCCCCATCCAACTTGGCCTTGAACATTCCAGGGACGGGGCATCCACAGCTTCTCTGGGCAACCTGTGCCAGGGCCTCGCCACCTTCACAGTAAAGAATGTCTTCCCAGCATCTAATCTAAATCTACCCTCTTTCAGCTTAAAGCTGTTACCCCTTGTCCTATCACCACACGCCCTTGTGAAAAAACCTTCTCCAGCTTTCTTCTCAGCCCCTTTAGGTACTGGCAGGCTGCTATAAGGTCTTCCTGGAGCCTTCCCTTCTCCAGGCTGAACAACCCCAACTCTCTCAGCTTGTCTTCACAGCAGAGGTGCTCCAGCCCTCTGATCACCTTCGTGGTCTCCTCTGGACTCGCTCCAACAGGTCCATGTCCTTCTGATGTTGGGGGCCCAGAGCCCAACACAGCACTGCAGCTGGGGTCTCACGAGAGAGGAGCAGAGGGTGAGAGTCACCCCCCTCGGCCCACAGGCCACGCTGCTTTTGGTGCAGCCTGGGGTGCAGATGGCTTTCTGGGCTGCAAACACACATTGCTGGGCCATGCTGAGCTCCTCGTCCACCAGCACTCCCAAGTCCTTCTCCTCAGGGCTGCTCTAAATGACTCAATGTTGTTTGCATACTGAGCTTGTGTAGAGGATGGACAGGGAAGGGATTGTGGCTGTATGCAAGGAGGGAGCTTGGGTACCTTACAGCTTTCAGAGGTGTAAGGCACAATTGCTAACCAAGAAGGTCAAAATGAGGTGATGAAACCCGCCCGACTAAGCTGTGGAGGGAGCACATGCCTGTGTTGTACCTGGTCACCCTTGATCCTTGGGAGATGAGGAGGAGGAACTACAGGAGAGGCCCAGCCACTGCTCCACGCAAGAAAGGGCTGAGCTGATCTCAGCCCGTGTCATGCTGTGGTGATGTGGTATGTTGTGGTCATGTGGGATATCCTGTGACACAACGTGTGACAAAGCCAAGCAAGATTAAAAGTGCTAGAGAAGAAAAACCTTGGTGTGTTTATTTTTGGTAGAAACAGGAAGGATGCTGGTGAGGCTAAAAAGAGCCCAAGCAGTGTCCTTTCAGAAGCCTACACATGCTGAAGGCAAGATCTCATCCTTTACGTACTAGCTTTCATGGAAGAGGCATTGGGTTAGATGGGAATTTCTTCACCTCCTGCTGAGAAGCAACCCTACCTAAGTGGTAGCAGAGCTGTCATTTAACCACAAAGGTGATAAAAAGAAGCACACATCTGAGAAACCAAACATGTGGAAAGTAGTGAGCTCAAACCTGGCCAGAGTAACAGTGCCATGGACCTTTCCTGAGGAAGGAAACACGGGACTTGGAATAAACACTCTTCGTTAGAGGCTTCAGTGTTCAGCTCATCGGAAGGCGTGCACCTCCACTGCTCCCAGACTAAGCCACTCGAATGAATCCGCTGCTCTTGTGGGTTTTGTTGCGTGCAGGGGGATCCTTGATCCAAATGCTGATCGTGACTTCTGTGCTTCGCATACAAGTGCTGCTAGAGCTGCACTCCTAATCTAAAGGCTCCTCGGTTTTTTCTTTTACTGATTTTGTTTTAAAGAAACTCAAACTGGCCAAGACGGAGCAAAGAAATAATATAACCTCTGTTGTTGATAAGTTAACTTTTTCTCCATGGATCTATATTAATTGCTTGTTTTATTAACAGTGAGAGCAGGTAGATTTAATTTTTGAACTAAATCATGGTTACTAGCTGTTAGTAACACCTCAGCCTGGGCAAATTTAAAAATCCCTGTGTCTGCTAGTAGCTAAAGCCCTTTAAACACGTCAATCACTTTCCTCTGAGGAAAAATGAAAATCTACCCTGACCTTGTTGCTGAGATGGCTGCGGCAGGAACAGCATGTAGGGGCCTCCCCACTTGACGCTGGAGGTATTTGGGGGATTTGGGACACGGTTTGACATCTAGTGGTAATGTGCGGTATAATCCCAGAGCTCCCACCAGAACGTGCAAGGGTCACGGTCCGCATCAGGGAGGGAGGATGCCTCCATCAAGCAGCTGCATCCTTGGATGCTGCATGTACGCACCTCGGTACTATGCATCTTCTCATCCTGCAGTGACATTTGATTGAGGGAGAAAAACAGCTAAGAGGTAGGCCCAGGTCATTTTTTATCCAGAAAAGCAACATCTTTTAAGATTTGTGTTTTGATCTCTTCGCTTGTGATCTCTTAGATCATTATGCATGCTTTTACCATGCTAATGAAGCAATAGCAGGAGGGTCTTAACCCAAGTAAAGCAACAGAAGATGTCCAAATAGTTAATTCTGAAGTCTGCTAGGAGGTTGAGTTTGAAGAAATTTGGGTTAGTTCAGCTTCAGGTTTGATTGGTACCATTTATGATTGCAACCAGGAGAGTCTTGTGGAGCCGAACTGCTGCTAGGAACTGAATAATGAATGCACAGATAAAGCCATCTTTATTAAAAGAAAACGTTGGGAAGAGAAAAATGATTCAGGTGATATGTACAGCAGCCCAATCTCACACATTTAGAGGGTTACAAAGAGATTGAAAACTTCCTTATTTTTATACTTCTCCACATTTCCTACAATCAGAATGGGAAACTATCATTATCCCTTCAGAAACATGATTTTAGCCCAAAATCACTCAAAATCTCAGAGGGAAATCACATGCTCTCAGAAAGTTTGGCTGGCTTCTAGCTCTAGGAAACTCAGCTTGGACTGCAAGGGTGAGCAGCTCCTCCGAACTTGCAAGATCTGCTTCTTAGCACTAAAAATCAACCTGTGCAGACAGGCAGTGGTCAGGCAGTTTCTCCATCTGCCTGGAAACTTTAGATTATGTGTACAGGGATTAGTAACAATTTACCAGGGGTGAATTTGGCCCACTGTGTACAGCTGCCAAAATGAAAAGAATAAATGTTAATTAGAAATTATATGAAGAGCCCTGGAGCATTTAGGGCAATTGTTTTCTTTCTAAGTATTTTTAGAAAGAGAAAAAAATAAAATAATGCTTAAATCAGAATAGCAGTTATGGGTTAGAGCTGATGAAATCACATACCTTGTCCTCCAGACGTAGCAGAGTAGAGAGACTCCATTCCCCCTCCCTCCCTGGGAAGCAAACCCTGTTCCTGTGTGCATTAAGGCAAGGGTAGCGCCCAGTCTCTCCAGCATCATTATGTGAAGCCTATGTGCTGCAGTGCAAACCACATTTGAAGTCCGCTCTCTGGTGCAATAAAATGATGTTTGCTCCCTGGGGAGCAATTCCTTAGTCTCTGGAGTGTGTTGAAGTGTGCAGATTTAACACCCCCCAGCATGTAGCTCAGCGGGTCACCTGCAAATTGCCTTTTCAGCCTTTTCCTGGCAGAAACAAACCCGAGATTTGTGAGTGTCCAACAGATACATAAGGGGATGTTCAACTGAAAAGTCAAAAGCTTTGGCCCCCCTCATGAGCCTGCCTGCTTGGAAGTACTCATCTGTTTAGGAAGTCAGCAAAGGGCTTGGCTGGCTGAAGAGGCAGGATGGGTTGGCTTCCCCTAGCAGGTGGATGGGAACCAGGCTTTTCCTAAGTCTCTGGGTTGCAGAAGTCTCCGTGTGCAAGAGGTGGAAAGAAGTAAGAAGCATCAGTGAGCACTGGCCTGTGGTAAGGGAAATCTCCTGTTTGCCCTGTCCGTGCTCTGGATGGCCCATTCACACACCATAAACTGCCACAAGGTCTGAGTATCTCAGTCAAGGCTTCAGACTCTATTCACAGCCCTGTTACACACTTTGCAGCTGCGTGCTTCCTCAGACACACAGAGGAGCTGGTATGGTTTCCCAATGAGATCCTTAATTCTGAGGAGAGATACAGAGCATCCCTTCCTGGTGTGGACCAGAGAAAATCTGCACAAGTAATTCCCTAACAGCCTTGTATTTCACTCTCTTCCTTCTACCATCAGGTTTTTATCCTTCTTTCCTTTTTTCTCCACCACCACCCCCTTTTTTTTTTTTTTTTTGCCTAGCTTAGTTGAGAGCTCCTCTGTCTATCTGCCAGGAGGATGCCACAAACATCTTTGGCACAACACAAACACCGTAGCAGAGTTGTCTCTAGAAAGCCGGCACTACTAAAGAAAGAGAAGAAAATCTCCCGGTAACAGGAGATCCAGGGCAAAAGAATCAGCATCCCAGCCAGTGGCAGCTCTAACATTTTCTAGCTGGTGGAGATCTTGAAAGAAAATTGTGTAGTGGATATGCTTCTGCACATATAATGTGATAGAGGTGTAAAGGAAGAAGATCAGACAAGAACAATGAAACACTATTCATACAAAAGATATTACTATCAAGGTGAAAGTATATAGGGTTCTCTTGGGGTGGGGGGTTAAAACAGAAAAAAATGGCCACTGTCTTCTAAAAGACCTTGTAGCCTTCTCCTACATGTCCCGTCTTTGCAATCAGCCTGTGTTGCTGCATGTCCACCTCCAAGCCTGGGGACAGCCAGTGAAATCCCCACCGAGGACCACTGCACAAAAGCACAAATGCAGAAGAACTCTAAAATGTTTAAGCATTATTTAGAAAGTGTATAAATCTATGGGAACTCATGAGTACTCTTAACAAGTTTCCATGGATATAGTTTTTTGAATAACACCGGAATATTTTGGAGCGTGGCACCTCAGATGAACCCAACAAAGGCTGTGTAGGAGAAGGTTGTAAAGGTTAGTCCTTTACAAGGTAACGGCCATGTCTTCTGTCTTCCAACATGTAACAACAAAATGTTCTTGTCTTGTTAGTATTGCTTTGATAACGATAATCAGTGCTGATTTTGCTTTGTGCAATATTGTTCCCTTAAACACCTGTTGCATTGTGCCGTGACTGTACCTTGTGTTCAAACCAAATGACAAGGAAAGATTTTAGTAACAGTTATAAAGCACTGGTGGGGCTGGCTGCTGCTGTCCCCGAGCTAAGAACTGTTCTGGTCTTTGCCTTCAAAACAGGAGGAAGAAATAAGGTTTTCATCCCCGCTTATAGAAGTTCTCCCTCCCCCTTTCTCCTCCCATCACGTCTCCTCTAACAGCAGATCCTCCAGTCCTTTCCAGCTGGGAAGGTGAAATTCTGAATAATCAGGTGAGTGCTGGCTTCTGCTGTACAGAGAGGGGACCCTGGCCCTGGTGCTTTACACTGCAAGTCTCTGTCGTGGTTTAACCCTGGCTGGCGACTGAGCACCACGAAGCCGCTCACTCCCCCCTCGCCCAGAGGGATGGGGAGGAGAATCAGAAAGACATGTAAAACTCAAGGGGTGAGATAAGAATCATTTAATAACTGAAATAAAATAAGACAAAACCCAACAATAATAATAGTAACAACAGTTATAATGAAAAAGAGGGAGAAGGGGAGAGGAACGAAATCCAAAGGGAAGGGAGGAAAGAAACCAGGTGATGCACAGTACAACTGCTCACCCTCCGCTGACCGATGACCCGCCAGTCCTCGAGCAATGACCAGCAGGCCTGGGCCACCTCCCCCCACTTTATATACCAAGCATGACATCCCATGGTATGGAATATCCCTTTGGCAAGTTCGGGTCAGCTGTCCTGCCTGTGTCCCCTCCCAATTTCTTGTGCCCCCCCCCAGCCTTCTTGCTGGCAAGGCCTGAGAAACTAAAAAGTCCTTGACTCAGTACAAACATTACCTAGCAACAACTAAAACCATCAGTGTGCTATCAACGTTGTTCTCCCACCTAATCCAAAACGCAGCACTGCACCAGCTACTAGGAAGAAAATTAACTCTATCCCAGCCGAAACCAGGACATCCCTCTGCCTTACGGGCAGGCTGTATAGCCTGCACAATAGCAGCTCTCCATGCTCTTGTTCCTCAGCTGACCTCTTCCAACCTAAAAAGCGTAATAAAACAAACACCGGTTTATTTGCTATGGAGAAATGGCTGAAAGAAGCCATGTATCACAGCGCATCAGCAGTTCTGATGCCTCTTGCAGGCACAACAGAGCAAGGGCTTTAGCAATCCATTTCTGGATATTGTTCCTATTTATCAGTAATGCCGCTTCAGCTCATAGCTGGGCTGGCTTCTTTTTACTGCCTCAGCCCCCTCGAGCCCACACAGACGGTGCAAAGCACAGAGCCGGGCTGGCGAGGCACACAGTGGCCAGTGAGCGCTACCCATTGCGCTTCCAGCATCCCCCACAGCCATCCCAGCAAGAGTCCCAGCATCACCACAATTTAAACATGCAACAACCAGACAAGTTAAACCTGCCCACTGTTTCTGGATGACAGTTGCCTTCATCACCCAGACCTCGGAGACTTACTCTCTGCAGCGGCGCAGCTCACGGGCAGAGCCCACGCTGAAGTACTGTAGAAGCAGAGCTTTCCATGCCCCCTTACACGATGCCTTTGCAGAAGTTTTTGTGCTGGCCAGGACTTGTGCCCGCCATGTGCCCGACGGTTCTTCCTCTGAGGTCCCATCTCACCTCATCTTTAAAGAACTAAACTGCAGCAGCTCCAGGGCTGGAGCTCAAAATGTTTTTTCCCAACAGATTTTCAAAGGAGCTGTCAGGGGAGGATTCTTCTCCCCCAGCTGTGCGATGCCTACGTCACAGCTTGTCATCTACAATATCTCTTTTTATCATCAACCGAAAGGAACAGGCACTTGAAGGGCATGGTTCATTTCTTTTTGCTGACTATAAAGGGAGTCCACGATGATGAGCCTAACTGCAAACGTCTGCATTCAATCAAGCTGAAGGAGATGAATTCTGTGCTGGTGCCCAAAATTTTTGGAGGCTCTAAATGTTTAACCCCATTGCTCAACATTCAGAAATTATTCCACATTTTTTAGGTTGGAAGCATTTCTCTTTTTTTCTGGCAAGCTCAGTCTCTCCCTTCTTGCATGCTTTAAAAAAAATAAAAATCCTCTTGGCATCATTTCAGTCTAAAACGGTAGATGCTGGTTAATTGTCTAACAAAATCGATTGATTAATTTTTTATCTATCTATTTATAAAACTTTTAACACTATGAAGTGCTATAGAAATGCCATGTTATTGTCAATAATTAATGAAGAAACATCTGGTGGGTGCAAAGACAGATCACTGTCCCACAAATTAAGGTACGCTGTGCTAACCTGAACACTATTTTTAGGCGAGCACAGCTCATTACAAGCCTTCACGGAACAATTTTGCTGAAAGAAGGGTCCTTGCCACTGACAGCTTTTATTGTTGTTCTTGCTGTGGTTTAAATAAAATAGTAGCCCAACACTTTGTTTTCATCAGGATTATTATAGATATACTTTCCTCTTGCTCTATTCTGCTCAGTTTCTGGAGCCATCCCAGCAACTGGGATACCTGGTCTTCTGCCAGCGCTCCACTGAGCATCTGTCCTGTGTGCCTCTCCAGTACCCTCCCCAAGAGGTAACTTCGGTGAGTGTGTGTGATGGTAATGAGAGGCATGTGGCTTCGTTTGATAAGTCCAGAGAAATGTGTTGTGCATTTGGGTTCCAACCGATCCCTCCTTTTCAAGGCTGCAGGAAGTAAATCAGTCATGTTTTAAATGATCCCACGCTCCAGCTGCTGCAGATTTGGAAATTGTTAATGAATGCTGCTCACAGCGTTATCTGCTCGTGGCCATATGGCTCTGTAGGGAGAAACTTCCATCCTGAAGTATTCTGCGCACCTTTCTGCTGTTCTTGCTGCGCTGCTGGAAGGCAACCATCACCAGGCTGGAGGGTGACAAACAAACCGTGTTCAGTAGCCGGTGCATTGCAGCTGGGAATGAGGGAGAATTTTTTTTTTTTTTTTTTTTTTTTTTTTTTTTTTTTTACACAGGCTACTGGGGTAAATTTTGTTTTCTGTGCCAGTGTAGAGCAGACTTTGAAGGCCTTGACTCCTAATGATGTGTGGACAGCGTTCTGCTTGGCATACTAATGCATGAAATGAACCTTTTCTGACTGCATATTCTGACTGCGAAACTCTCTGATTCCCTTCTCAAGGCTCAGCAACCTTTGTAACGAATGTCCATTCCTTCTCCCCGTATTCCAGTGCCAAAATCCTATCCCCTGTTGTGTGGCTAGTGTGAGGCTTTATCATATTGATTGTAGAATAATAAATACGCATTAGAAGGGACCTCAAACATTACTTTTATCCATCTCCTGCCCAAAAGAGAATTTCCTCTATCTGAGCCTTTCCTGGCAGGTATTTATCTAAGTTTGCCATGGTGGAAACTCACCCATCCCGGACAATCTACTTCAGTGCGCCTGTAGCCTCACCCCTGAAACTTTAACGTCCAGCTTGAATTCCTCTTGCTGCAGTTCATTACGTGTCCTTCCCCCAGCATAGATATGAAAAAAGGATTATTCCCATACTTTTTGCAGTGACCTTTGATGTGTTGAAGACTGCATCACATCCTCCTCCTCCTCCTCAACCAATGTCATCTTTGCTAGATTAAAGCTAGCCCAGCACTTTCTGTCTTTTCTCACAGATCTTGTTTTCTCCATCGTTGGACCCCTGCTGGTGCTCTCCTCCTAGGCTCTGCCCAGGTGATCCACAAACTTTTTCAAATGTGATGCCAGCTTTTGAAGTGAAGAATACTTTTTGAAGTATTTTCGTACCAATACTAGTGCTGAAGGATTACTTCCCAAGTCTTAAAAGGAGTCTAGCCATACTTCTTAGTATGGTCTTACACATTTTTACAACAGTGTGACATTGATGATTCACAGCCTTATTTTGATCTGGTGGAAACCCTTCCCACCCACCCTTTTCTCAAGTCCTTCTCTACGGGTTTGTTACATTGATAGCAACAAACAGTTGCTTTTCAGTATCTGAGGGACTTGCTTTTCTTGGAATGTTACTGACTTTCCCCCTGGAGACATGAAAAATCCCCCATGGCTCCAGGATATACCTTAGAAGAGCAATCTCCAAGATCCTTAAAACGATTACACCGATTTGCATAGCTGTTCAAAAATAGGCTTCTCCATGTGAGGTCCTTTTAACCCCTGTCTGAAGCTTTCACCCTGTGTTGGCTGGCACCAGCTGGGTCTTGGCCCTCCCTGGCAGCAGGACGGAGCTCCCTCCAGCAAGGGGCAGGTCAGGAGGGGCTTGTCTTGAGTGGCAGCATCCCATGAGTATGAAAGAGAGTTTTGTTGCCTGTCCTGCTGGAAGGGAGGACTCAGCATAGTTTAGAGGGAGAACACTTATGAGAGCCCTTTGTCAGCAAACCAGTGGCACAGTTAGCGTATTATCTGCTCTCGTTGCTTCACGGTGCAATGGAGAGCTGCAACGGTGCCTTTAACATTTCACTCCAGCTTCAAGGAAAGGCCCCTCTGAGTGTTGTTCCAAGGGCTTCAGAGCAAGCCAACAAAAACAGGCAGGGATGATTAAACTACAGACCAGCTGAGGTAAGCCTGACACAACTGCTGATGTTTGGGTCAGCCAGTGCTTGTCTTCTGTCCAGAGGATTTTCCCTTTGACAGATGAGGGTCCTGCCTCCAGTCACACAGCTTGCTAGGCTGAAACAGGGAGGCAGTGCTCAGAAGGGAACTCCTCAGTGTCCTTGGGGAGGCAGATAACCTCCAAAGGCACTGCTCCACCATTTTCATGGCTCTTAGCGTGCATACACGGCTGGAGGTGAGCACTCAGGGGAAGGTCCATGGCAAAGGTGGGCTTGACGGCTGCACGAAGAGGACGCGACAATGCTCTGCACAAAGCAGTAGGTGGATTACTCCTCATCTCACACTATCATGACACCACCAAGAGCTTCCTACCTGCCTATGGCCCCCTATCCCTTCTCCTGTTGCTGAGCTGAGTTCTTTGTCCTCTGTGCTCCCTGCTCGGCTGAGAAGAAAACAGCCCTGCAGCAAGGCTGAGGACAACGCCGGATTGTCAGCCTCCACTGCTGGTGTCAGGGTCAGGCCAGCTGGCAGACAAGGAATCATTTGAGCTCAACTCTTTGGCAAGCTAAATGAGCTGTGCTGGGATCGATCACACACAGACCCGTAGATACTCATCCGGGCTAGATCCACTGTTCCCAGAGGACGGTGCTTCACGCAAGGGGCATCCCTGTCTCAACTCTGTAGTTAAAGAGCTGGAGTTGGGGAGAAAACCTGAACTGTATGGAGAGACTTCCAGGAAAGTTAATGCCCTACTGTGTTTCTAAAACAAACTTTTCTTCTCAACAGAAAATCTCTAACTCTTTTAAAATCAAGCTAGTTGCTGATCTAATTCCAAACGCTCCCTGCTTGACTTGAAAGTGATTTCAGCAACGCTTTGATCTACACCCAAAAGCCACCGGGAATAGCACCAACTGCTCAAATAGGCCAAAGCCAAGAAAGGAAAGGATCCCTACACCAAAAAACAAACAAAAAAAAAAGCATCCTGGTTCCTAGGCCTCCACCACATCCACCCTGCACCCAGGGAAATTCACAGGTGCTTGGGAAAACAACAATATCCTCTGGAAGGTCGGGTGCTGTTGGGAATGTTTCTCTTCTCTTTCTAGATCACTCTATCCTTCTAATTACAGCTGGCTAGATTATTTTTACAAATAAATTATCCGACTAATTCAACCCTTTATCCAGCTCATGAATCATTAGCAAACAGACTTTGCTTTTTGTTGCTCTTGGTAATTATTTCATGAATGGTTCATGCAAATAAACTTCAGTCTGTGGGAGGTGTCTGCAGCTTGCTCCCCTCCCCTGCTCAGGCGGTGTAAGTGGCTCCCTCACTGATGCTCTTGAACTGCATGTCAGAATGCTTTTAATTACAAGATTTCTCCTTCCTCATGCAGAAAATACGCCTGTCACAGCTGTGTCCCAAACGTTACATGCCAGGCAGAACCCCATTCACACCAGTCCTCATGAATAATAAACAAAAGAGAGTGGGGGAGGAGTGGAGATGAGCAGCTGTGCAGAATCTGAGTAAATATTCACTGATTCCGTTTTCTGCAGCATCTGCTGTCTAAGTCTCCTTCTCGTGTGCAAATAACACATGAAGTGTATGCAGGGGGTGCTAGGAGGCAGTGGTATGCCACATTTTTCTAGGGGCTGGCCCACAGAAGTGAACAAGTCCTAATAATGTTTCCAGGCAGGAATAAAGATCCTTCTGATTATTATAATGCCCATTGGTGCCTCATCTTCACACCTTACGTTTTAGGTTCCACCAGCCCCATCTCCCTGGGGCATGCCACTTGGCATATCCAAAGGAGCCAGAGGAATAGCAGAAGTTTTCATGCTAGAGCAGCTCTGTTCATCATTTATCATAGTATCCTCTCCTGAAAAACAGACAGATGTGTTCTAAGATGTAAGAAAATAGCTGATGACACATCTCATGGTTTTGTGTATACTTTGGAAAGAAATGTTTTCCTGATGGTGATCCACTTCAGCCTTGACGCATGACAATTGGCTGCCACGGTTGTTTTCACCGACTGGGTAGCCCGGCAAATTCTACTCTTTTGCATTGGCTAACCTCTTTCTCTCCCCCTGCCCTTGATTTCTCTCTAATACACCTTGCTGTTCTGTGTTGAATCCACAGCTGTTCTCCTGAGTGAGGTCTCCTTTGAGCCTGGGTACTACTGCCTGTAGCCCAATGCAAAAAGAAAATGCTTTCTGCCCTTTACAAAAAAAAAAAAACAAAAACAAACAACCAAACTTGGAATAATCAATTCACACTTAGCCCTAAGGCAATTGTTCACAAGATGCTATGAGCCAGCTCCCTGTGATTCTGTGGTCACATTCTCTGTTCAGTGGTGCTCCCCCTTATTTACAACCTTTTATCTGCCATGCCTTGAAGGCACTACCAGACCTTAACTGCCCTGGCTGGCTTACCTGGGCCCTCCATCCATACACCCTCTGTCCGTTACCCCAGACCTGAGCTTAAATAAAGCTCCTGGGCTATGTTGCCTGTGTACCTATGTCCAGCACTATCTTGGCTTAATTAATGGTTTTCCCAGAGATGCTGGATCCAACTTGTAGAAAGCGTTGTCTTCTTCCCTGGAGGGACCCTGGACTTGACTCATCACTTTGCCTTGCCTGGGGCTGTCAGTGGGCTGTGTCTCTACCAGCACCCTGCCTGGTGCTGTGGGACCGTGCCTGGCCGGTGAGCGTACCACCCATGCTGCGATCACCCTTGTCGACCCTCTTGTCCTCCCTTACGTTATCCTCCTGGTTGCTTTATGGCATGAACAACATACTCCAAGGGGTTGTCACTTACTCTCAGTGTTGCCCCAGGAGTTCACAGAGCTGAAAAGATATAGAAACCTGCATATACACCCAAATGTGTGAAGCCTGTGGCTTCAAAATAATATGACTACCTTAAATCTCTTCCATTCAAAAGTACCCATGAGTGGCTACCACCTCATGATGGTTATCTCTTGTTGATGATCCCATCCTGCTGGTCTTGAGGAACAGTCCAGGCCACACAACTGTCACCACAGTTGTCCCCCTTATCCCCAGTCTCATCAGAAGGGATGAAAAGTTGCTGGAGCCTGTCCTACATTCACAGTATTCCACTCTCCTGTGGAAGGTGGGGATTTCAGTCTCAGCAGCTGTCAGGCTGACATCTTTCAGTAACAATAAACTTGACAAAGAGAGTGAAGGGCACTATTATAGACAATTAACCTGATTTCAGACTATATATAGCCCCTATATGCATTGCAGCCATTCACAGAGAGATTCTTCCTATGGTATAGGGATTTCTATTGCACAGTAGCCCTGAGCTGGAGGTGGGAGTGTGCTGTAGAACATGTAGGAGCTTGCTGTGCCAAGATCATCAGTCCATAAAAAGCCATCACAGGCAGCTATCTGTTTTAAGAGGCTATTTGGCTCTTTTTGGTTCTAGAGGGTTTCATGAATTATTGTGGTTAGAGTGAGCTGCTAATATGTTCATCAAAGGCTTGCTTTTCTTCTTTCTTTTTTTTTTTTTCTGGACAAAACCTGAGTTTTCAAAGGAACGGATGCCCATGAGAAACACTTGTTCTCTTAGAGATATTAATTCTTCAGAATAAAAAAAGCACTTGATTCTTCTCCAATTTTTTGTTTGGTTAGGCTGAGGAAGGGGTATTAAAGCAAACAAATGTTTTTTTATTAGAACTCAAATAGGATGAAATTGCTTGATATGACCAAAGAAAGACGGTCCATATTAAATGAAACAGAAGTTATGATTTAGTGTTCGTTCCTAAATGAAACCAAGTTGGGGGTGGGGGAAACCTTAGGAAAAAAAGGAAAGCTGTGTATTTGCTGGGAGGGCATCATGTGTGGGAAAGCAGCCACCATATTTTGCTAGCCTTAATGAAAGGTAAATGTGTTTGGGTAAAGTGATGGGAGTTTATAGTTACTGTTCATTAATTTTAGTCAGACCTCTGTCTGTGCATTTCACAGCCACAGACTCCCTGTTGATATTCTTTTTCTAGACCTTTGGCTTCATTGAATGCAGAACGCTTTCAAAGTGTACACTGCAATGAGCGAAGCTAATAGCAAGATTGCAGTCAGCCAAGAAAGCATGCCAGGCTGCGAAGATGTTCTAGCATCAGAGCATTGATTTGGGACCCTTGCAACAGGATCTGTCAGATAGCTCTTACTGAGTTGTAGGCTCTTAGCTAATGCAGATTACTGTGTCATCGTGTCATCCCTCCCACACACACACACACCCCCAAAAAAAAAGGATCGTAGGGTAATTTAATTCAGGTTGAAAGGGACCTCAGGAGGTCATCTGGTCCGATCCCCTGCTCAAAGCAGGGTCAGCTGTGAGGTCAGACTAAGTTGCTCAGGGCTTTCTCCAGTCCGATCTTGAAAATGTTCAAGGAGGGAGACTGCACTTGACCCATCAGACTAATGGTTAATGACCTGCACCATATCATCCTGAACCATATAATCCATTTTATGCATCTGTTTATCTCCTCATCTTCCCACCACAGCAACGTATCTGATCATAGCAGGAGAATGTGATGTGAAAAGAGCTGTTCAGAGAGGCACTGTCTCTAGCAGATAACTGCCCTGCTGACTGACCACCACGTCCCTGCTGTTTCGCTGCAGGATTTGCTTGCATTCGCTGTTAGATATTCAGATTCTTTGGTGATAAACATGAGCAAGATCAAATAACAGACTGAGCAGCTCTCCATGTCACTTTTAAATGCATCGTGTCTAGCAAACTCTCTAAGATGCTGTTTAATCCACAGGTATTTGCACGGAGTCCTAACCTCCTTAGACATTACTTTTTTAGATCCATGTCTGTTAATCACCTGTGCTGCTTGCTGATAGGTACGCTGACAGCAAATACGTGCTTTGTAAAATTCAGAGGCACAACTGTTCTTAATCCCAAAGATACACTCGATGCTGAAGATTCATATTTCATGCTTGCAAGTCCATTATAATAGCTCAATGCTTCTTATAAGCACCCAGGGAACATATTTGAGTATAGGAGACCTGTCTAACACACGTGGAGTCACAAGTGAGTAATAAAGTTCTGCAGATTCCTAATGTTCATTTCTGTAGTCATGGCTACAATGGAGGCTGGGGTTCCTCTCCAGGACTGGATTGGTGCTACAGGAATACCAACAACTTCAGGTGGCTTTCAATAGCAAAAAAAAAAGTAAAATTAGGTGTGTCATGATTCACACAGTTGCCTATTTTTATTAGGATTAACTCCTGAAACGATTAGTGGACCATGCACTATGGCTGTACACTGAGCAACAGTAGTGCTGGAGGTTGGAGAGGACAAGAGATGGAAAGGTGGATGCAAAGTCATCTTACTGCCTGTTTCATTACGCACTCCGTGAGCCTGGCCTCCTGGTCAGTAAGGGTGATCCTTGCTGTCTAGAAGACACCCGGTGATAATGACAACCGTTACATTTTTCATTTATTTCTTGTCAATTGGCTTTAGCAGACAGCTTCAGCACATAGACATACACTCTTTTATCTACACTGGCATATGCCTAGATAGATAGAGTCTAAGTGCCTGTATGTCTAGAAGCTTCATCCTTAAGTCCTTACAGGAGCAGAAAAACCTCGGAGTCAGCAGGAAGGCTGCCAGCACTCAGTCCGAAGCTGCCTGTGAGTGTGCCTGCACTGCTGCTTTAGGGACACAAGGAGCCTGCTCCCCCTACTCTTAAAGTCCAACTGCACCTTTCAGGGATCCAGGAGATGGTGAAGAGCATGCCAAGAGGTGGCCAGAAGGAATCAGTGACTCTTGACTTCCTAAAAGTTCTTGATCTTTATTTTCCACAGGATATGTAGAGGGGGATTCTCCCTCCCTTAAAATGATTTTTTTGTTTTGTTTTGTTTTGTTTTCTTTTGTTTTGTTAGGGTATAACAAACTTTCAGTCTGCTAATGTGTTTTGTATTGCAGCCTTTCAATACTTAAAGGGGGATTATAAGGAAGATGGAGAGAGGCTTTTCACCAAGGCCTAAGGTGACAGGACAAGGAGCAATGGTTTTAAACTGCAAGCGGGTAGATTTAGATTTGACATAAGGAAGAAATTCTTTACAATAAGGGTGGTGAGACACAGGACCAGGTTACCCTGAGAAATTGTGGATGCCCCATTGCTGGAAGTGTTCAGGGTCAGATTGGTGAGTGCTTTAAGGAGCCTCATCTAGTGAAAGATGTTCCTGCCCATGGCAGGGGGGATGGACTAGACAGTCTTCAAAGGTCCCCTTCAACCCAAACCATTCTGTGCTTGTGTGGTTCCAAGGGCTGATATATTCATAGGGGTGATTCCTACACAGACAGAAATTTCAAAACAGAGGCTCTAAAGAAAAGAGGTTTCTAATATCTAACCTGAGTGTCTCTGTACATCTTCTGGGCCTGATTTCAGGAATTCAGTTTTGGTATATATTTTCATGCCATCATATTTATAAGACATTGTGTTATGGATGACCCAGATATTTTATATGAAAAAAGAATCATTTGTTAAAACAGTTACAGATGCCTAATGCTAAAATTCACCTACAGAAATGGTTACTGGCAATGAAAAGTCCTTTAGCATCCCCTTCTTTAATGTATCTCAGCCCAATAAAAGATATTCACATTTTCAGCTAACTGAATCCCACCTCTATAAATAAGAGACAGGTACTTTGAAAATGTGCAGTAACACAATAAATGCCAACTGTCTTGAAAGTCACACTGAAAGTCAAAAGTTCACCTCTCTGAAAAGCCAAGATGGATGTGCACATTCTGCAACACAGAGGGTGTCAGATGTGTTACTTTTCCAGGGGGAAAGAAGAGATTCTACTCAAGATTTTCCATTTTAGTGCATTTGAGGGACATTTTTTATCCATTTACTCTTCTAGCATCAGTAGCAAGAAAGTGTGCGTGAAAGAGATTACAGAAAATATAAAGCCATTCAATAAATCAATAGTGTGCTTTCACTTGGAATATTGTGTTCAGTCCTAGTCACCAGCCATCAAGCGGCTGCAGTAGAAATGGAAGAAGTTCAGAGACGGGTGACATGAATGATTATCTGCTTGGGAGGCTGCTGTTAAAGAAAGATTGAGAAGGATGCAATCCTTTAGTTTGAAGAAGAGACAAATAAGAATAGTTAGGTTAAGGGAATATGTAACAGTAAATGGAACATAAAGAGTAGAGTTAGCATTTCTTGGAACCCTTTCCATTAAGACAAACACCCTGAAAATTCCTAGCCTGGATGATTTTTGCAAGTGATTTATTATATATTATTATACTAACTACTGTTTAATACAGCATCATTTAAAACTGTGTGCTTTACACACAGACTTGAAGACCAGAAGCACCCACTCAGCATTCAGACCCGCTGTGCTGCAGGACAGTTGTAACCACTCTCGGTCAGCACAAGCCACCACAGAATGAAAATTCTGCAGTCACAAACAGAAGGTTCAATACATATTTCTACCAACATGTATAGATGTGCTGTAACCTTCTTCCTTCCTCTCTCTGTTTGGATTTGTCTAACACTGCAACGAAGCATAAGTTTTCAATACCCTAATCGTTAGAGACAGCTAATTTAGGTCCTGTAACATTTAGGGCTCAGTGAGATGATTCCTTTGAATGTGTCAGTGTTCAGCAGCTGAACTTTCTCTGCCACTGCGGCAGTTTTTGCCCTTCTTTGTTTAGATGCTTCAAAGCCTTTCGTAGTCTTTGGTCTTATATGTTGTGGGGTCCAAGGGAGAGAAGGGTCAAGCCACATAGCTACTTGGGACTTGATCAGTTTATAAGAAGTATTGTGGTACAGCTGCTTTTGTTAGCAGGGGCTAGATTAAATCGCCTTGGAGAACTCTTGCATTCTTTTGTTCCTAAATAATTGCGCATCTAGCTGAAGAATTTTCCAGCTAATTAGTAAAGAGCGTTCAACATGAAAGCCTGCAGCATTTTGCCCCACTGCAAGCTAAACTTCTGGTCATACTCCTGGTTCTCACTGCTGCAGGCTGAACATCTGACCCGTAGGACAGTTTACTCATCGTAGTTTCCTTAAGTGTTATCTGCTATTTCTTTTATTCGCAATGAATAATATCTTATTCCCTCAGCTGTCCTGCTGAAATGAAGAGAGCCGCTAGTGATGGAGCGAAGTACAGCTACGTGCTGGGGGAAGTGGTGGAATTTGTGATATCTAGTTGAAAATGCAAATTTGTCATATTATCTCAGAGTCTGGTAGAATAAATCCTGACATTTTGGTCCTGGAGGCACGGAGCACATTTGCACAGGGAAGCTTGGGGTGTAAATCATGCCTTGCTCAGAGCGTAGGCAGTACGAACTGTGGTGCCCGTGTCCCGAGGTGGCTCCCTGCAAGAGAGCTCTTTAAGCCCCACCAAGCCATGCTGCAATGCAATACTGTGATTTTTTTGTCTGTAGTCTTTACTGGGACATCAGAACCCGACAACTCTGAGGGCCAGGAAAGGTAAGAGCCACCTGAATCATATCCCCATCAGCCCAGGGTTTCACTCCAGTACCCTCTGCCACCATCGGGGAGCCCTCAGCTTTTGTGACAAATATGTTTCTCTTCCACGACACTACTGTTAAACCCTTTTGCCTGTAGCACTGCTGATAATCCAGCCATGATTAATACTGTTCAGATGGAGCTGAGCTCCTCTTCCATTTTATCATGCAGCAGCGGTATGAAAGGCTGAGGAAACAGCTGATGTGCCCCTTTCCCTTTTAAATGCTTGACTCAGCTGAGAGGTGACCAAGCATCTCCTGAATGATTTGCATTGGAGCAGGCACCTGAGCTTTTCCTCAGCCCAGAGTGACAAAAGCGCTGGTACTTGGTGACTTGATGCTTGCAATGCGTTGAATGTGACAGGGGAAGAGCTGAATCATAGGCAGGCAGAGAAGGCGGTTGCAATCTGAGGCAAAGGAATAGGGTGTCTATCCTGACCCACGTTCAACAGCAGTGGAAACTATGGGTTGCAGCAAGCTGGACAACAATATCCTGCATGTTTTTGCATAAAGACTGTGCTGTGAACATACACTTGAATGAGATTTTGGACTAATTGCCATTTTACACACTGCATTTCCCAGATAAACCACTCATTGGTCTCTTGGGTGTTTACTGTTTGTTTGTTTATGCTGTACAAGAGCAAGCTGAGGCATATGAGCAAATAAGATCTCTCTCTGGTGTTGCACTTAGTGATAAAAGTGTCAGAGATTGTGCCTGAGAGTCTAAACTAACGGTAAGCACAGAACAAAAGCAAGTCTCTGATAAAGGTATGTCTTGTCCTAGGGAGATCTGGTTTTTCTTGCTTTGGTTTGTTCCTTACTAGCCACTGCTGGAGGAACACCAAGCAGTGTAACCCATGAGTCTTTCCCTCACCCAGGAGGTAAGGATACTGCCTGGGTAGATGCTTGTCTTGCTCTAAGAAGAGCCAATGCTGCCTCTCTCCCTGCAGCCTGCTCCGGTGGAGCCCAACAAGCCTGCTATGGGTTGGGAAACCACTGGTCAGTTGAGTCAACTTCTTTTTCCTGGTGATCCCAAGGATTCAAAACCGATGTGTGAGATCACATCATCTGTGCGGTTGGGTCCTTATTAGAACAAGAAATTTTTCAAGGGACAGTACTGAAATTTTAATCTATATTATTGCTCTATCTATAGTATACGACTATCAGTGTTGCAAAATCTCCTGTCTCAGATTTATTCTTTGGTATTTGATGTATTTCTGCTGCAAAGATTTTCCTCCCATCTAACTGTCTATCCCCTGCTCAGCAAACTGTCCTTGTAACCCAGGCCCCAAGGAGGCTACAGAGGAGGCATCCTGTTATGATGGACAGTTGCTCATCTGCATCGGAAGCTCCTGCTTGACTGACTTAAAACACTACCCCTGGAATCCCTTGGGAAGATGGAGAGATGTCACTGACTCCCGGGCTGTTGCTAAACAACTAAGCATGTGACACAGCCAGCACCACTGGCCCAGTTTCAATGAACCCTGCGATATTTAACTAGAGGGAGAGCAACTCGGGCAAGAAAGACATTTAGCTGAAGCATAGAGGGAAATATTCTGACTTGCCTTATGGCTACTAGTTAAGGGACCCCCTGCCCTCCCGGGCAGTTACCCAGGTTCGTCTGTGTCCTAGACTCTTTATCTCAGCTTTGGACCAAAGTACAAGAGGCACCTTTTCCACAAACTCCCTGCAGCTGTAAATAGGAGAAGCAAAGACAGTTTTCCCTTCCTTTATTAAATATGTCTTGGCATTAAATATCACATCATGAGCTTGTTGAAGACAGACAGACTTGACAGGTGCCAAGTTCCAATGCAGTAGCTTTTACCGTTCTTGTAGGCAAAAGAGCAAGCCATCCCCAACTCCAGTCTCTAGCACTGTTAGAAAGCAAGGGTGCTGATGCAATCCTGATACCAGATCACATACTCCACACCCTGAGAGCCAAGCCATAAAGCGCAGGAGTTAAAAACTGGCATTGAGCTTGGCTCATCACAGATAAACTGCACTGATGTGGCAGTATATATGGGAAGAAATGTTTCAGCTGCTCATGTTGCAGTGCAAAGAGACTCCGTAACAAGCAAAAGAAATTAGAGATTCTCATTGATATAATTGGCATTGCTGAAACCTGGTGGGACAATTCGCATGACTGGAATGTTAAAATCCATGGGTTTAATCAGTTTAGGAATAAGTGAGCAGATAAAAGAAGTGGAGGTGGCAGTCTGCATTAAAGACATCATTACTTGATTTAGTGTTATTGATAATCCACAACCAAAGGATGTTGAATGCATACGGATTAATGTGTTACCTAATAAAACCCAGGAGGCATGCTGGTGCAGGCATGTTCCAGACTGCTAAATCAAACCAGAAAATAAGGTGAGTTATTCTTTAAGCACCTGTCTCTTCTTCATACCTACTGCAAAAGGAAAAAATGAAAGCACTCTTTTAAGGAGCTTTGATTGTAAGGATATATGCTGGAGCTGAAAGAGTTTAAAGGTTTCTAAAATTACAGATGATAATGACTGCGAGATGATTACATTAAATGTGGGCAAACAGAGGGCAGTTGCAAAGAGCTAATTTCTCAGCAGTAGAAGAAAAATACAAGCGAAATTGATGGGGAAAAAATTAGGCATGAAAGATGAATGAAAATTGGCAGGTCTTACAGAAGAGTTTGTTAGAAAAAAGTATGGCTTTGCAATCAACAAAAGGCATGCTTTGGCTGAGAGCTCATCATCCTTATTCAGCTGCAAAGTCAAAGCAGCAATCAGAAACTGGAAAAAATGTGTGATAAATGGGTTATACTTACTGTATCAAGAAATAGACGGCAGTCAATATAAATTAGAAGTCGTGAATACAGAAAATTGATAAAGGAAACTAAAGCAAGTTGAAAACAAGTGACCGGTAGAGCTAAGGAAAATAAGGAGAAGTTTAAGTGTGTTAGGAACTAAATAAATTCTATCAATTGCATGGGTTCGTGACTAATGGAGATCATATTTTATTATATATTGGGAAAAGGGAGACTGACTTAAGTAGTTCTTCTGGTCTGTATTAAAAAAAATCCCCACCGTAAGAGGATAAAGAAGTCATTTGCATTCCATTAGTGTCTGAAGATATTAAACATCACCTGCTAAGGTTAGATATTTTAATGTTTCCAAACCTGAATAACTTGTACCCAACAGTCCTAAAGAGTTCACTGTGTCACCTATTGATTAGAGACAGTAATCCACAGTAAACAGATCTTGGTATGGAGGGAAAATCTCAGAAGACTGGGAGAACGTTAATGCTGTGTTAATGTAACAAAAGATGCAAGGAGCTTGTTCCAAGTAATGGTAGGTCAGATAGCCAGACATCAGCTGCTGACAAAGTAATAAGCAGAAATATAATTAATGCCAATCAACATGTTCTTACTGAAAGAGAACATCTGAAATCTGTTGTGATTTTCCTGGATTTGCAAAGATTAGCTGATGAAGATAGCCACGTAGATTTCTGTTCACTTAGTAGTGCATGATATTCTGATTAAAAAATAGACCTGTGTTGATTTTACAAGATCCATAAAGCACATCAGAAGTGGATTAGGAATAAACAGCTGTAAGGCCTCTAAAAAGAGTTGTCAGGAAGAGCAACTCTTCGAATGGGGACGGTGTCTCACACAGCTCCACAATCAGAACTGGGCCTGATGCCTAATGATCTGGAAGTAAATAAAAAATCACAGCCAGTAAAGTTTATAGAGATATAAAGATTGGCAGAGTAGTAAATATAAGAAAAAAAGGCAGTCAGGGACCCTGAGTTGTGTTCAATAGCAAGTGGGTGCTTACAGACAAAATGCATTTTGACGTGGTTCAGTGCAAAGCTACAAAGAGAAGTACGAGCCATTCCGACTCCTACCACGAGTGCCTCAGTGCACATTGACTCTGAAGAGGATGTAGTGGCTGTGCCAGACAAGCAATGATCATCTTGTACCATCAGGAGATAAAGGGGGCTAATAAGAGTCTTCAGTGCAGAAGGAAAAAATGTTTCTTCTCTGATGTAGAGAGATTATTTTATGTTTGTATAACTATTCGTGAGACTAAGTCTAGAATAATACATTCGGTCCTGGCGTTCGTCCCTTCAAGGATGCTGAAAAAATCAAAGAGAAAAGAAAATAGCCACTGAAATGTTCAGAGGGCTGGCGAAAGTGCCTTACAAAGGGAATCTCAGCGTCTAGTTTGTTTAGCTTATCAAAAAGAAGACTGAGAAGTGACTTGATTACAACATACAAGTACCTTTATGGGGAGAAAATGCCAGTTACTAAAGGGATCTCTAATCTAGCAGAAAAAAAACAGAGCAGGAGTCACTGACTGGAAGCTGAAGTTGGACAAATCTGTGCTGGAGATGAAGAGTGAAGTTGAATGGGGAGGGTGGTTAACCAGGAAACAGCCACTGGCATAAGATACCAACATCCCATCCCCTGCTGTCCTTAAATCAAGACTAAATACTCACCTGAAAAAAAGGTGCTTTCATCAAATGCAAGTTCTTCCTGTCATTATGGTGGCAATGGAATAAGAATATGAAAGACCAGCAGTGCACAAAAGGTCAGACTGCTTGATCAAACTGTGAATCCTTTTAGCCTGAAACTCGGCAGACCCAGGAATTGCATTTGCGTTCACTTGGCCAAAGGAGCCATGCTGTAAAAATCTGAGAAATAGAGGGTCTGCTGTGCCGCCTGCGAACCTGTTATTCCCCTCTGCTGACCGTCCACTGTGGAAGCAGATGGGGAGCTTGAAGAATCAAAACTAACACGCTCCTTCATCTGTCTTCCTTTTTGTTGCCTTTAGAGGTTTGAGTAGCAATCCCTAAAAATCAGCAAAACGTGAGCACAAGATCCTCTGTGGCACAGTGTTGTGGAGAGTGTTGATCCCACGGCTCCCATCTGGAAGACTGTCTTTAACCAAAACCCTTCGGTATTACTCGGTAACATTGTGTTGTGCTCTAGTGCAGCAGGGAAAAAATTTGTACAACGCAGGACGAGCTAAAGGCAGCTGCAGAGCCACGAAAGATCTTTAATTCCCAGGACAAAACAGCACTGCAGTCCAAGATAATACTTCCAAAACAGTTTGGGGCTGATTTAGTCATCAGGTCAGACTGGCTGCATAGCACTGACCATAGGAGGGTAAGAATTACCTAGATTTTGGGGGGATCTCCACCACTGACAGACCATGTAGTGGTGTCCTCACCTCCTGTGTGAGGCATGACTGCATGTGTGCTGTTTGCCTGCCAGCCCAGGGGCTGGCTTCTGCGGGTCCCACTGGCTAACTTCTCCCTGCAATCTGAGCAAAGGGAAAAGAATGGAAAAAGCCAAAGGGATAAAAAACCTCAGCTTTATCTTGCAGCTAATTATTAATCATATGCAGTTTCCCAGCTTTCCCAGAGTAGTTCCTTCATCCCCTAAGGACTAAGAAGCCTTAGTCTTATGAATCAGAAACAAGCTTTTCTCCTTCTCTCCCTTTTGCCACATCTTTTTACTTTCTTTTGCCTCTTTTCCCCTTTCCATCATTATACACCTTCATTCCTTTCTCCGATCCTTCCTTCCCAGGCTACTGTTTTCCAGTTTCTGCTCCCTATATCTCCTTCTCTTCCGTCATCTCTTTTGCTCCATACTGTTTTCTCTCATATTGCCTCTCTCATATCTCTACAACAGCAGTGTTCCGACACAGAAAAAGTGATCTGTTCCTACAAGAATAATACATCTGCAGCCCCAGCCTGTTTAATGAAAGCCCTGAGTATATGGCAAGAACAGCTTGTGAGTCCCTGAGGTGGAGGTAATATTTTGTATTAATATTTGATATCTTATTTAGGATGCTAAAGCAGGTGCATGAAATCTCCTGGGAAGAGTTGAAGGCAGAATTCTATTTAAATGATATAGTGCTAAGCCAGGCTGCTGGACCACCCCCCTCTTGTCTTCCAGAAAGACCTCTCTGAGCCGCGCTGGTTTTAGATGGAGCACAACCTTCTGTCAATCTGAGAACCAGGGGAATCGTATTTATGAAAGCCCTATACTGCTTAGGTTAAAATTCCCTGCAACTGTGTCGTCCTCCAACTTTTGTCTGGAGTTATTTCTTTCTCTGGTGCAGTGCCTAACCCCAAATGCTGAGTCAGATCCCTTCCCACATACCTTAGATTAAGCAAAGAAGATGATTGTGCGTTTTTTACTGTCTCTCTCTCACACACACACGTACATATGCAGAGGGATTTCGCCCCCTCTCTGCATCCACATATATGTGGCAGGGGGGATCAGGGCAGAGAAGATCCCTATCACTCACTGTCTCAAAATGCACAAAACCAAAGTGATTTGGCCCCTGTCGAAGATGAAGAGTTCCCAGCTTTCCCCTCAAAGCTTCATGGAATTAATGCTTGTACCTTTCCTCATGTCACCCCCCAAAACATGTATGTGCACCCTTGCCTTTCCTGCAGATGATTTGGACACCCTCAGCTCCACAGCAACCTTGTTCTTCCAGATCTGCTCCTGCAGCTCCTGGCTGAGCTTTTCCCTACCTGAAACCCTCCGTCTCGAGGCAGCACTAGCCATAGCCGCTTCACCTTCCCAAGCCTAAAAGGGTGGTAGCTCTGGGCACCTTATTTTTCTCATTGCTTTTCTCTGTACTTGGAGGGGTGGAAGGGAAGGTGGATGCGTTCTATACTTGTCTCTCTTCTACCCCTACCTTGAAAAATATCTCCTTCTTTCCTGAGAGAAGACGATGGGATGGGAGGGAGTAAGGAACATGGGGCAGAGGCAGAGGCTGCCTCTCTCTGGAGCCCTCGTTGTCTTTTCTGCCCAGGAGGCAGGCAAGACTGGGGAAGATCAGTTCTTCATGCCATAAGCATGGCTTGTGTTCAGCCAGCCATCAATGCTGCAGGACTTGTAGTCACACAGGAACCACAAGACTTGGGAGAAAATTATTTCTCCCTGAAATTTTGGTCTGAAGAGGTCAAAGCTATAAGAAGCTATGGTCATTGTGTACCGCTTCTTGAAGCTAACGTTCCCATCTATTCTATCCCAGAGAAGCCCTAGCACAACGGCTCCTCACGGCGTGGCTACTACCCTTCATCCAGGCACTTTCCAAGGATTCCATATCTGACTGTGTTCCTTTCTTCAGGATGCAGTAGCTCAGCATGAAAGCCACCTCAGCAAATGGGGCAGCAGGAGAAGGGAGGTTACCTGCCTCACAAACACCCAGAAGGGCAGTAACAGGAGTAGTAAGAAAAAAAAACCACTTTTTTTTCTCCTCCTGGGCTTGGGCAGACTGACAGGCACAATGAAATGTGTGGGTGTCACTTGGCAGGTGTGAATCGTTCAGGCAAGCTACAGTACACATATTTAGTTGTTTTAAACTGTCTTCATACATCAGACCTCGTCGCCCCTTACGCCGATTTATTGCCGCAGTCTTTCATTGAAAGGATTAATGTCATCCGGACCTGGCTGCTTTGGACATTTGCATCAAGGCTGCCAGCCTGGTAGTCGACATTTCCTGCACGGCCGTTTCTTTCCCGAGTCATTTAGGAGAAGATCAATGCAGGGAAGGGGAAATTCTGGTGTCCTTCAGGTGAAACAGTGTCCTGTCAATAAAATGACTGACTCACTGTGGCCGCTCTCTGCTAATACACAGCGCGTTGCCTCGGCTGAGCAGAGAAATCCCACCTGGGGCCTGGGGCAGGTTTGGGGAGGAGGAATAGCCAGAGGTCTGGGCACGAATCGGGAAAGTCACACGTTCTCTTGTTAAACTCGGAGGCTGACTCACTGCATGACCCTTGCAGGCAAACCACCTCCCTTTGCTGAGCTTGTTTTCCTGCCTGTGAGTTAGGGCTGATGGCAGTGACCGAGCTCGGCACAACCTGGGGGGGGGTCTAAACATACTACGGCGAGCAAAAAATAATTGTTGATGCTGAGCAATTAGGCATGTGCTTGCATGTAGCATTTAGCAGAGTTCAGTGTTAGATCGGGCTTCATACACTCAGTTTGTTGGTGGTGGGTTGGGTTTTTTTTCCTGAGGAATAGCGATCAGCTTTATCACAAGAATAAATCCAAATAACTTTCCAGTTCTAATTTCCTCATGGAAGCAACACAAATATTTTCCAACCCCAGAGCTAGCGCTTCCGGCTCGCTCTCATTCACTCACTGCTGGCCAGCTACACGGGAGCTGGTGGGCAATTAGCTTGCTTTTATCAGGCTGCCTGCCAGCACGGTTAACCTACCAGTTCCCCAGTGGAACCATTACACTTTTGGAGAAGCAAAAAACCACTGCCCCCACGACAGTCAGCCCTGCCCCCCTCGCTCCACGCAGTGTACACGCACGGTTGCTCCCCATATGCATGAATTACTTCCCCCCCATGATTAACTATTATTTTCCGTGGGTTCTGTTTGTTTTTTCACCTTGGGACTGCAAAACCGAGGGGCACCCTGTTATACGCACATCCTTGCCTCTCTGTGTATTTAAGCAAGCCGGAGGATGCTGGCCTCTCCCAACAAGCACAGACCTGAAGGCTCTGCAGAACTGTGTTACTGCCAGACAGCCTCTCTACAGTCCTGTACCGTGGCTCCCAAGGGCACATTTTCTTCCTGATATAAAATACACTGTTCTTCATGTCCTTCTCTTGGCTACTGCTCCCAGTCCTATTTTGGTCATATACATTTGTGCTATAAATGGTCTCCTAAAATCATAGCTTATCAACATTGGCTCTGGGCTCAGGGCTTCTTTTATTGCATCAAAGGTGCATTGACTTCTTCCATCTAATTTACTTCTCTTCTCTTTGGCTTTTTTTCAGCACACTGGTCAGAGGGACATAGTAATAAGCAAAAATCCAAAAATAGATCTCTGGTAATAACCTTCTACCCCTAAAATTGTCTTGCATTTTGAAGCTAGGAATTCAGCACTTCCCCTACAACTCCCACTTTAGAAACTACTTGGTTTTGATTTTTCCAGTGCCCATCAGATACCTCAAGTATCAGCGCTCTGAACCAGCCAGTGTATGTTTAGCAGGGAAGGTAACGAAGAGGGCAGCTGATAGGCATCCCCACTTTGACTGTTTAGGTTTGGAACTAATTTCACTGGGGTTGAACACAGCTTCAGTCAGATCTGTAAGAGAACATGTCCTCTAACTGGGCTGCTATATCCTCCACTTGAAGCTGTAGCAATAAATCCATGAGCTGCGGGAGGGTTGTCTGTGGCCCCAGCATAGCCTTTTGGAGGTGGCAAAGCAGATTTGTATGTTCACCCCTGTAGAGGGTTAATTAACATTGATAATATACAGTTGTGGGCTTGCTTCAGGGACGGTGGGTTGGCTGATGTGGATAATGTACAGCTGTGGCTTGTTCCTGCTAAGTAGCTAAATAGCACTGAGGAGCCTGGAAGAGGAGGAGCACTGGTGTAAGAGGAGGTACTGGGTGAGGAAAAGCAGCAGATGAAGAGGTGCCCTGGATGTAGGAGAGAGGCAAGAAGCAGGGTGGACTGACCTGAAGAGGGTGAAGAAACAGCACGGGCAGTAGATGAACTTTTGGAACCTTGTGTGGGACTGGTGGTATGAGACAGTAAAAGCCTTGTTGCAGCTCGATAGTTTGGTAGTGCTGCAACACACCCCTACCCCGAGACCATCAGCCATACCCACTGGCAAGGGTCTGGTGTGGTGATGTATCTGGCTCTGTTTTGCAGATCTAGCAGATCACCTAGGTGAAGCAGATCATCTAGGCGAAGCAGAGGGTAACTGGTGCTTCAAAGCAGAAATCAACCCTCAGGAAGCAGAGTGCTATGAAGAGACAGCAAAGGCTGTCTGTTAGCTGCAGACACCACCGCCTGTGCTGCTTCCTTTCTTCCCCCAGGGTCTGGAGCACTGTTTTGGGGGAAAAGCATGTCTTTTTGACATCATGCGTTGCCCTGCATTGGTCTGCCTTTGCCTACATACAAACACTTCACCAAACTTGTTAAGGCTGTGAGCTCTTCCTGCTAGCTGTCCCTTTGGCTGCATACCCCCCGTTCCCATGATGACTGTGTGCTCCCCCATATTAAAATGTAAGAAGGGAGGGAATATTTTTCTTCCACCTTTGCAGTACAGTTCAGATCTTCCTGGGGTTTCATTCAGGCCAGAGTCATAGTGAATCAACTTCAAAGATTCTCCTCGGACCCCTCCATCCCATAAACACCACATCCCCCTTCCCTGCTCAGCCCAAACAGCTCTTGCCATTTTTGCCAGTAGTTTATCTTCAGCCGCAGGTAGTAACAACAAATCTCTTCCTCATTGCCAGCCTGATTAGTTTTATCAGCCAGTCTGCCTTGCTGCTTTTGTCTGAGATTTTCCCCTACAAGCTTCTCTCTCTTCTCTCTAAACTGGTGGAAGTGCTTGGGGTTTAGCTTTGGACTGAGGTCCAGGAGGCTTTAGGCTGTCAGCCATTCGATACATCAAATAGAGAAGGTCCTGCTGAATCCTGTGCAACCTCCCACTGGACAAATGAAATGTAGGACAAACATCACCTGAGCTGTATTCACCTGCTTATGTTTCTTCTTAGGGCCTGATTCATCCTCTCAACATATTTGTCCACCCAGTGATGATCAAAAGACATCCAACGGCTTTTCCTGGGGGAGGAAAGCCTGGAAATAGTCCTCTACTCCATCAGAGTTTCTTAGCCTACTCAGAAATGTTTAACCAAGTCTTGCAGAGCTCTTTCTGCTGTAGTGCTGTGTAATGGAGCTCCCTCTGGCCATCAGGTCATATTATCACAGATAAGCAGAGCGTATCAGTTTCACACAAGGCTCAGCCAGACAAGTCAGACAAGACAGTCTCCAATGCACCATGAATCTCTCACTCACATCACACACCATTTTGCTTTTAGCAAGACCACCCTGTCACAGCATATAATGTATAGTACCCATCTCACAGGGCAGCAGTGAAAATCAGGTTATAGCTGTAAAATGATTTATTGCTAAGGCCTATTTATTCTTTTTATCCTTATTCTGAATCTGAACATCTCAATATCTATGTTTCTGTGTTTGTTTTAGGGTTTTTTCACCATCATGCCTCAGAAAACACTTCCTTCTGCTCAGTAACACCAAACAACAGAGTTTTTCAGACTGGAGCAGGGGAGGAACCAGTGTGCCACGGTACCGATGATCACAAGGTAAGGGAACGTGGCCAGGAGCCAATACAGAGTGCAAGAGGTTTCTTGCCCCAAGGGAAGTCACGTGGAGGAACAGGGTGAACCTGCATCCACCTTCCTCTCCATCTTCCAGACTGCAGTGAGCACGGAAGGATTATGAGGAATCACAGAGACATGGTGGGATGTTACAATTGGAACCATGGTCATGGCTGAGTTACAGGTTGTTGAGGGAGAACAGGCTGGGGAGAAGAGGATAGGGAGTTCAGCCCTATGTAAAGGAGCTCCTTGGCTGCACAGAACGGCAATGGACTGGTCAGTCTGTGAATTGAGGTCAGCAGAGAAAGAAACATGAGGATGTTGTATTGGGGTTCTACCACAAACCTCCTGCCCAAGAGGAGCAAGTCAATGAGGCTTTCTAAAAACAGCTAACAGAAGTCTCCTTACTGCAGGCCCTGATCCTCACAGGGGATATCAACCATCCAGACATCTGCTGGGAGGGCAACAGGAAACCCAGGAATTTCCTGGGAAGCTCAAAATGCTGCAGGGACAAAGCAATGCTCTTCTTCCTGCTCACAAATGGGGGAAATGGTGGTGAATGTGGCCACAGAGAGTAGTTGGGACCATAGTAACGGTACAATAATTGAGTTTAAGATCTAGAGGATGGCTGGGAAGGTAAACAGCAGTTAATACTCTGGATTTCACAGAGTAAACTTTGCCTTTTTTTAGAGACTTTCTAGGCAGAATCACTTGAGAAGCTGTCGTGAGGAGTTAAGATACCCAGGAGGGCTGCCTGATTCTTAAAGCAAAATTATTGAGAGCTTAGGAACAAACAGTCTTACTGGGCAGGAGGACTGGGTATTTCAGCATAAGGCCCGTTTGGATAAGCAAGGAACTTCTCAATGAATTAAAATGCAAAAGGAGAGCATGCAGGCAGTGGAGACAAGGATAGACATCAAAGGAGGACTACAGAACCATTTCTTGGATCCTTGGGGATGAAATAATGAAGACCAAAGCAAACAAGGAACAGAGCAAGAGAGATTGGAAACCTCAGCAATAAACGTCCAGATGGGATTCATTTTAAAAAGTCAAGGCTAAAATATTACTAGCACATACTCAGCAAATAGAAGATATGTGAAATGTTTCTGGTAACAGCATAGGTCCTAGGGAGGGGAAGCACCAACCGAACAGAAGGTTTTAATATAAAAATGTGCTGAAAATGGTCCTTGTTGCTTTGGGCGCCTAACAAAGATGGGGAAAAATCTGACTCTGGCAAGAGTTTACATCAGCTGTTTACTTGTAGTACTTCTGGCAATTTCTGAAACTGGAGATCAGAGAAAAATGATGAGACCAGTCAGAGGGCTAGAAGGTCAAATTTACAGCAAGTATTACAGAAGTTAAATCTATATCTGTGGGATAATAGATGACCAAAAGTGAACACAGCTATTCGTCAATAGCCAAAGGGCAAGGCTGCTAAGGAGGCAGGGTGACAAGCTGGCATAAGCAGGAGCAAAAGAGGGTATTTCCAATGTGGTGTCAAGAAAGTTAAGTGGCCAAAGTTGCTCATGGAAAACTTTCCTGTGGGCAGAGATCGAAGCACGTTCTGCTTCGTTTCACTTGTGCCGTGGCCTCTGTGCTGGGTAACACAGAGTGACCCGTGCCAGCAGCGGGTGGGAGTTTTTGGAGTCAGGACATGAGAGGGGCAAGGAGAAAATGGTGTCAGAGCCTAAGAAGGGACCAGTGCCACTACACGTGATTGACCTGGGTTTCTGCCTGTCATGTGCTCTTCTACCTCCACCTGAACCAAAACATGTACCAGGGATTTCTGCAAAAGATCAGGGTTTGGCTCGGAATATGGACTTGATTTCTCATAACCCTTATTTTTCGGTCTCATTGTAACAGAACTGATTTATCTTTACCTAGAATGACACAGCACAGCAGGAGCTACAAGCATCTCCCGTGGACCCATTTCCTCTCTCCAGACAAGCGTGTTAGTCAAGTCACTCAGTTCCTTTGCAGTAAAGTCCCATTCAGTCGGATGAAAGGGGCACAAACAGGATTCGGATTAAGAAAGTGTTGGAAAGGAGTGGGGGAAGGGTACCGGACATCTGGGAGAAGTGAATCCTTCCTCACCAGGAGCCATCTGAGGAGGAAAAATCAAAGTGGGGCCATACAGACACAGACCCCAGGAGACGAGACCTGCACATCTGGGGTGAACTGAGTGCTCTGTAGGGCTGGGAGAGGCTGTGTCATGGTTCCCCAGTCCTGCCCCCTCTCCCCACCACATACACCCCCTTCCCAAGGGGCTGCCTACTAACTTTTGGCATCCTATCTCCTGGCTCTTCCACATCGGACCTGAGACTGCAGTTTTAACTCTTAACACATGCTTTGGAGAGAAGCGGCAGCTTTGGGTGATTGCAGTCTGGTCCACTGGAAAGCTGCCCTGTCCGTGCAGATGGCAAAAGGCAGGCGATTTCCCCATCTCCCCCGGCCGGCTCACACCTTGCTGTGCCCCGCCTGAGCACTGAGCTGCCGCGAGAGGAATCCCTCACTCGCCCCTGACAGCTGCCGAGCCGTTAGACAGAAGAGCGCTCGGTAATGATGTGTATGCTTTGCTCCGTCAGCATGAAGATTTGTCCCCCTGCTACCCTCCCCAACCTCACCCTGCGGCTGGATTTCAGCCAGCGGAAGCCCTTTAGAAAATGGAAATGGATGCATCTTTCACAGTCATTAGTGTGGATTGTGTTAATGGGATGTCATGATAGATACTGACAGTTAGCTGAGGGCAGCAGCGTTCACTGTGAGACTCCAAATGAGAGGGCAGCAGATGCTACAAGCAGCTCAAAGTGTGCCTGCGGAGGGGGAGGATACAGTGGGAAGGCGAAGGCAAGCTGGCGGGCAGGCAGGCTGGTGAGGAGATAACAGAGCTTGCCGCTTCAAGGTCACCAGCCTGAGAGCGGTCCTGGGTGCTAGCAACGCTGCAAACGGAGAGCAAGGGGCTCAAGGCCCTGCAACGGATGGGGATTTTGTACATTAGAAAGGCGAGGTGCTTCCGAAACCTCAGGAGCATCCCACGTTACAGCAGATGTTAGTATATGTGTGGGAAGCCCGGGAAGAGCAGGGCAGGGGGCTGCAAGGCAGGAGGGGCCACAGGCAGGACCACGTAGGTGCTATTGAGCACTGCTAGCAAGGGTACTTTCAGGGAAGATATGAGCTGCTGATGTTCAGGCGAGAAGATTATTTGAGTTGCATTATCATTTGAGCTCACACGCACACGAAAAAATGAGCTTAGAGCTTTGGTACCTCAGGGAACTGACCAGCATAACTATAGTTAGATAATTATACCATTAAATCTATGCTAATACTACTAAGGCTCGTCATGAATTTTTTAACAAACCAGTGTTTCATTGGAAAATACCAACTGATTTTATCAAAGAGGCAACTTTTCTCAAGGACAAGCACATTTCAACTGGAAAAAAAAAAAAAGAAGAGACAATAGGAGTCAGAACCCACATTTATTATAATGAAGTGTTTTCAGGACATCTCTCTCTAAGCAGGATTTCCAAGTAAATACCCATCCATGAATCAGACAGTCAAAGGACCTAAAACTGTGGATCCTCCACCCATAGCAGACACTCATCAGCAGGCTGCTAAGGAGCTCTTCCTGACCTCTCTGATTTATGTTCCTTGAAAAATCTCAAAAGAAGCTGATTTTCATTCTGGTGCAGATCAGAAAACAATTTTTGCATCCTGAAGTTTGGTAAGGCAGGAAAAACTAGTTCACTCCCTGCTCTTAGTATAATTCACCCTCAGGGAACTGCTGTTCTAGAATAAAAGCTTTTTCTTACTTTGGAGTAATTACCCTTATTCCAGAATAGATTATGCACATGAGGGAGTTAAAATAACATAGCTAGAGCAATAACTGTTATTCTATTGCCACACTACTCAAATTCCCAGTATATTCAAGTCTTAAAGGATACAAAAGTACATGCGTACTCTTTTTCTTCTTGAGAGTATATAGCTCTCCTTGGGTCACTGTTGCATATAGATGCCCTATTGAAAATATTAGTCTTGCTTGACCAAATCAGACCTGCAAAGGCAGGTGAAGGATGAACCATGACTTGTTTGAGGAGTTAACATTGATTTCATTTCTTGACCAGCCCCAGTGTGCAGTATTGGTGTGCACGTATGTCCCCGTATGGACACACTTGCGCGCACGCATACGTGGAGCCTTTGCACATTAATGTTTATTTCATGTTCCTGGCTTGATCCTTGGCTGATTCTGAGATAGGAAACACAGAAATAACATGAAGGCCTTTCATCACAGATGAAGCTGAAATAAGGAAGGGATACAAGGTGCGTGTGGTGTTAGCACATTACATTACATCAACCCATCATTTTTCTCCCAATATTTCTCACTGGAAGTAGCTCTAAAGATATCACAATAATGACTATTGGCAGGATTTGTGTGGGTGAGGTGCTGAGAGCCAAACAAGCCCTAAGTCTGAATTGCTGTTTGAGTCTCCCACGCAGAGTGGCCTCTTCAGCACTGAGATGAGGTCAACAGATGGAGGAGGATGGAGAGAAAGGGAATTCCATATCAGTGCTCATGAGCTCATCCCATTTCCTTGCACAGAGAGTATTTCCACCTGTTTCAGGTTGGGTGGGACTGCCTCTTGTTCTTAAAGGCAGCCCATCAGCATGAGTATAACCCGTGCAGAGGATCGTCCAGGGCTCTGAAGGCTTTCTGAGCCCTCTTATGGCATTGCCACATCACATCGTCCCAGCACCACTTTGTGATGCTCTATTTCAGGCTGGAAAGAGAGCTCCATGTTGCAAAAATTACTTAACTGGCTATGCATTACAAGCATGCAAAAGTGGTGGCTTGAAGGTTGAGATGCCTTTAACAAAAAGCCCAGCACAGTGGCCTTTCCATTTGCTAGCGTAGCACAACTCAGCAATCACCAGGAGTCCTTAGTTCTTCTACAGACCCTTACATTTGGAGCCAGTCGACCTGTTCAAGACCTGCGTTTGCCCATGGACACATACTTCTTCACTGCTGATTGACACAGAAACAGCACGTCCTGCCATTCTGTTCTTTTATTTTGCCATGCTGCTCAGCACAGCTGTAATCACCTTGGCCTGAACAGCGCTCAGGAGATTTCCAGTAAGCAACTGAGGAATGTTAAATGCACTGAACCAGTAATATCCAAACTATCTTCCCAAGCAGAAACCTAAGCAGGACTATACCGGAGTGGTGGAAGCTGTCCATGCTGAGGGAGAGATTGCAGGCTTAGGGGAAAGCACGTTGCAAAGCAAACTGCGCACCATGGACTTCTCTGCCTTGACAAATTCTGCTCTGGCTCAACAGATTCAGACCCCCCATGGGGGAAAGCTCTGCCCAGCCTCAGCTACCCAGCCTCACAAGGCTGGTGTCAGCGGGTGACATAGAGGGACCCATACACACAAGAAGACTGGAGGAACAAATGTCTGAGTGCACACCAGCAAAGACCAGCATGCATCTTTCTGTGTCCGTAACTGACAGCAGGAGGCAGATTCTGTTCTAGCAGAGGGTGATCAAAAGCTTCTGTTGCATTTCTGAGATCTCTTCACATGCTTGTGTTGGAGGAGGCATGTGGCTGACTCAGAGTATCCATAGGGAATCATGGCTGCCTCTCATTGAAAGACCAAAAATCATGACTAGAGCTGTTACCCAGATTAGGACATCAAGAGAAATTTCCCATCTGACCTCCAAGCGTAGATCTCTCATACAGGACTTTACAGCTGTGACTCCACCAAACGCAGACGCACACCCCAGCCCTAACCCAGCCAGTGGTGGGGGACCAAGCGCAGACCAGCCCTGTGCAGCCGCTAGATGTTGTACAGATGTGGCACTGGATGTTGCAGAGGGCAACACTGCCCTGGCATTTGCCTCCTTCCCTGCCTGGATGTATGGACTCTGCCCCCATGTGTCCAGTGCCAGGAGGGGAGCCAGCCTTGGGGCACATACAACTGACGGCGATTGTGTGTCTCCAGGACAAGCCCATACTGTGTGAGGCAGGTCCCAGCCTGTGCAGGCAATGCTATTTGACCCTTACGCGGACCATTCATTCCCCTCGTACAAAAGAAAGTCTTGTTTAATTCGATGTCGATGAAAGACGTGGAGCGGAGAGAAGCTCGGAAACAGAAGCCACTTTCTCATATAGCCGAGGAGCTGGGTGACAACTGCCCTCTGTTCTCCACCCCCAGCCTCCCTCCGCCTCCCAAAGGGAATGGACAAAGGATGTGCCGTGATCTGCTTTTGGAAAAAGGAGGACTTGACATCGCTGTCAGTAGAGCAGTTGTGGAAAGCAGGGCCCTTCGCATCCTTCTGGACGTGAGATTAATACTGGCTGTTAGGAGTGGTGGTGCAGGGAGATCGGCTGTGGTCGGTGTGTGCTGAATGGCAGCGTCTCCTTGGTGAAATCGGGGTCTCTATGGCAGTGCTTTCAAAAGCTGCTCCTGCATCAATTGGAGGTAATGGCACAGAGGATCTGGCCTGTGCTTTCAACAGATAGCTCACTTAAGAAGTAGTTCCTTATAAAAGCAGTTACTTACCTTTATGGAAAAGCCTTATTGAATTTAACAGAGATGAGACTGACAGAACGGCACAGAAATTATTCTTAAAGCTGACATTTTAATAGAGAATGACTTTTTTTTTTTTAAGCCATCCTATAGAAATCAACCGCCAGGATATAACTCTGCTCAACATTAAGCAATGGCTCATAAATCGATTGAAAGGTAAAAATACATATTTTCCCTCTGCAAAACTTTTCCAGAGGGGCAGGATGCTGAAGTGCCATCCTGTGGGCACACATGGAGCCCCTGCCCAAACAGCCCAATAGTTCAGGGAGACCAGAAGGGCTGGCTGCCTTCAGGTGATGGCTATGTATTGTCAAGTTTCTCACCTGCTCCTGGGGCTAGGGAAAATTAAATTTGAATTTGTCACCTGAGCTTGGGTTTCTTTAAACTTCTCCATCAGTACAACGCTCCTTCTCACCTCACCTCTCCCATCCTGTTCTCCCGCCCTCACATGGGAATATTCCCTGCTGCTGGGGTGAGACTGAAGCCTGAGACTTTCTTTTGTTGTGAATTTCTTTAGCTGGTGGGCAGGAATTATTTTGTTTTGCGGGATCTGGGGGAAGGCAGTCACTCAGGCTCTCTCCAGCTATTCACCGAGAGATCCCATCCCTGGGGCGCAAGGTACACGCAGAGGCAGGCAATTGCTTAACCCACGCAGAAGGTGCATAAAGGCTCTGGCACACATGCAGCGACCCTTACATGTGCTGCGTAACTGTAAGCCGATTCCCACGGGATTTTTTTGGCAAAGCTCGGAGCCCCTCTGCAGTAAGGGCGCCTCACGGATGGCTAAGGAAGGGGCAGAGGAGGCTGTTGGAGGCTGCGAGGCGAGCTCTCACAGCAGCTCCTTGCTGCACCTTTGGAGCTGCGCTGCCGAAAGAGCTGCCTCCCAATTGAAGAATAACAGATGCGTTTACCACACATCAATCTGTCTGTCTGGGTCCTTACAGGGCCCCCATCATCATCCTATTCAAGAGCCTGCAAAGTATTTAAAAATAGCATTAACACTAACAATCTCCCTTTCTTTCCTCCCCAGTTCGTAGCAGAAATAGCTTGATTAGTGTACAGTTCTGGTGCTTCAAGGGGGAGAGAAATGAAACTGCAGAGCTTGCAGAGCGGCTTTTCAGCTTTCTTCAGGCAGCAACTGCCGGCTGGTTCGCTGAAGCACAAGCTCTTCAAAGGATGGCAGGTTTTAGATCAAGGGCTGCTCGTTCTGTCACACATCTTCTGAGGCAGATTTACAACGAGGAGAGAGGCACTGCCACAGCTTTGGACCTTGGGAGAGATGCACCTGACCCCCCACCCCACCTCCTGCCATCACCCCTTCACCGCCACTGGGAGGCTGGGAAGGAAAGGAGTTGGGAAGGGGGTCTGTCTTGGGAACAGAGGAGTGGCTAGGCAGAAGATAGCTCAGCAAGCTCTCTGAAAATATGATCAGGCTATAGCCTGACCAGGGGCTTGGCAGGCAAGACCATGGGCATCTTATCATATCCCTCAGATACTGGCTTCAGGGGTAACTGTGAGGGAACCCCTTGCCTTCTCCAGGGCTCATCCTCAGCAGAAAGTGGGGTGCCACCCCCTCAGCTCACAGGGAAGGTTTCACTCACTTTAGTACGTGTGGTGTTCTGAGATTTGCATTTACAGAGACAGTGTGACACCAGTCCCTAGCAATTCTTTACAGGCCATGTCAGCTGTGGGCATGACTCTCGACTGACTTTTACAGTAGGTTTCCCTCCTGCCCCCCCATGCCCTCTCTGCCCTCCTCCAGGGCTGCTGGTGGCTGTCACTCACCTTTTGTTTGTGCAATACACCACGCCAGCTGGGAACCACAACAGCTCTGCTTGCTTTTCCCCTACCTTGAGTGCAATAAAGAGGCAAGTTCTCAGCACAGCTATTAACCCGTGGGTACCCACAGCCCAGCATCACACACCTGCCTGCAGCAGAGGACACCATCGAGGTCCCGGATGCCCTGTAGCCAAATGCGTTACCAAAAGAGACAGTGGGAAGTGTGAACTCACTCCCTCAGTCTATAAGGTGCCTCAGACACTCACGATGCCATGCACTGCTCATGGGAGCAGCAGCAGGAGGGGTGAGCCAGGCGAGCAGGGAGCAGCTGCAGCCACTCAGCCCAGATGGAGTAAGACCTCAGGAGGCTCACAGTGCCAAGGCACAGCTTACTCCTTTGCAGCACGAGTCAGTGAACGTTTTCCACAGTGTTTCCTCTCCTATGCTGCTGCAAGGCTCAGGGATGTGGTCTGTGGGTCTGCCTTGAGGCTGACACAGCATCAGGCCCCTTAGGGTATGGCAGTGAAAAAGTAAGGAAAGCAGGTTGCAGGAATAAATTGTGCACAGATTGCCACAGTAAGCTACCTTCTCCAGCAGCATGTCTTCCAGGATCTTGAAGCACTTACCATTTGGGAAGGAGCTTAGCTTTGTGGTGACCTCAGGATGGAGATTTCACGGAGCTTTTCACATCACATTGTATTTTCAGTGGGGGATGTCTGGGCAGAGAGACCGGCAGGTGGCCTAGGAAGACACAGTGTGCCAGGTGAAAGCTGCCACCGGAGCACTGGAATGGGGACTGCTGCATTTGTCTGGGCTGGACACAGCCGTGGTGGAAGGAGAAAGGTCTTACCAGTGCAGCAACTCCACTGCCATGTGATTGGGAACACAGACTGCCCCAGGCGATGCTTTCAGGATATGTCACACTGGATACCCCACTGTCCCCTCCAATAAATCTACTCTGGCTGCTCTAGCTAAGGGAAATGGCTCTGTACAGCCCTGCCTTCCCCAGAGCTGAGTCTCAGTTCAGATGTGTGCAGCTTTCACCCAGAGCCAGCTCTGACCAGGTGGGTAAAGCATATTCCTGCAGAGCTGACCCTCAGCCCCTCCAGTGCAGCCACGGGGGGCACTGACTAAACTATGTCTCTGTGTAGAGCAGTGAAACAGTCATGTCAAAGATATGGACATGAAAATGGAGAGCCTGGATCATGAGTAAGCAAAGCCTGAGTGGTTTGAGCTTCCAGAGTTGCCAGCAGCCTTGGATCTGATCTCTTCCTCCTGCCTTTGCACTCTGAAGATACCTCAGGTGTCAAAGTCCTTCTTAACCAACCTCTCCTGCAGAAGTCCCAGGGTTACCATGTTCACCCAAGGATTGCTTCCAACTCACTGACCACACAAGATGTCTGTGGCTAATAATCAGTCAATTACCTCCTCCACAAGTCCCTTCCCCAGCCACAGAAGGAGGATGAAGTCTCTGTCCTATAGCAGGGGATGCTGAGAGACTCATCGTCTTGCAGGGGTGGGCAATCAATTGGTGCAGGTTTGCCTAAAAGCAAGGCGCTGCAGAGCTGGAGCACTCCAGCTAGCTAATTCTTGGAGCAGGGTAATGCTTCTGCCAGTAGTGCAGGAGTAATTCAGGCTTCTGCTGAGCCATCTGCGGGGAAGCGTCTCGCCATTTCCTGACACCCACACGCTGGCTCTCAGCCCTGAGCGCACAGGACTCTTCTGGGCCAGCCGTACAAACCTGGGGACTTCATGCCTCGCACGCTGAGGACCGCTGGGTGGATGGCTGGATGGCTAGCCTCCTCCCAGGGATGGCAGCCTGGGATGCCAGGGCAGGATAGTGCCAGCCCTCAACGCCATCAGTGAAGGAGAGCGGCGATCCATGCCTGCTCCAAGGGAGAGGTGGATGAGGACACAGCCAGCGGGAGTGCACAGCCAGGGGCAGTGGCACGGCAGCAGTGAGCGGGGCAGTAGGTCCTCGGAGCATCTCTCTGGCAAGGGGAGCAGCGGGTGAGCGAAGGCACTGGCACACACGCGCCTGCTGCTCTGCCCGTGTTGGGTTCACCTCTGTGTTGCACTTTGTAAATGTCGTTTGGGCTGTAAAATGTCACTTGATATCTTTCCTCCTGAGGTGTTTTCAGCAACATCTGCTCCAGAAACGTGGCGGAGACCTGCCAGCTAACCTGAGCAGACAGACTTCTCTTGTTCTTCTCCAAGAGCACTTTCCAGCCAAAGATCTCAAAATATTTTGCCCTGCTTAGATGCTTAGTGCATCCCACAGCGGGAGCTTTGTTACCTGAAGCCAAACTTGATCAACAAGTCCCCACCTGAGCCTGGGACTGGGCTACCTTCTGTGCCTCCTGGTTTGGTGAAAGCTGCGGCATCCTCTTCAGGAGAAACTCTTGGGATGTGGCAGTCACAACTGTCAGGAGGGTAAGCAGGGGACAGATGTGTGCTGCCCAGCCCTACGCGAGGAGGCTGGAGAGAAGTCTCTGAGCAGGGCTGGGGTGCAACAACCCTCACTTCTCCTGCCCTCTGCATCCAGCCCCAGCTGAGAGGCTGAAGAGTTGCTTCACACGCACCCCTTCAAGCAGCTCGGTGACTTTACAGCTGGGAGACACAGCTCGTAAGGCAGGCTGGCAGGGCAAAACCGAAGCGGGCCCGTCTTCTGCTCCCACAGAACCTGCCCCTCGGCAGAGGCTGCCGGACAAAGCCTGGGCTGTGGCTGCTCGTGTGGCCAAAGCAAGAAACCACTCAGCGGCCGCCGCAGCGGGAAGTGCTTGCACTGACACGTTGCACTAACCCGCCTTGGCCAGCTCAGAGCTAGAAGGGAAACTGAGGCACGCAGCAGCGATGTCAGCCACCAGGCAGCGAGCGGGGGTGACCACAGTGCAGAAGCGTTGCGGCCCCCGGCTTCGCGCTGTGCCCAGTTGGTTGCCTTATTGTTAGCCATCCCTCCCGCTCCGTTAGCCCTGGCAGGCGGCTCCTCCTTGGAGCAGCCGGAGGCTCGGTGGGGAGCGAGAAATCAACCCAGCGCCCGCTCAGCAGCAAAACAAGCCCCCCGGGACGGATAAAAACCCATCCCACCCGCTCGTCTCTCCCGCGGAGAGCACCGGCCGGGCCCGGGGGGGGGAGCCCGCCCCTTCCGAGGGAAAGGGCCGGGC
>JAVJGI010000060.1:4178028-4212204 GCA_035590275.1 Ibycter americanus | reverse complement strand
GATGCTCCCCCGGCAGCCCCCGGCTCGGTGCCGCCCCGCACTCGGCGCCCCGGCATCTCCGCCGTGACCCGGAGCATCTCGCCAGGTAAGCGGGAGCCCCCCGCGCTCGGACGCTGGGCTTTTGGGGGGTGGGGGGAGCGCTCGGGATGCAGGGGTGACCTTGCGGTCCCCCCCGGGCGCTCGGTGCTTGGTACCGGGGAGGGGTACCCTGCCCCGCCACCAGCAGCCGGGTCCCCAAACTTCATCCGTGCTTAGCGCCCGAGCCGGCTCCGCTTTCCACGGGGACCCCCTGTCCTTGCACCACCGCCACCCCCGCCCCGGCCCGGGCACCTTCCAAAGGAGCAATATCCCGCTTCCAGGCTGGAATTTTCCAGCTGTGGGGTGATGCCCCCGGTCCTGGTGTCTGTCCACGCGTGGCTGCAGCAGCCGCTGAGCCAACGCCGCCGGGGTCTCCGACCGGGTCACCCCATCCTGGGTCCAGGCCATGCCGCTGCCCCCCCGCCCCAGGTTTTATTGTGCCTCTTTGTGACAAACACCGGGGAAGTACAGGGGGGCGACAGGGGCTGTGTGCAGCCCCCGAGTGGGCATCCATCCCCACCAGGAGCTCGAGGGACCGACTGGGAGAGGGCAAAAGCAGGAGGGCTGAGGAACATCCCTGCCCTTCTCATCCCTGACTGGCACACGGGTGTCTGCCGAGGGATGCGCTTGCTGGTTTTCTGGAGCAGAGTTTGGGGTGGCTGTTCCTAGGTGAGTTGGAAAGTACTTTTTTTTTTTTTTTTTTTCACCTTCCTGCCACTCGCCCATCCGGCCTGGGGTCAGGGGAGAGGAGGGGTAGGCTCAGCAGCTAGTGCATGAGAGGGAGAAACCCTTCAGGTGCTGCAGATCTGGAGAGAAGCAGCTGGTTCCTCAGGAACTCCTTAGGGAAACCTGCCAAGGGGCAATTTCTGTGTGCGCTTGGGAGAAGGGGTGTTCGGATCAGCGGGGCAGCACCGTAGCAGAGCAGTAACAACAAGCGATAAATATCCATCCAGCAAGTTGAAGTCTGCACAGCTCAGCAAGGGAGTGGGGGAGCATGAACGATGCAGCCTCTGCAGGTGCTTTCGGCTCTTTCCCTGGACCCAGAGGAGGCCTCCTTGTGCAAAGCATGTATGTGGAATGTATAGCAGGGTACAGTGGCTTCACACATGAATCTGATCACCCACCTCTGCTCCGGCTTAAATCTCGTCTGGTCCAAAAAGGGAAAAATGGATGGTGAGGTTCGTACCTTGCATCCCTGGACCAGCAAACAGCCTCAGGCAGGGCTAGGAACAGGGGCCATATAGCGAGTTGGGAGATGGGTGCACAGAGACAGCAGGACGGGATCTGCGCAGAAAGGAGCCTGTTGTTGCTCCGAAATGAGATACCTTGGTAGGAGATTATGAGGAGATCAGACTCATGTAATAGAGAGGGTTACAGGGCCGGAGGGGGCCACTGGCAGAGCTGCGTGTGACAGCCTGTGTCACATCTGTTTGCAGCTGCGCATGCCATTAATACCCTTCTTTCTGTGCCTTGAAGCAGGATGCGGGGGCCGGGATGGCTTTTGGTGGGTGCCTGCTCCATGGTTTCCTGGAAGCTATCTGTTCGCGGGCACGCCTGGGACACAGACCGTACGTGAGCGCCGGCAGCCGAGCACACAGTGTGCTGGCCCGGCACGAGGCCAGGAGCCCGGTGGCTGTGATTCCCTCCCTCCCTCCCTCCCAGGGGCGACTTCAGTATCGCTTTCAGGGCACTTCAGTCTGCACTGAATTAAGGCTCCACAGGGCAGTTAAGACACGGAGGTAGATGCGCTGAGCAGATAACATGTAGTATCATCAGGTATTTCGGGAATCGGATGAGATCAAATTAAAGCTCTTGGCTTCTTTGACATTTTCAGTGTAGTAATAATAATTACAATAATTGATAAACCATTTAGGCAACCTTGCAATCGCAAAGCAATTCAACAAGATGCAGCTGAGACGCAGCCACCTTTACAGCACAGGGCCTCAGCCTGACTTGCAAGACGTTTAGCAGCCACAAGATGGAAAGTAAAGCAGTTGGGCTGAGGACACTTGCTCCCATGGCAAGGATTTATAATGAGCGAGGCTCCTGCACCTTTACGCTTTGTTCTGGTGTCATTTGGGAAGGAAGACTGTTGCCTAGGGAGCTGTACAGAGCTATAGAGCAGCTAAATGTATGCAAGAGAGAATATACTTCCCCGGAGTACAGCTCTTAAATTCACATTCTTTCCATGGTTTGGGAACATCTTTGTGACTAGTGCTTATGTCCTGTAATGGCATCTTCCCTGCAGAGTGTCCGAGATGGTACTGGACAGCTCAAGGCTGTGTCTCCCGCATACCCAGCATCCTTTCTTCTTGCCTGTGAGGCATCCATAGAGGTGCTTTCTGGCAGGGAACTTCCCTCTGCTTCAGCGACAGACCAGGAGATGTCCTTAGTGTTTGAGAGCAAAGTCGTACGTAGCAGGCAGCTTGCCGGCAGGAGCCTGGAGTGGCTTCACTCCAGCCATACCCCTGGATGGCCTTTCTCCCCTCTTCACCACGGTAATCACCTGCCAGCAGCACTGCCCTGCACCCCCCCTCTGTTTGTCAGTGCTTCCTTAGCTCTAGCTCCCACTGCCCCTCTGCCTTGGGGTGCTGGTGCTGCAGGCACAGTCACCTCCAGCGTCCCACCGATGCCTCGGGAGGCAATGTTGCTGTCCTGGCTGTGAGGAGCCACCGCACAACCCCATCACCTCCCAGAGCTTCTTCCAAGGCCTCTTCTTCCTCCTTTTCAGCACTCTCAGTTGTCTTTCTTATTCCCGATATTTGGGAGCAATAAAGAGATCTCCTGAATTATGCTGCAAGCCTTCATGTTATGCCTACGAGGGATGAGATATTTGATAGGCTCCAAAGATGCCCTTTACTGAGCATGCAAAATTGCTTTGGAAAGCTCTGCAATTATTCTGCAGGATGTACACAGGAAAGATGATATCTGTCCCCTTCCTCCTTGTATTTAATTGTTCCTAATAAAAGAAGAAGCCTAAGAAGGTGATAATAAACCAGACGGGAAGCCAGGTCCCACACACCTGCAGGGGTCTGGAGAAGTCTAGAATAGCTGCGCTCTTTTTGCTCCTGGCCCTTCTGTCTAATAATAAGCATTATGCTTGTCTGCACCGCTTCCCATCCCGAGATCTCAAAGTACTCCGCATATGTGATTAAGAGTATTCCCTGCCCACATACAGAGCTGTTCGTCAGGATGACTACCCCCACTTTACAAGGGAGACACTGCAGCTGACAGCGTCAGAGCTAAGACAGCCCCAGATCGTCTGTCTCCCAGGCAAGGCCCCTGTGTCTCTGAGAAGCACTTGCTGGGAAGCAGCTCAGCCGAACAGGACTGCAATTTAAAACCTACCAGTACCATCAGAGACTAATAAATACAGCACACGGATGAGAGCCGTGGCTATCGGCACCCTCCTCTTGGATGCAGGTGTGACTGCCTGAAGCCCGCTCTTGGGAAGGGGCACTGGTCAGACCCCACTGATTCCCCCAGGTTGGGGTGTATCTCCAAACAGCACCCTGACCCCTGGTCAGCACGCTTATAAAATCTTGGTCCGTTGTCCTTTCATGCTCTTTTAAGCTGTGCAGGCTCATAATTAAGAGCTTGAAGTCTCTTCTAGCTCACTCTCATGTGACATTAGTGCTCTCGAAGGACTTTCCTTAAGAGCTCAAATTTATCTACTTTGCCAATGTTCCCAAGTGTTCAATCAACTGCCTTGTTGGCTTCCTCCGCCGCGCAATGCCGGGAGATGTCTGAGATCCTTCTCCCTGAGACGAAAACATTGCCCTTTGCAAATGCCTCAGATTTATAAAATGTGAGCTAAGTTTCCTCAGGAGACACGACTTCCCAGGGCTGTGACACAGAGCTGGGATACTCAGCTCCGGCATAGGGACCTTTAGATTTCGTTTGCCGTTCATCCCTCCTCTGAGCAGGTAATCACGCTAATGCCTGATGCGCATAGAGAGATTCGTTAAGATGGGGCTAGTTAGCTCAGGGAGACAAATGAGGAGGGACATTTGGGTGAGAAACAAAGCCATCAACAGCGTAGAAGAGGCAGAATGAATTCTTCTCTACATGGCTTTTCTTAGTAGAGGATCTGGATTGCATTCAGGAAAATGTGAAAGGTAGCAATTTGATGATAAAAGTAAGTATTTTCCCATGCTGTGCATAGTGACATATGGAACTCGCTGCTACAAGATGCTGCTGGTGCTGAGTGTAGGATTCAGGAAAAGAGGAGACATTTTGATGGATAGCAGATCATTCATCACTGGACAGGACAGTCCAGTTGAAATAGATCTAAATCTTCAGGCTTCAACCTCTCGCAATTGTCTAGCATAGGATTTCTTGTACTTTCCAAAACCCACAGCATTGATCAATGTAAGAGACAAAGGACAAAAGGAGGCAGACATGTTCGAGTGAAGACCACCGGGGCATATTTTCATTTCCACACAGAAGCAAAAAATATGTGTTTTCCAGCCTGTGTGCTGACACTTAGCTCTCATCAGTTTGGTTTTTGTCAGCTGGAGCGGGTTCAAGTTAAGTTCTGATGAGATTTGCGCTGATCCAGTGGTGCTTATGCTGCTGCTTCCCCTGCCTGTGCTGTTGATTTTAATAGACTGCCAGCATCCTGGCAACTTTGTGTGGTGCTGGTTTATGAATATGCTGCATTATAAAAGAGAATGGTATGGTCCTATTCTTTGGATGTTACCCCCTGGCAATGAAAGCAAGGGCATTTATTCCCGGTACAGCCAGCCTCTGGCCAAGCAAAGTGTTGGGATTACTTGAAGCTGAACCGGGTTAGCAGTCAGGCAATCTCAGCTCTGGATAAAACATTTTAGAGCGGCAATATTGTCTCATTCTGTAAGTTTGCGGTGGGTTTGTGTGTGGGAGTACAGGGCACATGGGAACTGCGTTTTGCTAGGAAAGCAGGATTGCTCCTCAGCAGTCCTTGTGTGGGAGAACTTGGAGGAAAAGCCAAGGGCTGGGCAGGCACCAGTAGCTTGCAGACCCTGAGGTGACGCTCCGTGTGGCATTACAAGGCAGCGGGGCTCCTAAAGACACTGTCTGTAAAGGCAGGGGTAGAGATGCAGTTTTAGCAAGGTCCTCCGTGTCCAACAAAAATCTCCCAGTACCTCTTGCTAGAAACAGCACAGTTGATCCTTGCCTGGCAGGAGCAGAAGAGGTTGCTGGCTCCTCTCCCCTTTCATGCTCTGGTCATTAAAGTAGGATAATTAATATTCATCTCTCCCTCAGCCTTCCTCATTCTGAGAGTGTGCTAAAAAACAGCTGTAAGGGGATACTTCTCCTACGAGTGGCAGATTTAATTTATCATTATGGTTATGTCCATAGCCACAGGTCAGGCTACAGTGCTGGGCTCCGCGAAAGCCCCGGCTGTGACCACAGCAATAGGACTGCCGTGCATCGAGGCAAAACTGCACGAAGTGCCACCTCGGAGGCTGGTGCTGGGCCAGCCTGGGTGGCAGCAAGGAATCTCGTCCTCCCTGCAGTGCTGGGGTGCCTTCCTCACTAGAGGTGGTCCAGCCTAGTGTGTTCCTTGGGTCCTCCTTCCACTTTCTCCCGCACAGATGCCAGGGTGATCTTAGCTTTCTCCCTCCTGTCCCCCCATCCCCTGGATCCTTCCCTCCCGCAGCCCTTTCCCCAGCCCAGATCCACACAAAGGTGAAAAGGAAGGAGGCGCAGATGACTTCCCTGTATCTGCCAGCTTCTCTCTCCACCTCTGACGTGAATGAGGCCCTTCATGTGCTCCTCTTGAGCAAACACAGATGCTTTTGTTTTATGGGCTGGTGGGACGGGATGGAATTAATAAATCAGAGCGCCAGTGCTGTGCTGCCACATTCCTGCAATTTTAAGGCAAGATCACACACAAAAAAAGGCAGAAGTAAAATAGGCAATCTCTTCAGAGAGAGCTCAGATGCTTTGATTGTGCCTCCTGCTTGCTGTCCCACTTGGTCTCCTGCTCCCTCACCCTTGTTCATTCCTCCTCCTCCTTTCTCCCACTCTCTCATTCCCATTAACCTCATCTCTTCTCCTATTCACTCTCCTTCCCTCAGGAACCACTTTCAGTCACACCTTAATATCTCACCTACACCCATACTTCTTCCACCACCTTCCTTTCACCTATGCTTCCCTCACCCCCACCCCACACAAGCCACCCAAGGCTTGTGCATTCAGGTATGAAGTTCAATGTCCTGCACGCAAGCCCAGGAGCCAGGAGCACCTCAGCTCTGATACTGTGGACCAAAATGCCTTTTTATACCTCCTTCCTCCACCCCACTTCAGTTCCTCCTCACAAGGAGGATGGTGCTGCCTGAGAAAGTCAGTGAATGACTCTGGGAATAAAGCACATGAAGCGTCACTCTTCTCCTCTCAGGCATGTGCCTGTGAGCAGAACTAGGTCCTGCCCCAGAACTGGCGGACCCTCTTTCTCCTTGAAGGGTAACCAGAAGTACTTTGCCATGCTTTGCCTAAAATTAATTCTTTTGAGCCAGATAACAGGTTTTTAACATCTCTACTTGGCTACCACCAGGTGGTAAGGGGTTAGGGGAAGACCTTTTTTTTCCCCTTATAATTAGCGAACTGTACATCAGGCTTCAAGAGGGCAATGCGAACCGTGTGGTTCATATAAGCTACTCTCAAGGGGCTGAGGCACTTTTTATTCACTGCGAGGGTTGTTTTTTCTCTAATGAGCTTAGGCACTTGAAAGTCATTTCCCCAGAGTGCTTATACATTGTTGTGCTTATCTTACCTGTGGGGGAACTGAGGCACTGAAGCAGGTGAAATGATTTGCCCAGATCCACATGCTTACGCATAGTTGAAGCCACAAAAAGAACCAAGAAATCTTGTTTCACAGTTGAGTGCTTTATCCTCTGGCCTCAGAGGAGGCCAGCAAAGACCTTTATCTTGTTTAGATGAGTGGATAGTCGTTCCGAGAGGATGCTGGGGCAAGGGTATCTTTCTGTACTAATATGTGTCTTAATGAGTCCTGTTGCTAAGCGGCTTCAATGATAGATCATGCATCTTCTTCTTCACTAAGCACTGAAATAATTTTTTAATCATTAAAGCTAATATAGAATCCTCAGAAACATCCAAATCTCACAGCAGGGGCTCAAATTAGCAAGCAAACAGAAACCAAATCCTGATTATCCCTGTGCACCTCTACAAAGCCCACAGGCAGCATCTGCTAAAGTCCAACACGAGCCTGGCGGAGCTCTGTCTCAGGGCTGGGCTGGGCAGTCAGAGGCAAGCTGGCAAATCCTACTGCTCCAAGGTCCACACCAAGTTTCTTTCCTCCCTCAGACACGTGTGCCAGCTCCTCGTGCCTGTGGGGCAATAGGAAAGGTGGTAAGGGCTCCAGGCAGCTGAAGTATTCTCTGGCATATCTTTAGAAAGGACAAATTCTTTGCATTTTGGCAAGCCTGTCAAGTGGCAGATCTCAGCCTGGCCAGCATTTCTCCCCCACCCCGCTGGTTTTTTCCTTCCCCTTGGAACCACCTCCTCCATCCTATTCCCATCAACCCCTTGCAGCCTCTGGTTTGTCACCAACTAGATATTTCAGGTGTTCTCTCCAATCCAGCCCCCTGCTCTGCCTTCACTCACGCATCTCCCCTCCACCGTGGGATATCAGCTCCTCTTGCACTGTAGCAGCCCATAAGCTTCTCCATAGCTCCTCCAGTAACCCCAGTGTGTTTCCCATTCTGGTTAGCAACTCTTATGCTGTTTCCTGTTTCCCTCGAACCTACAGCACTTGACAGCACATTATCAAATTATAAAAGGAGCTTTCTTTACAGCAGAAGTGATGTTTCTAACTTCCATGTTAGAACAGGACTCCTGGAGCATTAAGGAGAAGACAACAAATCTCTTATGACTTGATATGCATCAGCAGCTCCATTACAAGGGGAGGTGCAAGACGCTGCTAAGCATTTTGCTAAGACCCAGTCATCATTGCTGACCACTATGCTACAAAGACTTTTGTGGGTGAATATAGTTTAGCCCAAAAGATTCTTTGGGAAAGGATAAAACAAAATTGCTCTTACCACCTCCAAGAGCCTTTGTGCATGATGCTGCCTTCTTTTGTCACCCTCTTGGGAACAAACCCAGTACTGTTCGTGTATCATGACCGGTCTCCCTACTTGCACTCCCAGTAACATTAGCCTGCTAGACAAACTCTGCACACCTCCTCCCACCTGGCAGGCTTTTCCAGAGGTGCTGCAGGGGATGCTCGGGCTCTTCTGTCGACACTTGCTCCCATTCATGGGCAGATAAGCTGCCATCAGCAAGCTCTGTTCATAGTACCTCAAGACAAGCCATGCTTGGACTGTAGCTCCCTGGAAGTCAAACCAAGTCCTGTAGCTGTTAAACACTGGTGCAAAACAGTCACTAGGCATGACTTCTGTACTCCCTTCTGCATCACACTTACCAGACAGATAAAATCTGATACTAGGCATTTCTCTCCTAACCCCAACATGGGTCCTGCACTGAGCATCAGAACAAACACAAACAGCCTAGAAATTAGTTACAGCAGCAGAACCACGAAGCTAGTTACTTCCTTCTTCCTCCCCAAGAGGTTTTGGGATGTTTCATCTGCCTAAGAACTGTTGCTGGCCCTTCAGGGGTATTTTTTTCGGAGCTGGTGAGGAATAAAGTAGTTCACATGTGTATGTGGGAAGCTGGAAATGCCTCATCTGGCTTGTTGACTTCCACAGATGTCCTCACAGAGAACTGCTTTGGCCTCGTCCTGCTGTAGCTCAGAAACACCGAGGTGTTTGTCATGCTGAGGACACACTTACAAGACAACTGTTGACAGAAGACGGTCATGCCAGGCACCAGCCAGAGATGGAGGGTGTGTGCATGCTTGCAGGGGTTTGGGGGCGAAGTGGATGGAAGCAACCTTAGTAACATCACCCTAAGGCTAGTCCCGTTTGGGTCATAGCCAGCATCCCTCTGCTGGGAGACAATGATTTGAAGGAGACTTTACTGCAGAGAGAAAAGACTGTTCACCAGTCATATAATGTGCAGAATCCAGTTAAGGACAAAGACTGGGAGAAGCAACCAGAAGTGTGCTCTGGGGGTAGGAGTTCTTTGTCCAGCCCAGACAAATCAGACCCGTGTTAAGTTGTTCCTGAGTTTCTAGAGATCCAGTTTCTAGTTCTGCAGCTGCCACTTTTACCAGCATCACTATCAGTGGGGAGACTACCCCAATGCTCAGAAAGCTTTTCAATAACTAAAGGGTGCTTTCCTCCCCGCAGCACAAGGAGAAAGCCAGATGCACCCCCAGAATCAGGAGAGAATCAGATCCACCTCTAAGATTTACAGCAGCAGCCCATTTCTTGTTTCAACAAGAGCCTGCTTTTTGTCTGCCCTGATGTTTCAGGCCAACCTGATCCGCCTTTGAAGTGAGCTCAAAGGGCTCTTAAAGTGCAGAGAAGGGTTCAAAAAGCAAAGCCCAGTTCATCTTTACCCTCCAAGCAGACGCATCTGCTTCTCAGTTACTCTGTCCGAGGCTACCTGGCAGCCCATGCATGTGGAAGGGGGGCAGGAAGGACAGCACCCCCCAGCAGACCTGAGTGCAGAAATGTAAGAGCTGGGGAGAGGAGCTATGTTCTTGCTGGTATTTGTGCAAAGATGACGCTCCAAGCTCAAGGGACAAACGGAGCAGACGACGTACCAGCTTGGAGGGTAGCATCAACCCCTGCTTGCATCCAGATCTCGAGCCACCCTGAAGCACACAAATGCACAGATAAGCCCACAAGTACAGTACAGCGTAGGCTGTCCCCCCTCCCAAGGGAAGGTTTCTAGACACCACCTGCAAAGACCACTTTCAACCCATGTGCAGTTACGGAGCACAGCAGAGAGCAAGCCCTATACAAGCACACCCTATGCACTCTAGGAGAGAAAGCAGAGGTTGGTTCTCATGCTGTGAGCTCATCTGCCCCCAGTTCCCTCACAGCCTTCCTTGCCTTCCCAACAGACTCTTCCATTTTAACAGTGCAAGACATGGAAAAACAGAAACCAAAACCTACACCTTTTCTTTCTGGTAGGGCTGGATTGTTGTCAGAAAGGGACATTTAGCTCTTGCTGCTCCTCAGCTCCATCTTTCTTTGCCCAAATGCATCCACTGTGTACTTTTTCTACAAAGGAAAACTTACTGTTCATGACATAGGGTTATCTTCTGGCAGCTGCTGCTGGTCCCTAGGTTAGATATTTCAACTATTGCACTGACTGCTCTCCTGGCATTCCCAGAAGGTGGGAATTGCATATGGGTCTCTTGATCTCAGGTGCCCTGGTGCCTAATTTGGATGTGGCCTGCCTGTGGTCCAGAGTGACCAGCTTCCCTGTTAGGACAGGAGAGGACAGCAGGACAGCCCCAGCAGGACACTGGCTGTCACCTTCCTGCCCCTGTTTTCCTTTGCTCCCTTCCTCCCTTTTCATTTCACATGCAGAGGGCAGGAGAAAAAACACTGTAGTCTTCTGACTCTCTAATTTCCATTCTGGTGTTTCTTTTAATCGAGCCTAAGCTACACAGATCAGCTGTGGCATTTAAGGTACAAATCAGGCAGCGGACCATAACATATATCTATTGCAAAAGACAATTCTCTAGGTGACACTTTATTTCTCCGTTCTATGTTAGTTTTCAAAAGTGTCTGCACGACACTTGGATGCCACACAGCAAGTGGCAAATCTAATGAGTGCTGATGATTTATTCGGAGGGAGAAATCAAAATTAGCATTTTGGACCATCTCAGCTAGTTATGAAGCGAGGGTATTTCACACAGCTCAGAGAGCTGCAACAGCAAAAATGTCCATCAAGGAGACCAAAGTGGTGTTTCTCCTCTTTCTGCTTCTCACTTAACCAACGCCTGCGTGATGCGGTGGCAATACATCAGTGCTGGCCAGCGTCTTCTCTGTGTTAATCTATGGAGCATCCACCCACGAAAACATGCTCCCAAATTTGCTCTTTGCGTGATGCTTTTATTGATCACTTAGTTGAGCCAGCATTCCCAAATAAAAACTCCGGGGGATTGTTGTCGTCCATACACTGCACGCATCCTCTGCCCACAGCTGTTTCCGTGCAATAGGGGGTCTGGACCCTGATTCTTCAGGGTGCCAGCACACATGTGTAAGCATTAAAATGTCAGTATTTCCACAGATTTCGGGAAGACAGTAGACATCTTTAGCTACATCTGTGTTTTAAATGACATAATTACTGTCCCGCTCATTTGCAGTGTGATTTCAGCCAGAGCAGCTTCTCCTTCGGTTTCTTTTGCCCTGCCTAGGAGTAACCGGGAAGTCCAGCAGGGCAGAGCATTTCGACATAGCCTTTGAAAGCAGGAGGAAAACAAGCTGTCTAAATCAATCAAGAGTGTGCATTAGTGATAGTGTGTTCCTCTGGAGGTCTGCATTTGATGTCATATTGACACATAGCTAAGATCAAAGCCCAGCTCTGCATCCTGGCTGCTACCAGTGAAACAGCATTGGCCTTTGGGCCCCATATCTTTACAAGGAGCTTGTGATCAACGTGATATTTTATTTTTCCCCTCAAACAAGCACCTGTGAAATGTAATTATCCGTCAAACAATACCTTTTTTCTCTGAAAAAGTAATTCCTCTCTGTCTTTGAAAATGTTCTGGAAGCAAATACTATGGGTTTTTCCTTTCTGCTTTTGTAAGAAACCTGTAAAATGACAGCTCCCACTCCTGCTGAACAGGCATCAGCTGTTAACTCAGTAGGGAAAGCTCTGGATGAAATGTACAGACACTTTGGAACAATCCAGTATTGTTTTTGCTTCCTTAGAATTATTTTGCTTTCTCAGAAAAAATCAAGGTTTTTTTTTTTTGCCCTTCTTTTTTTTTTTTTTTTTTTTTTTTTTTTTGTGGATAATGCAGCTATTGGGCTGATTCATGCTGATACATTTGGAATGATTATTCTGTAATAGTCATCAGTGTCTAAAAAGGACCTCGGTTCTGCCAGAGCTCGGCAGCAGGAGAGACAAGCCGATGTTTGAATAAGCCCCAAACTTCCCTGTCAAGAGAGGATAACTGCAGGCAGAGAGGTCTGTCAGGAGAGAGCTGGCTTTCTCAGGAGACATCTGGTACCTCCTGCTTCTGTTTGGGCCAGAGCTGCCAATCTTTTTTCAGGTATTTCTAGCATCCCTGGATTATGACTCTGCAGCACAGGGAAATTGGGACAGGGCAGAGGGCTGCATCCCTCTGAGTCACAGCCCACCCTCACAAAAGCTCAGGGGGACAGGAAGGCGATGACAGGTCGCATGGGTCAATCGTGAAGGACGTTTGGGTCTGGGCTAATTAAAAATAGCCTGGTTTAGACCTCCTTTTGCAGGCTCTGGAAGGCTCCCTGCATAGCTGGGCTTTGCAGCCAAGTTCAAGGTCTAGTCTGTATCTGAATTGGGTTATCTCCGTTCCTGCTGATAGCCCAGATAGGGCCTGGATACCCTTGATCTACCTGGGGATAGGAGGCTGAGCCACGTGCTGTCTCAAAAGTATTGGCTCCCGCGGGACCTAGCCAGCAGATTTAATTAGCTTCGTCGACATTTCTTTTTTGTTTTCTGTTGGGGGTTTTTTTGCTTTTTTTTTTTTTTTTTTTTAAACTTCGGAAAAAAGCTCTGTAAAAAGCATCACCCTCCCCCACTCTGTGCTGCTCAGGCACGAGCCACACGTCTGGGAGAAGGATGCTTTTGGGAAGGGTGCTGTGTTGAGCTGGTTATGGACCAAGCTTGGAGGAAGATGCTTGACTCGGGCTAGCATGGGCGGTGGAGGGATGGGGGGGTCCATGGTGCGTTCCCCAAGGACAAGCCTGGTTTCTGGGCTGAAGTAACTGCGCTCCCATATGGCGAAGAGATTGGAGCTGGCAAGGAGAGGATGAAGCCTTTCTTTGCATCTGAGGAAGAAGCGTGGGGGCTTGGGAAGGGCGGCTGTTCGGCTGGGAGTGACTCACATCCCGGGGAAGTTGTCCCCGCAGGAGCCTGTGCACCGAGTGACAGAGTGTAGATGGGGCTGAGCCTTGAAACCCCACAGCTGCTGGTAGTTCTGCTCTTCCTGCCCTGGGGAAGGACCTGGCCATCCTTCCCCGTATTGTTTTATTATTTGTAGTTCTCTGGGTTTTGTCTCTCCAGGGGGCTCAGTTAATTTTGCCTTGCCCTCTGTCCCCACGAGCGGTAGGGAAGTGCTCACCTCATTCAGACAGCAGGCATCGCTCGCCCGGAGCCATTCCCAAGGTTGGCAGCAGAGGGATGATTCAAACCCCCAGCAGAAGAGCAACCTTCCACCTTCCGACAGGACCGCAGTGGCCCGTATTGCCTGTGCTACTGGGAGGACAAGATCCCAGTTGTTGGTTTAGCAAAGAGCTTTTCCCTTCCCTGTTCCATCATTAACGTTTCCCTTCCTAGAAAAAAATACTCTTCCTTCGGTTTTTTCCCTCTGCTTTTCAGCCACCCAGTTCCAGCAGAGTTTAAGGGAGAAATTCCTGCTTCTTGAGCAGAAAACCAAATCTCCCTTTTCCACCTTCTGCTCCCTACCCCACAAGAAGTACAGCTGGACGTGAACCCTCAGGCGCTGTCCTTTAGGTCTAGCCTGTCCTTTCTGTCCTGCATCGATGCCGTTCCTGCAGACGTGTCTCAGGGTCAGAGGAGTCCTGCTGCTGAGAAATGTCCTGTTGCGGCTGTGTTTGCACAGTAATTACCCCTGCTTATCCCAGAGCAATAACCCGTTCCACCCACTTCTGCGGTTCCTTGAATCCGTCCTCCCACTTGATTGTGCACATCTCGAACAGGCAGGAGGCTGCCCGGTGAGGGGAAGCGCTGCAGCATCTTGGTGTGTCTCAATTTTAAATGGTATTGAAGTTTCAGCTGAAGGCTCTGATGGGCCCGAGGGAATGGGGGCAGAAGGGACAGCAGCTTCCCGTGGATCTCAGCAAAGCAGAGACAGAGCCGTTGCTGATCACCACAAATACCGGCACTGCCATGAATTATGCATTCCTTGTTTAAAGAGAGGTCGCTCTCATCAATAATTGAAAGCTCCCTGCTCTGCCTTCAACATCGCATCTCCCACACTGGGAGTTAGGGAACTCATGAAATCTGCATGGACTTCCTCAAGGTGGCTATGGGGAGAGGTAGCAAAATGCAGGCAAAACAAACCAAAAACCCTGCTGAAAAACAGTTTTGGTGGGTGAAATTAAGAGTCATCTGCACCTGCCGGCAGCTCTGCTCCAGTTCTGCCCCTCCCGCCCCTCTCCCCTCCCCGCGCATCTCTCCTCTCAAGGTACGCACAGAACAGCAGGCTTGCAGACGTGGTACAAACCAAGATTACGGGGTGTTTCTGGAAGCTTTTGGCTCCATTAGCTGAGACTAGTTTGCTTTGGGTGCTTGCCTAGAAAATCTCTACACTGGATGGCAGGATGTTCCCAGGGGACAGTTTGAACTGTGAAATTTGTCCCTCTGGGAAGATAATGATCTTTAGAATCTGCGTCTCAGACTACAGATATACAGTCCTGGGGCTGGGTCGGTCCAGCGTTCAGGGTCTTATGAGCCCAACTCAGACAGGCTGGCTGCCCTGCACCAGAGGCTGCAAAATCATCTTTCTTGCAGAGCAAACTTTTTGAAAGGTATGGTTCTCATGCGTGGCAGGCAGGTGGAGGGCAGAACTGAAACCTCAGAACAGAACTACCAAAGCCCGTGTAATCCTCACCATTTCTGAGTTATCAAAGAGGATGTAAATTGAGCAGCTTTTCAGCAGAGCTCTGGGAGAATCGCAGGCACCTGAACTCTCATGTCAGCCTTACAATTCCCAGTCAGCTGGGCTTCTCCCTAACTTCCACCTTTCCCTACCATTCACCCTACACGTCCTTCCAAACTACTCTGCAACTCAGGGAGAAAGTCACACATGTGACCTCTTAAAGTTGTATCTGAACGGTGAGTCTGCCTGGGTTGTTCTCCAGCCTGGGAATCCTTATCCCTCTCCCAACATCTGAGCTGCCCTGCCTGTAACAAATTGTACCCTGTTGGTAATTAGTCAACAGCAGATGAAGAGATCAGTCACATGCGATGCTCTGAGCCTCAGCCAGATCTTGCTTCTCTTCAGCATCAGTCTGGGGCATCCAGGCTGGGGCTGGGCTCTTCCCCCCTGCATGTGTTTCTCCCATTCTCTTCTCCTGAATCCTTTCAGGTTAATGCCCCCTGCATCAGCACATGAGCTTAAAAAGAGACTGGTTGGTGTTGTGTCCCGGGAATTGAGAAGTCTGACAAAGCAGCGTGAAGCGAGAGTAGTACGAGAAACATTTTGTCCCTATCGTACTCAGCTTTGTACTCTGTGAATGTGTGTTTGTTTATTTTTTAATGGAGAACAGAAGATTGATGGATGAAATTAAGAAGAGGGATGTGTAATTGGAAAACAGCTCAAGAAGGCTACAGGCAGCATATTGAAGGCATCCATCAAACATCCAGCTAATGTTGTTAAGGGTGTGTAACACAAACAAGGGCTGAAGGAGACACTAGGAAAAAAAAAGAAAAGAAAAGGGAAGAGAAAGGGGAATAGGCAGGACAGGGGAAACAGCAAGGGAGGAGAAAAGCCAGCAAGAGAGTACAATCAATAATATTTGTATTGCAAACGCATCCAAAGGCTCCTGTTGGGATCAGTGCAGGACTGTACAAGCACATTAAGAGACAGTCCCTGCCCTCTACAGTTTAAACCCAGGAATTACGGGACGATCGCTGAGATGGGTTTAGATGATCACAAAATTTTCTTCGGATCTTGAATCTCATTTAATAGGACCTGCTCTGAATGGATTTAAAGGCAGAAGGAAGGTAGCTGGTTGTGCCAAGAATACACACAGCAACGCCTGCCAGCCAGGCATGCAATTCATCTGAGCCACCTAGGAGACTTTGTTTTTAATTATAAAAAGCAGGTAAAAATACGTGCAGTAAACCTCTGCAAGCCCCACTGGGGCCATCAGCAGGCTACCCAGAGGCATTGACATGTGACTGAGTTTTGATGTTGTGTTTACAAAAGGATGGGCTGATGCTTTAATGGACCACTTCGTGGGAAATATTCCATACTGAATGGACATTAAGAAAATGCAAAGGGTCTTTGTGTGGGGAAGGAAAGAAGACAAAGGCTAAAATTATTAGTAGGCCAGGGAATTACTCTAGTCCTGGAAACAGGGAAAAAGAGAGACCGAGAAAAAGCAGGTGAAAGATGTAAACGAACAGAAAAGAGCACAAGCATAATGGATGCAGGGGGTGGCAGTAGGAGAGAGAAGGTAATGGTTTAACGAGAAAATAAAATATTCCAAGACAGATTTTCTGAAAATGGGGCTAAAGTCAGCTCCTCTGTGAGGTTCACAAGCAACCCGGTGCTTTATGTGGGATTTAACTTCTTCAGCATTGCACACTTTGGAAAAGCAATAGAGAGAAGATGCATGTAGAAATAAATGAGCCAGGAGCACCAGGGGACTTGCACACACAGACAGCATCTCCACTTGTTTGCAGTGTCTGGGAAGCATGAACAGGGCTGGCTGTGAGGAGGAGGAGAAAGAACTAGAAAGGGAATTCGTTAAAGCTCTTCTAACTCTGATCCACTCTCCTCTGTGCTCTCTTGGTAACACAGCTGCCACCACCACCTCCTCCTCTCCTTCCCTCCAGAAACGACCTGAGTTTGCAGCAGTGGCAGGCCTGCTGCATAGAAACTGTGCCTGTATAATTAAGGCCTTTTATTAAAGGGAAAAAACACTGGCTGCCTGACTCTAGTGCAGGGACGTTTGTAATTGCAAGCATACTAAAGAAAGCAAGGAGCTGTGATGACCCCAAGCCAAGGCCCAGGGTGAACCTAGGTGTCTGCTGCCATTACAAGGCAGTGCAGAACCCTCCTTGGATTTCTTTGGTGGCTCTGTCTGTTCTCACAGCCCCGAGTGATGGGAAGCTTTGCTCTGTGCTGGTACACTGGTAAGGGAAGGGAATTCCTGGAAGGAAAGCAACCCCTGGTGTGGGTAACACCATCCCCCTTGTGTCCAGCCTAGATCTGTACCTTACCAAACACTTACCTTTGGCACTAAAGCTTGAAGGAGACGCTCGTACCTGCCCAGAACCCAGCCATCAGAAAGCAGTGGAGTTATGCAGAGCCAGCATGTTTGCTGCACAAGGCTGCTGCTGGCATCACCAAAGCACTCCCAGGTGCCCCTGGCCACACAGGTTCCTTGGCCCACTTCTTCATCAGTTTTCCATAGCTGATAGTAGAGGAATGGGCACCACAGTGTTTCCTGAGTGAGGAGGTAAGAAGCATTCGAGATTTTCACCATGAACAGTTGGTTTGGGGAACAGTGAAGATAGGTTCCCTTGAGGGATTGCTCCAACGTGGTGCCGTTGGTGTCTAACAAGGAATGAGCTCATGTTGCAGCAATTTCCTTGATAGGGCTTGTGAGTACCTACTTGCCTGTCAGAAGACTGGCTGAGACATGCTAGTCTTCTGTCAGATTTGGCTGAAATGGGTTTGATGGTTACTGGCGGTCGGGCACTGATGAGCCCTGCAAGCGCATAATCCTTGTTTTTTCAGGACACCAAGGTAAAATGTCAGGGGGAAAAATAAAGACAGGTCCTAAGAAGGTCCCAGAGGATTAATTTAGAATAGCATCACCTGACATCTTCCAGGAGTGCCATGTGGCTGCTGTCACTGCAAAGCAGAGCCCTTTTGGACTAGTCATCACGCTGCTTCTCACACAATTCTCTAAGGCTGAAGCAAGGCAACCCTTCCCCTTCAGATAGATGAGGAGCTGCTGAGGCCAGATCCCAGCAAGGAGTTTCCTTTGCACAAAATGTGCTTACATCCCTTTGAGGACCCTGGTTTTAGATGACTGGCCTTCCGTACACCTAGGTTCCCTACACCTAGGAAACCCCTGGCAGAGCAGGAATTTAGAGCCAACCAGTTTGAACCTCCTTTCCGTCCTTTGTACCAGTGTGATGCTGTCGCTCTCTTCCCTCAAACAGCCTTCAGCCTAGGAGAGCAAGAGGGCTCGGTGGGGCTGTGCCGTTCAGCAGCCCTCCAGTTCCCAGGACATGTGACTGTAGTTTCCCAACAGAAATCTCTCTGCAGGAAGCTAATGGAAGTTTTATGCTCCCTTTGCCTCCTAGTGAGCATCGCTATGGTAGCGAGGAAGTCCACCAGGAGAAGTATTTGGCATCAGAAAGGTAATCCCGGAGGAAACAGATTACAGACCTTAGCAAGAGAGAGAGGGGAATAAAACCCAACCACCAAACATCAGGCAGCCTGCTTGGAGTGATAGCAGAAAGGCCTCAGACAGTAACAAGTAACTTTGCTCTGCATCCTTCAGTGTTTCCATAGGCTGCTGTTGTGCAGCAGCAGAAGTGGTTCCCTCTTTCTGGAGCACTGGTTTTGTTGCTGGTGTGTAATAACAGCATTGGGAGATGTTATACCCAAAGAGGGACCAAAGCAGAAGCTAGAAGTTAGAAGAAAATGTTCCTGACTGTGCCAGAGCCATACAGAAGGCAGCACGTGCACTAGGCAAGCCCATTTGATGTCGGATTTCCAGAAGCCATCTCTGGGTTCTCATGTTTTTACAACTTACTGCACACAAGGGTCTTTCAGCCAGGTGAGCCAGGACTGGGATCTCATCACGCTATGGCTTTACACAGGGCTGAGTTATGTCCCTGAACAAGTGGTCTGCAATAGACATCCAAATACTTCAGTCTGTACTTTCCAAACTGATCATTAATGTTGGATACTTTGTTGAAGGCATGGCTACCTTGAGAAGCCAAGGGTCTGATTTCCAGACAGATGGACCGCTTACTAATCATATTAACTAGTGGGAGCTGAAGGTGCTCAACAATTGCAAAAAATCAAGCACAGGATTAGGATCACTGTGTCTTGGACCATCTGTAAATAAGCCACCCTCTGTAGCTGACTATTCCTGATACTTTTGTCCTTTATTTCTCTTTATTTTCTTTTAGTTCCTCTCACCTTATAGAAGGAGTTTCGAAAACAAATGCGATTCCTCAGATCTCAGGACCATGTACATTACAGAAATGCTAAGAAAGGCATTAAAGTATTCTGAAGTCTGTGATTTAAACTAATGCTGCAGTGGCCAAACACTGCAAGCCAGGAGTAGAAAGGGACGTAGAATAATTAAATTTTCCGCAGGCATCACCAGCACTGTGGAATGACTGAGGCAGGGATTTTGTGGAAAACTCAGTAGGTGATAGTGCGCATCCCTGATTGCCTCAATGTATATGCATAAGGAGAATGAATTAAAACTGCAGGAGTGAAAGAGATGCTGGCTATCTTGAAGATACCTGACATTTTCTGTTTTGTCCACTTGCATATGCAGGAACACAAATCCTGCACACAGTTTTACAAAATTCTACAAAAGAAGCAAATTAAGTGGTCATCACAAAGCTCAGGATTGAACACCAGCCCTGGAGAGGGGGCAAGTAACAGTCCTCTCTGGCTTCAGAATCAGCAACATGATCAACCCTAAGTCAAGGACAGTGGGTTCATCATGGGGCAGCAGGAGGTTCTTTATAGCAACATAAATAGATAAAAGCTTCTATTCAATAGCACAGGAATTGGCCAGGGCAGCTGGATAATGGTTCAGGCCTGCCACATTAATGGGGCTCCTTGTAAACTTATACTTAGACAAATGCTTTGCTGGATCGGGGCCCAACATTTATCATGCCTTCCCTCCAAGCAAGCCAAACGCAATCCATTAATTTGGCCTCTAGACTTACTGCCCTAATGTTTGCGGTGACTGATATTTCAGAGGCCTTACTCTTTTTTTCTGCTCCGAAAGTTAGAGAGATGCCTGGGCATTGGAAGCTCTCTGCAGCATGCTGAGGAGACGTAACCTTCTAACCACGCTCCTGATTGCCTTGCCATGGGCTCTTCTCCTAACCTTGTGGCACCAGTACCCAACCACCCACTACCTCAGCCTGCTGAGAAGTAAGTGCAAGAGTTGTGCTGTCAGTGTGCTGGTGGTTGTGATGATTGCTGGTGCGAACCCTCTATAGGAGATGTTCTCTCGTGGGATGGGTTAAACAAAGACAAACTTGCCTGAAGGCCCCCTCAGGGTTTGCCTATAGCAGGCACATAAACTGTTTTTAAGAGTGCGTTAAACACGCACCTTAGGCTGGCTTTGGGGAGAGGGTGCTGATGTGCTGAGCACTGACTCCAGGCAGATGTGTCCCCCGCGCTCCCTGGAGAGGAGGCAGCCCAGCAGCCATTAGTTCTCTAACATCTTTCTTCTTCTTCCTTCCTTCCTTCTGCCCCAGAAGAGACAGATGAGAACGTGACCTCTAAAGCTCTCCTCAACGGTACATCTGCACTGAGAGAAGAAGGCTTCCCATCATGCATCCGGCAGCAGCAAAGCATAGGGGCAACGCCTAAAGTCATCCAGAATTATGTGTACTCCAGGCCTCCACCATGGTCAGACACCCTGCCGACCATCTTCGTTATCACCCCTACCTACACCCGGCCAGTGCAAAAAGCTGAGCTGACCCGTCTGGCCAACACCTTCCTACACGTACAGAACCTGCACTGGGTGGTGGTGGAGGACTCGCCCCGGAGGACCAACCTGGTATCCAACCTGCTGGAGAAGGCAGGGCTCAACTTCACCCACCTCAACGTGGAGACACCCAAGAGTCTGAAGCTGGGACTGTCCTGGATCCCATCCCACACCCCAAGGGGGACACTACAGAGGAACCTGGGGCTGCACTGGCTGAGGGAGAGCTTCAGCAACACAGCACCACCCGAAGGGGTAGTGTATTTTGCTGATGATGACAACACCTACAGCCTGGAGCTCTTTGAAGAGGTAAGAGCCGTAAAATTATGTGGGACAGAAAAGCAGCACACAGCTGCAAAGCCTCTTAAGGCCAGGTGCACTTGCAAAGACCTCTAAGAAAGGGCTACCATGTGGACTTTTAGCATCAGCCGGGAGACAAGGGCTCTGGCATGCTGCCTAGAGCCTTCCTCACCTGCTCTGCACTCGCTGGGAGCTGGGTATAGGGCAGTTGCAAACCTATAGTTATGCAAACCCAGTAGCCATGCTGGAAAGGGCTGAAAGAGCAAAGAGCACATCTGCCATGGTATAGGCTGCAGATGTGAAGAGCTACTCACACACCATTGCACCAGCCAGAGCCCCTTTTGCCAGGGACCAGAGGATATATACTCCAGAATTTATACCTCTCCTCAGGGAGCACTGACCTGATTTAAATAAGCGTCAAAGACAAACTCCTGGCAAAGCATAAATCTGCACTGTTGGAGGGGTGCGATGGGTAGGAGATGTTAGAAAAGTTGACTGATTTTTTAATCCACCTTTTCTCCTTGGCTGCCCTTCTGTACTCTGAGTTCCAGCCACCACAACAGGGCTGTTCCCCTGGGATCACAGAACCTTGCCCAGACTTCTGCTGGAAACCTGGCTTTTTTGAGATGCCAAGTCTATTGTGAACTTGCAAAAATCCAGTAAACTCCCTTGTCGCCAATTTAAGCCAAACTGTACTATGCCACTTGAAATACAGAGTTATGCATCAGAACACATTTCCAGTTTTCACAATTTTTTAAATCTCTGTTAAGCTCATCTTTTCTTACTTCTTTCCTGGTCCTTTCTGATAATTTCAGTAAAACCCCACTCTTTTAGGCAGTAGCCACGGAAGGAAGAAGAAGGGTGGGGGGAATTCGCAATAAATGAGGAGAAAGATGCATCAATCAGGGAGGGAGATTACTTGCATGAAGGTGAAGCTGGAGTGAGTGGAGTTGATAATACAGAGCTAGAAGCCTGGTAGAAGTTGTGTTTGACATTTACAAAAATGATAACATTTTACAAAAGATGATAAAAGCTCAGATGAGATCAGAAAACCAAAGGTTTTCCTTCTTCTGAGGGACTGAACGTGGGCACAGAAAAGCAGTGAGTTTGGTGTTCAGAGAAGTCCGTGCTGTAACAGCCTTGTGTCTCTGCAAGCTGCAGCTCTTCAGGCTGTAGCACAGGTGAACAGGAGCTTGTGCTGCCTGGAGCTGTGTGATTGTGTGGGAGCTCAGCGGGGGAGGACAGGGACAGAAGATGGTACACAAATGGGTCGGGACAAACACTGTGGGGTTGAATTCTCACAGCACTGTTTCTTTCTGGCACACAGATGCGCTACACAAGGAGGGTGTCAGTCTGGCCAGTGGCTTTCGTTGGGGGGCTGCGATATGAATCGCCAAAAGTGAGCCCAGCAGGGAAGGTGGTGGGCTGGAAAACCGTCTTTGATCCTAACCGGCCCTTTGCTATTGACATGGCTGGATTTGCTATCAGCATCAAGCTGATCCTGGAGAAGCCTCAGGCCAGTTTCAAGCTGGAGGGTGTTAAAGGAGGCTACCAGGAAACTAGTCTGCTGAAGGATCTAGTGACTATGGATGGGCTGGAGCCCAAAGCAGCCAACTGCACGAAGGTGAGTAGGACAAGGGACCTTGAAAGATACATTCTCCTTGCCATGTCCTGGCTGGTTTTACAGCCTCCTGCCATGCTCCTCCACCTTCCACTATGCCTGCCCTGTGCTGGCACATGTCAGTGCCGAACGGTGCTGGGACAGATGGGCAGAGCCTGCCAAATTCTTCACAGATGTGAAGCTCAGGAAGCGCTGAGGAACAGTTAGTGCTATGCACTCTGTGTTAATAAAGAGCCTCAGGCATACAATTCGTGCCCATACTGCTTCTCCAAAATCCAGGAGGATTGGCAGAGGGTTGAGTCTGGGGTTTTGCTCCAGAACAATCCGTCCTCCTTGACATTGTTTCATGTGCATATGAAGGCTCTTCCAGGCTCAATCCTGTTGAATCATCACATGCTTCAAACAGCTGCGAGCCCCAGGTTGCTGAGGATCCCACCCGAGGGTCGTGCACTGCTCTCGGCATTTCTGTGCCATCCAGAGCCCCTGAACTCTCTGTGATTCCTTCTAGGTGTTGGTCTGGCACACAAGAACTGAGAGGCCCACTCTGGTTAACGAAGGCAAGCGTGGATTTACAGACCCCAGAGTAGAGGTGTAAGCAGAAAGCCAGCTCCAGGGTGTGAGTACCCTTGTACTTATTGGTTTTGGCAAGGCAAATGATCTGTACCTGTTTCCTTATTTATGCTATTATTTCCTTAAAGACTGCATATGTAATTGTCCTACCCTTTGCACAAGAAGTAGATCCTCATCTTTACCCACTTATGGTCTGCATTTCATACTCATTCAAGCCTCCTTGCAGCCCACATGGAAGCTTTGCCTGTATACAGACAGAGAGAAAAGTGGCAGAAGAATCCCATGGTTTCACTCAGTAATAATGACAAGCCAAATTCCTTGCTCTCCTATTTCTGCCAGCTCCAAACTCCCTGTAGTGTGGGAGTTGTCCTATAGTGTGTGGCAAGAGATCACACTCCTGCAGACGAGCTTTTCCCCCAGCAGCCCTACCACCTCTGCAGGTGGCATCCACCTTCAGCTTTCATCCTGCATGAACAGCTGTGGTGGGAGCGCAGCAGGGAAAGGCTGATGGGACACTTAGACACCCTCAAAACAGGAACTAGTAAAGCACAACCTATACAGACTTCCAGAGTTTGAGGGGCTTGGTACCAACATTACCACAGCTAGGAATACATCTGTTGTTGAGGAGAAATAATGAAGGCACTAGGAGTGCCTCTGTGGTCCACAGAGCCAGATTCAGCAGCAGGATGGGGAACTGTGGCAACCACCATGGCTGAGGGCAAGAACATATCAGAGATGATCAGTGATATGTTTTTAGAAATAGAGATTGATGAAGAACAGGCTTCAGAGGAGCTGTGACCTCCTCTGCCAGCTGCCATGCCATCTGATCTGCCCTTGGCAGATTCCTAGCCCAAATGTCCCAAAAGAATAAAGGTATCCAGTTTAGGAGTGCCCAGCTCATCCTGGAATCTGTGGCAGAATACAGGATGCTGAATGATTTACTCCTATTTGGAAGATATTCCAGGGCTGCTTTCAATCCTGACCCCAACGTACATCTCAGCTCAGCTCAACCAGTGGAAATAAAACTGACAGCTTTTGTATAGGCAGTCATGAGTATTTCAACTTCTGCACTGATCTGCTGTGTGCATTACTAGTAGTAGCTGCATACAGCATTTCCACATCACCTCATCGTCTCTGAATGACAGCTGTACAAAGAGTGCAAAGCAATCCCAGCGCCTGCACACCCAGCAGCAGACAGGCAGGACAGGAGTCAGTTGCCAAAACGCAGATACGTGGTGCTGCCATAGGGACCCTGGGTTAGTCTACCTGGCCCTCCTGTGGGGCACAAACTCTTCACTGTCTCTGCCAGCTTTTCATTAATACATCAGATATCCTAGCAACCCATAAATGATGCTAGACACCTGTGCTTAGGCAGCAGCCCTTCTTTTAACCCGTGCTTCTGTGAAATCCACTAGCAGTAACAGGCTCATTTCACATACCCATCCATGCTGGGTTTGCAGTAGGCTAAAGCTGTGACTGCCTAAACTCAGCTCATAATGACTTAGAACCCAGTTAACTGCTCTGGAGGTACCACTTTGTAAAGGATGAGCAGGCTTATAAAACCTCAGACAGATTAGACCTGCCTTGTCTGCTTGTCAGAGGAGGGGCTGACTGCTCCCCTACAGATGCAGAGTGTGGATGTGACGTTTTCATAAATGTGCCGTGTATGTATCGGTGCTTTCATCCTCACCATCTCTCCCTGGCCAACCACTCTGCCATCCTTCATGAGCAATGCCACACACCCACTATGCGTTCTCATGGGAATGGCTCCTCGTAAGTAATTTATTGTGGGAAAGGGAAGCAACCAGTCTGAGAGATCAAGACACTGCCACTCTTGCACCAGCACCCTTATCCAGAGCCAGCCTCTCTGGTGCTTTCAAGCCAGAATGCCGGCTGGGCCAGCTCTGCAGCTTTTGAAGGAGCTTTCCCGTGCATTAGCATTAGCAGCAAATTTGACCACAGTCCCTTCCGCACCACGGTCTGCTACGTGGAGCAGCTGCTCTGACCTGCTAAGTGGGCAGGTGACATCCACTTCAGGAGACACCTGCAAGGTAAATTGCTTGACTGGGCAGTCAAGCAAAATCATTAGATTCCCTCCCTTGAAGTTTTAAATTGAGATCTCTGCTGACAGCTACTGTGTTTTGGAGGTCCTTACTATCAAGGCCACTGAGCTTCAGAACCTTGGCAGACATGATCTAGATAAGCCAGCCCTGAGAAAAAAAGAGGTAAAATTGCTCCCCTGAGGATGTTCTCTTCTTAGACAGCGTAGGGAGAATATTTCTGTCTTTCTCTCATGGCAGTTAGTCCTTGTTGAAGATCAGATCAAGCCAGTCAAGTCCCAGATGTCCCAGAGGCCTCTTCCCCCTTTCACACCTGCAGATATGAGCCAGGCAGACGTTGTTTGGTGCTCTGGTAATCTCTAGTTTGACCACTTGCATGGCTGCTTGGCACGTGTGCCTACTTGGTGGGTTGCCACAGACATAGCGTCAAGGGACCTGCTGATCACGCGAACTGTGAAGATCAGGCTTCAACAGATGCTGAATAAATAGCCGATATTTTGTCCCAACTGAAGTCCACTCTCCTCCACATTCCCACCACCCAGCTGAGTCTGGGGGAAAAATCTCTATGTGCCAAATCAGAGCAGATCTGCACAGAGGGAGCAATAAGACATATCAGGGTTTTCCTTTTCACAAGAGACAACAAAAAGAATAACTCAACATTTAGAAAAAGGAAAGTGTTTTTCTTTTCTGCAGTAGAAATTCTGCTTTTTTTGCTGCCCTGAGAACCATCAGGCAGGATCTGAGATATGCTGGGATTGAGGAGCAGGGCTGAGAGCCTCAGCTACTTCCCCAGCCTCTTCGTGCAAAGTGGAGAAGCAGGAGGGACAAAAAGGGGGTCTCTGAGCCCGCCTTCGGCTGGACAAAGGCTTTCACTGTGGAGATGTTGTGGAAAATGGCCGTAAGCCTGGTCTCTGAGAAACACTGTGGGGTGATGTAGAGTATGAACGGGGATGTGGCGGATGGGGAAAATCCTTGGGATTGTTTGTATTGCAACAGGAAGCACAGAGCAACCAAAAGCTGTGACAGACACGTCCCTGCCGACTGTATTGAAACCCCCTCGAAACACAGGTTTGTCTTCTGAGAGCAGGAGAGAGACATTAATTTCTCTTCATATTTTACTTTGTTAAAGCCCTGAAAACTATCGCTTAAGACTGAAGTTATAAAAACCACCTATTCTTATTACTAACATCTATTAACAGGCATCTGAGAGAGAAGAGTTTGCTTAGGTTAGCTTAGGATTCCTCCTGCCTTCTGATATTTGGAAAGAGGGAAAGAAGTTCATCTGCATTTCAGAGCTTCCAAACAGGCTGAACAGGGATCCTCAGATCTCATCCTCCTGCTCTTTCTTTAGAAAATTAACAGAAAGGTTAAAATAATGATTTTATGGGGAGGAAAAAAAAATCCTTCAAAAACTTTTTCTAATGTATAAATAAAATCTCCCAGCTAGGACTTTGTAGTGCAGATAGAACAAGCAGCTCTTCAGCCACATCCCAGCCCAAAGTTGTGCATAGTGTGGTTGAGGAACCTGTTTACTGATGCCTGCCTAGCATCTACCTGAGCCAGGGGACAGCCTTGTTGGAAATGTGTCTCCTGCCCCATTGCATTGGGTGTGGCATCAACACCTCTATCTCCTTCTTACCTCATCTTGTGTTTCTTTTGACAGAGGCAGTGGGCAGTGATTGTTCCCAAAGTCTGTCAGCAACCAGAGCAGCTGTGCACCCTGCCTCTTCTGCCCAGCGCTCTGCTCCACTGCTGGAGGATGATAAACACCCCCAAACGTCACCACGCCGATCAGCTCCCACTGCCCAAACGGTGGTAAACCAGCAGGGACAGAGCTGATGTGGTGCCCTGCAATCCTACAGCTCTTCACCTTTGACTTCGTGCACTGGCTCCCATTCCCCACCTGGGAGAGGAGTGCTTCCCTTCCCCTGCGGGCTCTGTGTTTTTAACCATTCGTTAAAATTTATTAGATGCAATCTCCATTTTCGGCTGTGTCAGCATAGAGGCTGAAATCCAGGATGGGTGCGGGTGCCTCTGAAGGTCTCTCCTGGCATATTGTAAAACCTGAGCTTCAGTACAGCAGCTGCGAGCTGCAGTGGTTCAAGGACAGGAGTTGTCGCAAAAGCACAAACACGGACATGTCAGCCTGAGGCTGTTATGCTCTCAAAACAGCTTTCAAACAAAGCTAGCCTGAGAGAGGCTCTCCTGCTGAAGGATGCACTCAGATACCTACACAGATCACCCTTCGGTGTTGGAGAGGGAGCTGTGCTGAAGCGCCTCATTTGGGGTTTGGGAGTTCGGAAGGGATCTGGTGCTTACACCTCAGCTGAGACCCTGAATTGCCCTTGCTTAAGGTGGTTTTGGAAAACGGTGCCCCAGATCCCCAGACCCAAAGCCCTCTGGATAAAATTTCTCTCCCACTCAGGGAGACCTGGCAGATACTGCACTTCAAAGGCCATGCCTCCATGTCTCACTGCAGAGACCAGAAAGCAGGGGCAAAGATGGGTGGACTTGAAAGTGTTGTTCCTAGCCTGGAAGCCTGCTGCTGCACCATCAGGTGCTTCAGTAGCCTCAAATCGTGTATACAGACTTGCTTCCTAGACTTCCAGAGAGGAAAACACCTCTCTGAGGTGAAGGTGGGTGAGAAGTGCTCGCAGGAGAGGAACCCTCAGCCTGCACTCATCTCCTGTGAGAACATCGAGAAATGCAGAGAGACATCATCGGGAAACATATTTTGGGCACATAGATGACAACTGAAATAGCAAATGTGACAAGCTCTTCCAGCTGAACTTTGAAAAGCATGTGTGGCGCTGTGAAGAGAGAGGAGACAGTGTCACGTGGAAGGGTTTCCCTTTCCCTCGATAAAACAGGAAGACAGCCAGGTGGAAGGCAGCCCACGAAGGGGGAGGTGGCAAATGAGGACCGAAGGAAGCATGCACTGGATTAAAAGCACAAGTGTTGGTACCATGTGTGTGCGTGGGGAGTGATGTCGCTGTGACTTTTCCAGGAGGATTCCTTGAATGACCCAGAAACCCCTCTGAACATATCTTGAAAAACCATCTTCACTCAGGCCATGAGAACCAAGGCTTTAAGCATTCAAAACACATCGAGGATTTCACAGCTGGGGGAAAGTTATGAGCAATTGAATCATCCCCCACCCAAGAAGTTCTGGGCTGGCAGGAAACTTATTTATTTGTTGATTTATTTATACTAGAATTCTTCTCTGCCTATTCCTTGTTTAGTTTTGTTTTTTAGCTTAGATCACCTGACACATTCACAAAGAAAGAATATTTCCCCCTCGCCCCAGAACAGTAGAGCTTGACGTTCACTGATGAATGTCATATGTTCTGCGCTCCCTGGGGTTTCTTTACAATGGTGTTTTAAAGTGGCAAAATAATCAGAAACACAGCAAGGAGGGGAGCACAGCAAAGGGAATTACAGTTCCTTTATGCAAGAGACGTGGGTGGCACCAAGTTTCTGGCTCCTGAGCAACCATAGTGAGGTAAAAACATGTGCAAAGGAGTACCTCGCTCAGTAGATAGTCCCCATGGGATCTCTGGAAGCCTCCATGATGGGTGCTTTTTGAAAGGTATCTGGGAGAGGGAGTTGGTCCATGTTCCCTCAAAAGAGGAACGAGCAGCCACACACCCTGCTGTAGGAGGGAGGCTAAAGTGCAGGAAGGGGCAAAGGGGATGAGATGCCTCCTAACAGAGAGGTAGGCAGGAGAAATCAAAGAATAGGCAGCAAATAGAGAAATGGAGACTGTGTTTAGTGAGGCTTAGGCCAGGGTCTTTCTGGATGAACGCACCCAGCACTACAAGGCCATCTCAGCATGAAGAAATACCAAATGGGCCATGAAAACAGTGTCTTCTGTGTGCCCTAGAAAGGTCCTCACAGAGCAAGGGTCTGGCATGCTGACACTGGATAGCATGAAGGAAGCCCAGCATCCACAAAACACTTTTCGTTCTCCATTTGTCGGAGCTTTGTGTCCTGTCCTTTGCAGGAGGTAACAGGCCTTGCACTCCCGTGGGCTTTGCCAACCCATCCTGCCACCAGGCAGGTGGGCTCAATGCTTCCACCCAGCATGAAACCAAGATTAAGTCCCCTTTGAGGTTTCTGTGAATGAGCACGAGCAAGGGAATAAAGAAGCTGATTTATGATCCTCCATTTTCTCCTCTGAGATGGGCAGGGTTTCTGCCCGTATGAACAGGAGGGGATATGGTGATTAATTCCCTGGCCTTTGGTCTCGCACAGGTCCTACACAGGGTTTTGGCACTGACAGTGGGTGTTTGTAGCAGGGATCTACTCCCATTGCAAAGGATACCCACACACGTTTTTAGAGAGTTGTTTTCTCTGCATCCCTATAAGAAAGCAAAATTATTATTCCTGGTTTTCCCACCGGGGACCTGGATCCCAGTGGTATGCGTTACACTGTCCGTTCAGTGATGGTCAGAGTCTGCTCTCAAGGCCAGGCCTATCACACGATCTCCGTGGTCGCCCCAGTGTGGCCCTGTGGAGGAGAGTTCCTGGGAGTCAAGAAATTCTGTCAGTCACTAAATTGTGCAGGACCAAGACCTTGTGTGGACAGCATGGGTTTATAACAGCTGATATTCCAGGCTAGCAGACATTTGGACCTGTTCAGCACAAATACTCTTTTCCCTGTAAGGCAGCCTAAGGACAGCAAGGACTGCTGCTGGCTGAGGTGTATCAGCTGAGGGTAGGTGAGTAACAGATGCCACACGATGGCTGTTTGTTAGCAGAGCCGGGTTGGAGAACCCGGGCGTGGAGCAGCAGTCTGAGTTATGGGCTTCAGGGAAAGTGAATGCAATAAGGAGGGAAGCTGCAGATCAAGCCTGAAGTATTCAAAGAAGAGAAGGCATCCCAGCGCCTGGTTTTTACTAGCATATTAGTACCTGATATTCATGTTCTCTGAGATTCATCCAATTCACCAACCAGTGAATATTACTAACATTTCCTGTTGCAGAAAATACTATTGACAAAGGAAAGAGAATGTCAAGAAAGTACTTTTTAATGGTTATTTATTTATATTGAATGGTACTAGAGCGTTATTAAATATGATGTGAATAGTACGATATTGCACCATTGTCTTGTCTTGCAGCGTAAGTGCTTACTCCTTTTCTAGGAAAACACAGCAGACTCTGTGATGGAGAAGGTATCCGTTTTAGCCATTCTCATTTCAAGGGTACTCACTTCAGTCTTCATCTGACCCAGATGCTACAAGAGAAATTCAAGCAAAAATATTTCAGGTCCCTGAGACTGCTGCGATATACGGAGATAAGGGAAAGAGACAGAAGGAGACAGGAGAATATAGCCTAAGCTCCATAGTCTCATAGCATCTCTAGCTGTCGTTTCAGTGACATGGTGACCATCGCTGATATTGCTCTGCAAAGGTGCTGCCCACTAGTCAGAAGTGAGTGATGGTCAAAACACAGAGCAGGCAGTCAGTTCTCCATCACAAGGGAGGGCGGAAAGGTGCCACAAGCTCTCTTAGCGAAATGGCAAGCAAGCAGCATTGCACGGTCACACCTAAAGAAGGCTGCTGCTGGCAGTGAGCAGGCTGCCTGACTTCTGTGGAGGTCTGCTGGGAGATGTTACTGAGGTCTGCTCTGCAGGTGCTCCGCATCCACTCGAGCTCTGTTGGGCCAGGCAGCTCCTGAGCACTGTCCTCCCCTCTGGGAAGAGCTAGGACAAGCTCTCCTGGCAGCAGTATGGTAAGTTACAGTTGGACTTGATGATCTTAAAGGTCTTTTCCAACCTAAATGATTCTGGCCTATGTTCCACACACCCCCAAACATGGGCAGGGACACCTTCCACTAGACCAGGTTGTGCAAAGCCCCATCCAACCTGGCATTGAGCACTTCCAGGGATGGGGCATCCACAGCTTCTCTGGGCAACCTGTGCCAGGGCCTCGCCACCCTCACAGTAAAGAATGTCTTCCTAACATCTAATCTAAATCTACCTTCTTTCAGCTTAAAGCTGTTACCCCTTGTTCTATCACTACATGCCCTTGTAAAAAGCCCCTCTCCAGCTTTCTTGTTGGCCCCCTTTAGGTACTGGCAGGCTGCTATAAGGTCTTCCTGGAGCCTTCCCTTCTCCAGGCTGAACAACCCCAACTCTCTCAGCTTGTCTTCACAGCAGAGGTGCTCCAGCTCTCTGATCACCTTCGTGGTCTCCTCTGCACTTGCTCCAACAGGTCCATGTCCTTCTGACGTTGGGGGCCCCAGAGCCAAACACAGCACTGCAGCTGGGGTCTCATGAGAGTGGAGTAGAGGGGGAGAATCCCCTCCCTCGACCTGCTGTCTGTGCTTCTCATGATGCAGCCTGGGGTACGGTTGGCCTTCTGGGCTGTGAGCGCACGTTGCTGGGCCGTGCTGAGCTGGTCGTCCACCAGCACTCCCTTCCTCTTCTTTTGACAGAAACCTTGGGGACTGGGAGGGAAGTGGATAAGCCACGTTGACTGACACTGCATGAGCACCCTGCTTGGTATCACTCTGTAACACTAGCACACCGTTCCTTCCCTCCTTGTGCCCAGCATTTTCAGGGCCAAGCTTCCCAGACACTCTGCTGCATTTTCAACAGGCAGCTAGTGCAGGCCCCAGGAGACAAGGCATGGCAGAGAAGGGGAAAGAGCAAGAGCAAGCAAGAATGAATCTTATTAAATAGAGCGAGGTACTTCTCTCAGTCTCTCATCATGTTCAGGGCTGATTGGAGGTGAAATTGCACTTGGAGGGAGGGGAAGCCCCCTCCCCTGGGACAATCCAGAGGCTCTCACACAAACTTAATTTCAAGCTCTGTTGAAGATGGTGTTTGTCTTTTTTTTTTTTTTTCTTGGTATGCATTCAATTTAATTTCTCAGGCAGACGTGTGAAAATGAGAAAGGCAGACCTTTGACTGTGAAGACAGCCCAGTGCCTGCTTCTTACAGATCCAGTCTCACATTGTTTTCCTCCATCACTGCCCTCAATAAATCTGTGCACAGGGGTTGCTAAAATGCCCGCCACTTCCCTTCCACGCTTTGGTGCAGGCAGTTAAATTATTTTTTTTGCATTTAAGCAATCCAATTCATTTTTAATTCAAAACACACCCCAGCTTTCCACGGCTCTGTTTAAAACAGGAGCACTGTGACCTTGAAAAGGCTCAGACCTGCAGGCACTGTGAAGTTCTGATCTGTACTCTGCTCTCCAGTCTGTCCTAGCTTGCCGCCTTGTGAGGAAAAGGCTCATGGTGGTTTCTGATTCACCCATTTCAGTGACAGTGGCTGAAGGGGAAGAAGAGGAACTGCATTTGGTTTTGGAAGGCTCCTGAGGGAGATGTTCTTGGAGATTTAGCTGTCCCAGCCCGCACAGAAACATGTGCTGTTCGGCTCCTGTGCAGACAGTTGATTTGGCTAGTTGTATGTTAGTTTTCCAGTCTTGAGAGCATATATCCACCCAGGTAAACCCACTGGCTGGGGTAGGCTTTTGCCTTTCCAGCTAACCTGCTGCTTCTGCCCAGGAACTGACACATGGTGACAATTTTTACAATTAAGCCCTGACTGCAAGGAAGTCAGCAGAGCCACTGGCACAGGACAGTTCCAGTGGGTCCAGCTTCTCCCTGCTTCTGAGACAGATGGAAGCAGACAGGCCTTGCCCAAGTTGTTCCTACATCACGATTTCCAACTGTGAGCCAAGGAAGGATTGCAAGCTAAGGATAAAGCGTAAAGCAGCACCAGGTCCTAAAACAATTGCTGTCTGCAACCCCAGGTCATACCATGAAAATCTTGGTTCCTTTGTTTGTTTCACGGTTGACACAGAGATTAATTCTTTCCTGTCTGTGGCATTGTACTCGCTGGAGCTTTCAGCAGAACAGCAAGTGTTGCTTTGTTTTACAGAGGGGAAGACAAGCAGGGTGGGTTTGCTGTGGTCATGGTGGGAACAGCACCGGGAGAACGTAAACGGTAGAGGCTCACAGCAGTATGCAAGAAAAGCAATCTTTACAGCAGCAGCATTGGGTGCGTCTCAATAAAGCAAAGCTTTGCCCAGGCAAAAAAAAATGTTAAACACTTTTTTTTATTATTTTAAAAACCAATTAAGCTAAAATTAAATGTGAAATGATGACAATTTGCATCCAGGCCTCAAGCAACCCACTGAAACTGAATGTTTTGCGCAGCAGAGTGACTGAGGTCAACTTCCCTGTAGACATGTCCCCTAAATCTTAGTCCAGCTCTGAAGCAGTACTCCAACCTCCCCATATAACTGCTGTCACCCTCTCCCTCCATCTGTTCCCAATACCACCCTGTTCAGAGGGCAAACAGCAGCCTGGGTTGGGGCCCGGGCAGCTGCAGGGGGGCCAGCACAGGCTGTGCCTTGGAGAGCAGGGTGGGAGGCTGAGCTGAGGGTGCTAGCCCCCTCTCCCAGGCACAAATTTCCTCTTTACTGCTCTCCTCAGCGCAAACCCAGCCACCGAATTTCGCTGAAGCCTGGTAGGGATGCAGCATCTGCAGAGGCTTCTTTTGCTCTGCCAAATTTAAGCAAGCAGGGGGAGCACGTTGCAAGCCCGTTATGGGAGCAGGCAGACAGACTGACAGCTCAACTGGTAATCCCCATCTCGTTAAGAAACCAGTCAGGAATGAGATGGGTGTAAAAGCCCAGATTTGTACGTGCAGCCAGAGCATGACAGGAGGCCCCTCGCTGTGGAGGCTACGCGGGTCCCTTCAGGTGCAGGCAGCGAGGCGTGTATTCATTTCGGTTCACCTCTCTGCGCTGCTCGATCGCTAATTTAAAGTCGGGCACACAAATTTAAAGCGGGGCCGGCGGCCGCGGGTTGACGGAGGGGAAGAGCCGCCGCACGGCGGCCCCGGCCCCTCTCCCTCTCCCCTCAGCCCCACAGCGCCGCTACCCTGCGGCCACCCCGGCTGATGGCGGGAACTCCATCTCCCAGCATGCCCCGCGGCGCGCAGCCCGGCCCCGCCGTGCGTTCTGGGAGCTGTAGTCTCGCGGGAAGGCGGGCGGGGGCGG
>JAVJGI010000060.1:4160852-4177882 GCA_035590275.1 Ibycter americanus | reverse complement strand
CCGCGTTGCCTGTGCTTCAGCGAGCCCGCCCCGCCGGGGTAGGCGTGAGGGCGGCCGCTGCCCCCGGGGGCGCTTTCTCCTCCGGGCGGCCTTGAGCGGCTTTTTCTCTCCCTCAGCTCGCCTTGCAGAGCCCGCAGCGGGAAGGGACGGTTCGGCGCCGAGCGTCCTGAGGAGGCCGTGCTGGAAGAGCGGGCTGCCGCCTCAGAAAGTTTGGCGAGGGGGGTCCACGAGGCGCAGCCGTGTAGCCCTGGAGGCGGCGGGAAGCGGGTCCCCTCCTCAGCGGCCTGGGCCCGGAGCATGGGCTGGAAACGATGTCCCTCCCTCGCGTCGAAAACCCTTGTTTTCTGCTCTTTCTGTTTGTCTTCCAAGCGATATTTATCCTGATCCTCTACCGAGGTGCACCTTCAAATGTGTTTCGTGGGTTTTTAGACTCGCCTCAGGTTCTGGATTACTCCAAAACTCACGATGTGTACACAAACCTCAGCTTATTTACCCAGGCTCCTGACGAAGCAGCTATGCCGTACTGCTCAGCGCAGTCACCGATATTTGGTAGGTATGAACCCGTAGCGTCTGGTGGCACTGCTTTGGTACGTGGTAACGCTGGACACTTTGTAAATTGAAGCTGCGTATTTTTCAAACTTTTCCACTTTAAAAGTGGTATACTGATGTAATACATTGACAACGTTTTCATGTGTTAATTAACTCGGTTTTATTGGTTGTGCAAGGAAAAGTATTTTAATGATTTTAGAAATTCCGATTTTAAGAATTTGGCTACACAGATTGTAGAACATGAGTGGACACAGCACATGGTGTTGATACCAAGTTAGTAACACTTTTTTCTTTTTCTTGGCAGTCCTGTGTGAAATGTGCCAACAATTTTACTTTGGTAACTGCATAATATTGGCTTCTGACTCACTGTAACTCCTGGGTTCTTTGTCTCAGCCCTATATCAAACCTGTAGTTCAATGTAAGTTGGTTAAGTTGGCTTTAAATACCGCTTGTATGAGAATGTAGCTTGGTACCTCGCTCTTCATGGTGATCTTTTTGGTCTATGATTGTTGGGCGTCCTTCAGACTTAGAAACTTCTCCTCTGGTCACAGGTTAATTTTAATGTACAGGAGGACCAAATTGAAGCTGGTACTAGAGGCAACATTCATCCAACTGCTGCACAACTAAAACAGTTGGGAAACTTTAAGTGAATACAAAGTTAAATCCATAAGGCAAGTTTGTTGTCAGTGAAGCGGTACATGTCGGATAATAGTGAATCAGTTCAACTCTGCCAGCCAAGAATGGATGAGATCTGTAAGCATGCACTTACAGCTGGTTTGGGGACACCTATTTCGTAAGAGTTCTGTGTAGTAAGTTACCATTGTCTGGTTTCCATACTGCACAAGTTGCTGCGTATCTAAGTCTTGCATATAACTGGTCTTGGAGCGCTACTTAATAGTTGCCCTGCTGTTCTGGGAGAGCTGATCGCTGCACGTGGAGCACAGTAAGAGCAAATGACTGACCTTGGTTCACAGGTGGAAGTACTGTGGGAAGCCAGTGCTGTGGTTACTCTTCTATCAAGTTGCTTACTGCTGGAGTGCTTTGGATGAGCCTTTTTAGACTGCAGTCTTTGTAATGATGCTTGTTCTTTAGGGAAATTTTCTTCCTTCGTCTGTTGCTGAAGTTAAATGAAATACATGCAGTATGTATGATGAAATTGTATGACAACTTTTGGGTATATGCTTCAGCCTTTCCCTTGGAAACAGCTCTACTAAGTAAATGCTGAAATACAAATAGTACAGAGCCTTTTTGCCCAGGTGCCACTTGTAACGGTCTTAGTGCAGTCTCTGTTCATCACTGTCTAAAGCCCATCAGTTCTTTTGGGAAGCTACAATTCCGTGTTTCAGACTTAGTTGCTTTCTTTGAAAAAGCACAGCAGAAACATGCCTGCACCCTGCTTGTCTCCACTACAGAGAATCCGCTGTCCTGAAAAACGTCAAACGAGAAAGTTTTGGTCTCAAAAAAAACCCAACAAAAAACCAAACACAAAAAATGAACAAAATGAGGTGCAATTCTGAGCAGCTTCACTGCAAACCATCAGATAAGCAAGAGTAGTGATGTATATGGAGAAGGCAGACACAGAGTAAAATTACACTAATCAGTGTTCTTAAAGCTATGAAATCTTCTGCCCATCCCTGAGAGTCTTGAGAGCAGAGGGGATTGGCCTGCATGTGGTACTTCAGAGATAAAATGCAAACATCATGTTAGTTATAGACAGAAACAAATAGTACGTTGACTGGGAGAAAAAAAAATAGGAGGCAAAGTAATTGTGGAAGTTTTGCTGCATAAAAAATTAAAGTTGAGTATATGAAACGTTGCTGTGAAACAAATCATTTGGAGCATTGATATGGATTCAGCTTAAGTTGCAGCAGAGCACTCATTTTTCTTAACTTCTGCTTGGTGATATTTCCCTTTAAATATAAAAAGTAAATTATTTCTTCTGGTATTACTATATGCCAGCCTCTTCTGGGTGGTTTGTGTGGTTTGGTTTGGGTTTTTTTTCATCCAAGAAACGCATACTACTCTGCTAGGTAGTTGCCCTTTGTTTTGTGTGTGATGGGCGCATATGAGTAGATATATAAATACTTTGTAATGTCTTGGTTGGTTGTTACCATCTTCTCTTGTGGGACTGATCTCTCTTGGATACGTTATATCAGAGAGAATGATGCCTTTTAATATTAATTTCATAAACTCCATTAAATGAGATTTCAAATCAATTCTTGAGGGCTCTAGTCTCCAGTTCAGAGCTGGTAATAAGTCACTGTGTCTACTGCAAAGCGTGTTAAAGTAACTGGAAGAATGCCAAATGGCTTAAATGGTTTCTGCATCAGGGCTTTTATGAAGTGCAGCACTTTTTCCACTTATGTATATAGTAAATCATTTTGATAACTTTGAATGTAAGATCAGCTTACAGCTCATCTGTCTTTTTCCTGCCTCCTGAAGCTACAGTATCTTGGTTCTTCCAGGGCTGTGGAGTGAGAATTAAAGTATAATTGCTAAACATCTCTGCCTTGGAAGAACTAGGCAGTTACTGACTGTTACTTTTTTAACGCGTAGTGGTTTCCATTCAATCTTTTGTGACCGACAACTTGAAAAGTATTGTACTAGATACTCAGTGTCTTTGTTAATGTTGTGAATAAATTACTCAATTCCCTTAAAGGTTAAAGTTTCTACAGAAATAACCAGTTGCCTATTTCCACCACCTTTATTTTAGGAAAACCCAAAATGTTTACGTGCTACAGTTGTGCTTATTCAAACTTAATGAAATAGCATTTAAATTCAGAATCTGACTTTCTCACATTGCGCACAAGATGTGTTCCTTCGGTTCATCTTTTCCTCTTACCAGGAAGAAGCTTTATGCTAGAAGACTCAGATTTATTATATTTTAAATTTTATTTTTAAAGACGTACTTTAAAGCACGTACTTCATGCATAGTATGTGCTGAACGGGTTGGTTTGGCCCTTGAGGACTTTGATAGTTGAAAGTTCTGTCTGTAACTCTGCTGTTTATGATTTGCTCTTGCTACAGAAGATTTCTTTTTTCCAAGCCTTCTTGTAGTAGTAACTTCCTTTCACTCCCATCTGTCATAACCTTTTCATAAGTGTGACCATCTGTTGTGGTAATGAGTAGCTCCTGCTACTTTTTCTAATGGATGCTGTCCTACTAGAATTTCTTCTCTTGGATTTAAAAAGAAGTAAAAAGGTTATAATGCTGAGATTTATTTTCAGGTGAAGTTGAGGCAGCCTTGTATTCTGTCATTAGAAAATGGAGCTTAAATTAAGCCTGTTGGTCTGCCTTTTTTTTTTTTTCCCTTTCATTCAAACATTGGTAGAATTATACAAATACAACTCTGTTAATGTAGTGTGTGGTGCTGCACTTTCTCAGTGAGGTATTCATTCATGCTACTATTCTCATGTGCTTAGTTTGTGTAAATTCCTGCTTATTCTGGTTGAACTCAGTAATTATAGCTGCTAACTCTAAATGTGCAGCAAGATGCTTAGAAGTTATGCGGTTTCTTTCTTAGGATAGATCTAGTCAAAATCAATAGATCCCCCTGATAGTGAAATGTATTGCCTAGAAAGTAAAGCAAGCAGGGAGTATGCTGTCACTGGCAGCAGCTAACGGTACAGATAGGGAATTGTGAGTTTTAACTCTACACGCTAAATTTTCATATTAATTAAACACCCTCTGTACGGTGGTGCAGGCACAGAAGGATCTTAGGAACCAGGCTACAGAGAAATTGCTTGAACACTTCAGGATGTTGATTCTGTGTGTACCTTGTCTGAATTGGGATCTTGTGCTTTCTAGCATGCGTAAGATGATGGTTTTGTACTTTCTCAAAGCTGCGCTTTAGCAGTTTTATTTTTCCCTATTTGGTCCAGCCTGCAACTGCTCTGTTCGCATCTGGGATTTAATTGGATTACAGTGCATTAGCCTTTTGTTAATTGGGCAGGAAGGAGACCTGAGAACCAGAATTTAGCTTGTAGCCAAGGAGTGTATGGCAGTCAGAGGTTTTGGTGATATAAGTCACAGTCTAACTTTTTTTTTTCCTGTTTCCTTGGCACGTACAAAATTGAGTTTCTGAGCTGAGTCGTTTGAGGTACGGAGTTAGGCAGCTTGGGACAACATGACATCTTGAAAAACCTGAAGAATGCAGATATTACCCTAATGGATCATATGGGCCCATGAATCCATTGGGTATGGAGGGAGACAACAGGAGTGAAACTGTTGCACATTATCTTAATCATACCCTTATGTCCAAATTTAGATTTGATTCTTTGGAATTTAAGGATTATCGCTACAGAATATTACTCTACAATACAAAGAGCCCCAATTCTATTACAGAAAACAAAATTCTGCCTTTGTGGGAGAACAAAAGGGATTAATTCCCTTTCTTGTATTTTCCTTAAAACAATGATCTTTAGTTGAAATCCAGTCTGAACATAACACTTCTTTAGCAAGCTCCAGTTGTCATCGAATCAGTGGTTAATGGTGCTTTAGTTAAAAGACCTGTTAATCAGGGAGTTCATATATCTAAAAAGCAACATAAGCTACAGGTTAAAAACAATGTTGGACTGAAACGTGATAGCCTCAAAGACAGAACAGGAAATTGTCTGCATAGAAGTAGGTAATAACATCATAAAATCTTAACTGTAAATGTGACCTAGATTTGTGGGCCCACAGCATGGTTCTCTGAAGAACTACACTAATGTTTTGGGTACAAAGGTGTGGCAGTGTTCTTCAGATTCCTACTTGAGGGTAATGCAGTCCAAATCAAATTCCCCCTGCATTTTAGATACTTAGGGAAGGACTGGGAAGTGATACCTCAGAAATGTGAGGTGTACCAACTTCCACATACTAGCAAAATGTTTCCCATTTCTGAATCTTACGCCGAATTTAGTCCCTAAGCCTTGTTAGTGCTCAAAAAAACCCAAACAAACAACCCAACCCCAAAAACCAGTGGAGGGGTGTTGCTTCCGTGTCAGTTAAAACAGGATGTGGGTGAATGCAGGCTCCATTTTTTTTTTTCATTAAAATTGTAGCAGAGGCTTGAGTATAGGATGGATTGTAAGAAATATCTTCTGGGCTCACCTGCTGAAGTACTTAGACTGAAGACACGTGTACCTTTCCCTGCTTAAATGAAAGGTACTAAACACCAGGCCTAAATATTTGTTCTTTTTCTCTCACGCTTTATTATCAAAGTTTTTTGACACAATAATTTATTTCAGTGGTTTAAGAGGGAGTCTGACTTACAAGATAGTGAAAACTTGCTTTAAGATAGCCATGGCGTTAACTATGAGCTTGGAAGGAAAAGAATTTTATTTATAGCTATTTTGCCTCACAGGCTTCTGGTGCAAAAAAATATTTTTGTCTTTGGGTAGCATGGCCTGTAGAGAATTGTTGGTCCTACTTAAAACTGTCGTTTGAAATTGTCAGCTTTTAATTGTGATTTAGGTGAAGGTTTCTTCCTAGTTCATTTAACTAATAGATTTTAATCTGGTTCTGCATTTGTGCTTTATTTTCTTAGAAGTTGACAGTGGTTAGAAACCATTAAGACACACAGATTTGTGTATAAATATAACTCTTCTGCTAGTTCTCGAATCTTTTCTCACTACCCAGAAGGACAGGCATTTAAATAACTAGAATTTGTTTATTCATATTGTAACAATATGAGGCTTGTGTTAAAATGGTGATTGACACGTTATGTTGATTCTTTCTTACTTACGACTTGTCAAGCTTTTTCCATGTGACGAATGGAAGAATTCATATAAAAATGCACATTATTTTTTTTTAAATTAGTTAAAAACTGTTTAACATATCCAGTATGTTTTGTATTCAAAATTGAGGTGCTGGGTAGAAGAACTATTATATGTCGTTTCTTTTGCTACCCTGTGCCTGTTCCTGAAAATGTACCATCTCTCTTCTTCCTTCTCAGTTCTGTCATCTGCTTCTCCCAAAATTTTGAAGTACTGCCTGTTTATCACAGTATATAAAATAATACAGCAAATACAGCCCTTGTGGCATGTGATTAGAACATCAAATTGAACTTGAAACTTTTTTTTAAAGATAAAGCTAACATTTCCCGAAGCAGGTGTATTCACCCAGGCTTTAAACTATTTCTCCCCCAAACTGCTGAATATCCTTACGATCATCTTTGTCCTTGAATCTCCTCTGAAAGAAGCTTAGAGACTTTTTCCATATGGGTAGCAAAAGCGGGTATGTCTGTTCATCTGGGTTCATTTTCAGCACTATTTTTACAGTGAATACATTTATTCATGGATCTCATCTAAGCAACACATGGCAAGAGGGTTGGTTTGTGTAGCAGCAAGCCAACACCAGGAAAAAGCAAGCTGTGCAGGAGCCTGGTGAGACTTGCTGGCTGTGCTGGGATTTGGGATGCGTCAGGCAGGTAGCCTGCTGTCCTGGTGCTGAGCCCGGCACCCCTCGCTGTGGAGCTGTGGGGAGGTGGCCAGCAGGCAATGGTGGAGTTCATGTGGGCACATCTGTGTAGCGTTAACTGCTCTGTCATGGGGCTGGTGCCTGAAGTAGTAAATATATGTAGCTAATCTGATAGGTTTGAATGAAGGTTGAGAAACACCACTGATCTTACTTTCCCCCCACCCCTCCTGTCTCTCCTTACAGTTGGTCCGTTAACCATCACCTTCAGGGTGCTCCCTACTGAAAGAATGATCATCAAGAAAAATCCTTTTGTTCAGTCTGGTGGCCGATACAGGCCACCTCACTGCTTGGCCCGCTACAAATCAGCCATCCTTGTAGCCTACAGGAACCAGGAGAAGTACCTTCACCATCTTCTCTACTATATTCATCCGTTCTTGCAGCGCCAGCAGCTCAGTTACACTATCTACTTGATTCAGCAGGTAAATGTAAATCGAATGTGGCTGGTGGTGTAGCTGAGCTTCCCAGTTAAGGGTTAGGTTCTGAACAAGAAATATGGAAGTACCGTTTTATGCCTGGATTGAGAGCAGGTCAGTTATATGCTGTCCCCTCTCCATGGCTGCTAATGACTGAAATGTCATTCCACTTGTCAACATCATCATTCTGCTATTGATTGGTTCTGCTTTTTTTTTTTTTCCCTTCGTTCTAGAGGGTTAAAGTTGTCATTAAGTGGTAATCTGCACTTCCAGCTGTTCAAGAGTTGAATGTGGTTTGTCCGTATCTTGTCAATGTGGCTACTGAACCAAACTGTTCAGATTAAATGCTAAAGTGAAGTTGGATCTTTTTATTCTGTATCAAATAAAAATATCTGGCTTGACCCTGCTGTGGGGCAGCCTGTGCAGGTCAAACAGCCATTTTTAACCAATACGAACACGTGTTGCAACAGATCAGTGGCAGGAGACGAAGTTTTGGAATCGTTAATTAAAATTGATTGTTGATTGGGAGGGAGAAGAAGCTTATTTGTTTGACCAAAGTTGTTTGGTTCCCCCCCCTCCCCCCTCCTTCTAAGCTTTAACAAGCAGCAGTCAGGGCAAAAGTGTCGATGTGCAGGTGTACACCTGAGGATTGACTTACTGGACTCTTAAGTCAGCCTTCGTCAGGTGCCCACAGTATATAGCCCGTGACACAGCAAAGCTTACAATTATTGAGAATATTGTGAAGAGAATGGGTGAAATTTTAATTCTGGGGCATGAAATTTGCAGCCAGTTTTGATTCATTCCAATTGAATATGATTATTATTTTTTACTAACACAAATTTTAATTGAGTTATTGTCTTTGTTGTTTTGGTGAAGAAATGCAGGTTTTCTTTTCCAGGTGGGGAACGGTACATTTAACCGAGCAAAGCTGCTTAACGTTGGTGTCAGGGAAGCCCTGAAGGATGAAGACTGGGACTGCCTCCTCCTGCACGATGTCGACCTAGTACCTGAGAATGATTATAATCTCTATGTTTGCGATGAATACTATCCCAAGCACATGGCTAGTGCCATGGATAAGTTTCAGTACACGTAAGTGCCTCCAGGTGCTTTGGATGTATGTATTCTAATTGGTTCACTTCCTTATAGGAGGTGAATTGGGACAGTGAGAGCTGCAGCCTTTAGGAGATTGTTAGTTTTGCAGTAGTGACTTCCCCAGAAAATAGTATTCTTGACCGAAGTGTGCAACCTTGAGCAGTTCCTTGCCTGCAGTGCCCTGTTGCACTGTTAACTCAGCTTGGCACGTGACCGGCAGATTTCTGTTTGCCTTTCCTTCCAGAATAAAAGTACAGGGGTGGGAATTATTGGATCGTGTGGAAGACGTATGATAGGATGCAGGTATTTTGAACTGACCCAAGCTGTGAATTTCAAAACCAGCTTTAGTGTGGTCTGTAGGGGGGAGGGTGGGATGGAATGTCGTAGGAATTACACTGGTTTTGCTGTTTTGGGTTTTGGCATTGTAATGGCAATTGTCTGTAAGGTGTACGATTAATATATGGGTGACTTGGATCACGTTAGTTTGTGGAGGACTGTATTAACCTTCAATATTGATGCTTGCTTTTTTTTTCCTTTCTCTTTCAGTCTGCCATACAAGTCCTTTTTTGGAGGTGTATCTGCTCTGACTCCAGAACATTACATGAAGATGAATGGGTTTCCAAACACATACTGGGGCAGTGGTGGTGAAAATGATGACATTGCTACAAGGTACTAATGCACAGGACAGGCTCAAAATAGAACCAAGCTGGCTAGTGAAACGTGTGGTGTTACCCTAAGAAAGGATCTAAGATGTTGTTCCTTAATGTGCTTGTGGTATTATAATCCAAAATGCTGTTGGCGCTGGGAATGGTTAATGTCAGAAGAGGCTCAGTATCTATGAATCAATCATTGTGTGCTGGGAGGACAAAGCTTTTCTCAGACTCTGGAGGGCAGAATGTTACTTCACATCCTTGTGCCTTCAGTCGCTCTGGAGTGCATCCAAGGGATTATAACTACCAGTAGTTGACAAGTGACTCTGTTGACGTTAACAGCCCCAAAGGAGGGAAGGAATCTGCAAGCTTGACAAATAAGACCAAGGAGGTACCTATTAATTCTCAGACAGTTGGGAATTTAAGTTATGTTAAGTGCATCAAGATTGCTCCAAGTATTACCTAATGACCAATACTTGGAATTAAGGAGCACAAGGAATTCTAACTGCTGTCTGCAGTGCTGGGTGATGGAGAAGCCTGTGTACTACTGTGAGTCAGTGACAGCAAGATCTGATGGGGGTTTTTGTACTTTAGTTGCCATGGCAGCAGCGTGCTATAGAAGTGAATCCAATGAGTTTAATTCCGGGTACTCTACCTAATGTGATTTCTTCAAGTGCAAAATCATGACTGTAGCTGCTTTATTGAGCTTTGTAGTTGCACTGTGCACCTTTATCATCCTGCACTGAGGCAAGCTCGTGGGGAGTTTATAAAACTAAACTGACAATAAAAGCTTTGTGTGTTTTTTGGTCTTGCACAGTGTGACAAGGTACACAGTTTTGGTGGAATGTTCCGTTCAAGGACTGTAGGAGTTTTTACAAAGCAGTATTCTGGGAATTGAAAGTCAGATTTGCTAACATAGCTTTTTCTGAAAGGAAAAGGAGGAATTCTAACTAAAAGGGTGTATGATTGTTTAGAGATTTACTAAACAGCATTTACTGAAGGAATAGAATGCCAGGAAAATAGATCTTTACATCAAACACTACAACGCTTGTTCTGTTCAGCTGTTCTTAGTACAGCTTAGGCATCTAATAATGTGGGTTTCAGTACTAGTGGTAAAAAGACATGCCAGTTATACGTAGGAGCGCATTTCCTTACAGAAATCTCTTTAAGGCAGGTAGGTTATGTGGATCCCAAAACAGCCCTTTCTTGAACGGAAGTAAATCATGTGGTGTTTCTCTGAGAACTTATACTAATGATGAGCATTGTTCTGGCCCATAGGTACATGGAGGCCATGGACAGTGCCTGTTAATGATTTATTCACGTACTGAAGTCTCAACCTGCAGAACTTAAGAATGAGCTGGCTATTTTTGAGTGGCCAGCTTGATACATCCACTGGGATTTGGATTTTTAGGGGGTGCTCAAGTACTTCTAACCATGTAGCAACAAAATTAATTAGTATTTGAAATTGGACATTGAAATGTCAAAAAAAAAAAAGTCCTGTGTAAAGTTTTTTTTTTGCTGGGATACTTCTTCTTGAAGCAGCTAGTGAAAAAACATACTGGCTGCTACTTATCGTTGGCAGACTGCAGTACTCTATAGTATTAGTCCTAGCAGACACCAGGATCTCCCTTTTATTAGAAGAGAATACTACTCTTAACTGTAACCACTTACGTGTTAACATTATCAACTACAGGAAAGCCTGATAGGTTCTTAACAGTAAATTAATGTATTAACTGTTTCATATTATGGTTTTGGTTTAATCTTGCAGTGCAAAAACTGTAACAGCAAAGCTAGTTTAGCGTTCTTGCTTTTTCTTGTCTTTTTCACTGAATGCACAATAAGCTTACGTTCAGAAAACAAGAAACCTTGTCTAAAACTCAATCAGAAGTAATAGTATGTCATACTGTCAATGAAGTGTTCTAATCATTTGATGGCTCTAGACTAACAATATTTTCAGTTCTGTTGCCTCTTTCAGCTTGATAACATTCCTGCCCCAGCGCAGCTTGCTGCTGTACCAGATCTCAATGGAAGGCAATCAAATGTTGCAAACACGCCGGTTAGATAACCTCAATTGAGCAAACATTCGTTCTTAACCTCCCCAGGAATTTTCTCTGTGTAAGAGCTGCCCTGTGATAACGGAGGTTTGCCTGCCCTAGCACTATTACAGGTGCTTTTTATTGGTGAACTAACATAGATTCCATCAGCAGTGGGTTGCTTGAAAGTCACCCAAAATGCTGTTTTTAAGAGCTCTGTTCTGGAATTCTGAGCCTTTGGTTCACTTTTTTCTTATCTAACTGTCCTGCAGCTGAGCAGCTCGCATTGGTTTGTCTGGTGCCTGTATTTATCACTAATCTTTTACGAAGCCAGCGCTCTAATCAGGGCATCTGAATGAATGGCACCTCTCAAAGAACAGAGGGAGGCTTAAGCTGGATCTGAAACTCAGGACTGGCTTCCTTTCAGCAACCACAAGTTTGGGCTGGTTTGGCTTTTTTAGATTTAGGTGAGGGACCTCGAGGCAGTTAAAGCTCCACTCTTACAAGGAAGTGAAAATAATGCTTAATTGTCAGATTTGTGGGAATTGCTCTTGAATGCTCTGTATACTGTTGTTCATTCCCTGCTTGCTATAATCCTCTTTGTACCCTGTCGAAGCGCACTGCAGCTGGGAGCTTTCTAGGCCAAGCCTGGTTAGAACCTGCTAGAGAAGATAACGTGGCACTGTGGGGTTAAAGTCACTCCCTTAATCTTCTGCATTTTGCTTGTATTGCATTAACACTGAAAATCATCTCTGACTTTGAACTTCCCTCTAACTAAGCCTAGAAATGACATCTTTATGCCTAAGCAAACATTTTTGTTTGTTTTAAAGGATTCGCTTAGCAGGAATGAAAATAGTCCGGACATCACCTCACCTTGGGCGCTACAAAGTGATGGACTACAGTGACGAGATGGAGACACAAGAGCTGTGGAGAAGGTAACTGTTGGGGGGGGGCGGGGGGGGCAGGGGCTAGGAGGCTACTCTTTGCCTTGCGGCAAGTTGATTGTTACCATCATCTTCCTCAGAAGAGGCAGTAAGTGTACCTAATGCCACTGCTTGTTTTTCTACTTTAACATGGCTATTTAAAGAAGGCTGCCAGGCTGCGCTAACTGAATCATTCTGCTCGTCTCTGCATTTGAAGGGTTTCTCCTCATTTCTTTCTTCCCATTGTTAAGGATGTGCACTAGGTAGGAAGCCAACACATATCAGACTTAAGCATCAAATTATTCTGGGAATAAGACTTTAAAAAAAACCCACTGCCTGTCTTGTAACTAGGGAGAGCTCAGTTTGAAGAGGCACTTTGTTACAGCTTCCCTGTAACAAAAACTTGCTCTTCAATCTGTGTGGGTTTACGATGTGCTGTTACAATAGCAGAAAGCACGACGCAGGCTTGAAGACATGGAAGGCCTTGGCAAAGGCTTAGTTTTATATAAAAGAGCTGGAGGAGGGTGTTGGGTCAGGTGCGGTGGAGGCTTCTTGTACAGACAGTGCAGATTTCCCTCTATCATCTCAAACCCCAGGTTTCCATAACAACCCTGGCTTAACCCCCACCTCCGGCAGGCTACGGACACCACTGCCGCCAGCCTCTGGGCTTGCCCAGTTCCCTGGGTTTTACAGGCTGTAGTTGGCACCTCTCTGGTCTCCCAGTCCAGTGAGGTTCCAGTCCCAATTGCCCTCCTTGTTTAGAGCACTCGGCATGAACTTACTCTGGTCTGTTCAGTCTCACACAATGCCTTCTCTCTCTAGTCTGTACTATGTGAGAAGAATTGTTTGGGGCTTTTCTGCTAGCAGCTTTCATCTGCTAAGCCCTTGCCGCCTCTGGAAGACTGATTTCTGCAGCTTCAGTTGCAAGCATTGCCTTTGTTCTTCTAACTGCAGATATTCTTCCTTCTTCAGGCCTGCTTCCCGACACAACACCAGAAAAACGTGGAAAGATGATGGAATGAATTCATTGGAGTTCAAGCTCCTTTCCAGGACAAAGCATCCTCTTTATACCAACATCACTGTGGACATTGGATATGTTCCCCCGTTTTCCTAAGAGAATGAAAACAAAAGCAGAGTTTGGGCTCAGCCTGGCAGCACACATACAGGTGTTCAGCTGCTACCTCCTCTTGTCCTGTGGAGTCTGCACCACCTGAGGCTAATCCTCTTGTCTTTTATGCATTTCTCTTTTCTTCTAACTGTTTAAGATTTAGAAGAAAAGGCTTCAGGAATGGGGTACGAGAGCTAATAAACAGCTGTGGCTTACTGTAAACCTGACTGAGCCAGACCCACCTCCGGGGTGCTGGGGATTGAGGTCTCTGTGACAGTGAGCTGACCCAGGTTTTCTGGGCCCTGTGTTCCATAGCTGGATGGCTCTGTCCTGCTTTGTATTTAAGTATTTATTGGGATGAAAGCCATTCTGTCTGGTGGGCCTCTGAGGTGTGAAGCCAGTTATGGTTCTGTAAATATCTGTTGGGAATTTCAGTAAAATAAATAGAGTTATGTGGTTGGGGGAAGACTTTCTAGAATATTTAAGAAGAGCGTAATGAAGGAGGACATTGCCCTGAAACCAGACAAAACTAGAGCTTAGATCTTTTTTTTCTGGCCTGATCCATCAGTGTTTAAATGTTTTTATGGTGGCTCTGAGTAATCCAGGCTGAATGGGAGCAGAGGCTGTCACCTACTCTAACCTCCTGCTCAGAGCATGGAAATTAATCCAGTATTTCAGCTGTTGCTCAAACATTAATTATCTTTCAAAGCTGATCCATCTTCAACATAAAATACTTCTGAGAAGTGAAATACTAGAGGAAAACTGGTCAAACATGTCAACAAGGGGAGCTGTGCCCCTGGCAGGACAGCACTTGTTACTTACCTGACTGAGACTGACACAGTCTGCCCGACACCGTGCCCTGTCTTTACCATCAGTCAGCAGTGCCAACCAGCTCCAGTTGCTTTGCAGGCATGACATGGGGTGTTGTTACTTGTAGATGTTAAAATTCCCCGTTCACATCTATTCCAACACCAAGACCTAAGAACTCATTTAAAGCTTCAGCCTTCCCTGTAGTTGGAATAACACATCAGCCAGCTAGAGAATCACTCTTCAAGATTATAGTAAGCAGAAGTTGCTTTTTATTATGTAATTCTTAATATATTATGCCCTAAGAGAAACTCTCCCAAGCCTGGCTTCACATCTACCTGTAAGGGCTGTGTATCCAACAAGCAGGTGTAAGGGCAGTTAGGTATAATGTGGTAAGCAAAGTGCTTTAATCAAGATTTCTGCTTAGTGGGACAGTTAGCTATCCACAGGCTTGTACCAGCCTTCTATAACAAGAATCACAAACAGCAGCAGCCTGGGTACATATAGAGCCTGGGTACATATACAAACAGTGGCCCAAACCATTAAAGGAGGTGGAAAGGAATTTCTCTCCAGCTGACACAGCCAGCCACCACAGAACTGAGCCTTTCCTTTTGCCACAGGATACTTCAGCAGGCCCACAGCAGGGGGAGCTGAGCTGGTGAAGGAAGGACAAGAGAAGCCTTTTGAGTTCAATGGAATGCATTTATTGAGAGATTTGTAACATCTCACCCATTACCATTATTGCCCTTCCCTTACACATAAGCAGTTTTTTTCTCAGGCTGGAAAAAACCTTAGCTTTTCTCAGGCAGTGTGTAGTTGGTGAAAAGTCCTTGTGCTTTTAATAAGACAACAAGTAAGTTTTGGAATAGTTGCAAAAGCAAATTTTTTGGGGGGGACTTAACTAAGTCCCTTCCACTGGCCCAGCCCAAACAAGGACACTTTCACAAATGTCCCAGCAGCAAGTGCCCAGAGCAGGAGGACCTGTCCCTGGGGGCAGTCCCCACCTCCAGTCCTCACCAAAGGAAATTCTCAACCAACCAATTAGATGCTGTGAAGAAAAAAACCTTTCTTCTGTGCTACTGAAGTGCTCTTTCAAGGAGCACGCTGGGAGGCAGCGGCTGTAACAGCAGCCACAAACACGATCCGTTGCCGTTTCCTGTAACCCGCGTGGCATTCGCCCTTATGAGACCTTGGGCTGCGTGCTGAAATCCACTGTGATGTTGACGTACAGAGGGTTATGTTCCACCGAGAGCAGTTTATAGGAGCAAGAGTTCAGCCCATCAGTTTTCCACGTTCTAGACACCTGACGCAGAAGCTTCATCCTGAGGACAAAGAGGAGAAAAAAAAAAAAAAAATCTTCAGTGACATGCACAGGAGAGGAGTTTTGAGCTCTTTCCTACTACTAGTAAACTCGGCAGCAGAGCTACCGCCATTCTATATCTACTGGGAATGTAGAGTTATGCCTTCCCTGTCAGCATGGACAATCAGACAGGGAGCAGAAAGACAGTCCTTTGGGTTTTATCTCTGAAACCACAGGCTCAAATCATATCTATGTATCTACAACTTCGGTAGTTTCTAAGGAACATCACCCAGTCAGATGTACAGAACAGCTGCCAGCTGGGGACAGGGGTGTCCCCCAGAGCCTTGGGGTACCACAAAATGCCTAGAGCAAAGGACTGGGCCCCCAGGTGCCCAGCTCCGAGCCACGTACCAAGACCATATAAGGTGGAACACTGTTCTTGACTCACCTCTCTCCATTCTCCTCGTTACCGTGGTCTCGTTTGTGGAAGATCATCGTGTACCTGGCCACATCAGCAGACGGCCTCACCACTTTCATCTTCTGCATCTCAACCCTGGAAGAAGCAATAGTGCCATGAACAAGATGTCACCTATAAGCAAGTGCTTAAGGAGAAAAAAAATCCCAATATTTGGAGACTTCATCTCCTCCAGATGCCATGGAAGCAAGCACAGGGAACTGTAGGAAACTCATCTGCATCTCTTCCACAACTCATTTTGCCAGAGAAATGCAGAGTTGCATTTCTGGAGAACAGGTCCAGTAGGGTGACAGGTGCCCCCTTCTTTTGAACAGAAGCAGGTAGCTACTGCAGCAGAGGCCACGTAGAGCTTTAAGCACACGTTATCAACAGAGTACATTTAAATCAGTGTTATCTGGTCTAGTCAGCACTGCCCTGCGTTAATCTAGGAGGGCTGTAGTTAGATTCCACACATTTTGCCACAAGTTCATCTCAACTCCTGCAATAAAGCCCCTATACTTGATTGTTCTCCACTTAAAAAGAAAAAAACAGCTTGTTTTCTTTTTTAATAGTTGGCAGACAGCTGCAAAATTTTTGTTATTATGAAGAAAAAAATTTCTTTCTGAAAACAGCGCCAAACACTAAGCCCCATGCATGGATTTAAGTGCCTGACATCAGGCAGTTGATCGGAGCTTTCGGCCTCAAACATAGCTGCTTACATTTAAACTGCTTAAACATTTGCTCTGTCAGCAGAAAGGGTTAACTTCGTGACAGTGGAATTAAGGAATAGGCCAGGTCTTTGCTAGTCACAGCAGCAGCTGAAAAAGCAATAGGAAATGAAAGAACTGAAGAAAAACTGAGCCCCTTACAGCTTTCCAATGACTCTTTGTAGCAGTCAATTATCAAATACAACAAGGGATCTGAAAAATCTTTGTGGCGCAGGCCTTGGGAAGGGGCCCAAAAGAGATCATCATGTTTAGCACAGAGGCAAAACAGTAGGACCCAAGAGCACGCTGGCCCCGAGTTCTGGAAGATACCGAAGGGGATGCTGCCATCTGCTGTCTTCGCTGAGGAGGGCTGCAAGGCTCTCGGTGACACAACCCACCGCGACAGCAAGCTTCCCATCGAGCAACCAGCCCAGGCCGAGGTCCCACCCAAGGGGAAGGCCCAGTTGCAGGGTGCGCTCTGGGTCATACGATTTGGTTTCCACACCAAGATCTCAACAGCTGCCGAGTTCTGAGG
>JAVJGI010000060.1:4150056-4160752 GCA_035590275.1 Ibycter americanus | reverse complement strand
GCCCAGTTGCAGGGTGCGCTCTGGGTCATACGATTTGGTTTCCACACCAAGATCTCAACAGCTGCCGAGTTCTGAGGTGCCACGCGCAAGCAAGCAGCCCTTCCTGATTCCAACCACTTGCAAACATTGCAGACACCCTCAGTAAATCCTGCTGATGTGCTGCACAGCTGGTTCTCTTGTACCCACAGGACACCACTGTCACCTTTGTCTGCTCATTAACTGTGACACTTCTGGGGAATGAGATGGTACCAAGCCCCACCCCACCACTATCACCCCCCACACCACTATAACCGCCAGCTCCCAAGAGGTCACAGAGATGCTGGTGTCTCTAGCTAGGGGTAATGAGAAAAAATTAAAAAAAAGTTGTGATTAAGAAGGGACAGAAATCCACGTCTCCAGTAGACCTTTTAGATTTCTTGAGATACAGCTGACTGATCTGCTGAACTGACACAGAGGAAAAAAAAAAAAAAAATCATTTGGAAGTTTCTAACTTCAGCATGTTTGATTTCACCAGTGCCATTATTTAACATCACCAGGGACAGAAACTGTATGTCCCCAAAATGTTTGTTTGCATATCTAAGCAACTGAAAAGAATAAACACTTAAGAATGATAGCATACCCAAGTTACAAATTGACAGGCTCCGCCAGCAGAGCTTGCAGGGTTGTGGTTTTACAGGGGGTGGTGGGGTGGGTGTGGGGGTGTGTGGGCATGCGATCCCCCCCACCCCCTTCCCTCACTAACACTGATGCAGGATTAGAGGTTTCCTCCTAGGCAAAGGGCAAAATATCAACATAGAAGTTTTATTAACTTCTTTGTCCCACTAAACCTCTCCAATTAACGAGTTTCCCTTACTTTGACAGGCACATCTGCAAAACTAGTTTGAACAGGAGCAAAGGGCATACGGATACATATGCAGTCTTTCTAGAATTCAAGTTATTCACTATCTTAACTATAATCAACACCACCCACATACCAACAAAGACCTGCTTGGAGTAAATCATGGTAGTCAATGAATGCAAAAAACCCAATCCCACCAAAACCAAAACACTCCCACGCTTTTGCAAAGTACTGGAACTCCATACATTTGTGTCTCTGGCAAGTGACACTCCAGACTTCAATCTTATTTCCATTACAACCCATTTCCGCATGAGAACACAAATACTGTGTGGCTGAGACAAAAACAAAACAAAACAATCCACCTCCCGAAAAAAAACCCAAAACCCAAACAAACCCCTGACAAAAGGCACACACAACCAACAGCGCTGTCAGGAAGAGGACCCGATCTCAGGCATGCCTAACCTTCGCAACGAGGAAGCTTCACAGAACTGCACCTTGCAGCCCAACTCCCCAGTGCAATACTGGTTTGCACTAAAGGCTCCTGTAGTGTTCCAGCTTTGGGGGTTAGGCGTAAAGTCACACTGATATTTTTTTTTTAAACCAATTCCTCCACCTCTCACATCCATTTCCCTCTTGTTTTGTTTTGTTTGGGTTTTTTAAAAAATATTTTACCTGATTCGAAGGTCATCATCTTCTCCACCCCAACCCCAGTAGTTGTTAGAGAATCCATTCACCTTAGAAAACTGATCTCTGGTTAGAGCAGTTACACCTCCAAAATATCCCTGGTACCGTAACCTAGAAGTACACAAGAAGAGAGAATGAAGAATTAGAAGTCAGATTCTACCAACAATGAAAATATCACCCTGAAACTCTGGATCTAGACTTGTCTTCCACAGAGTTAAGGGTGCACAAATCCCTGAGGTTGCTCTTGTTCTCTTCCTCTTTTCACCACAAGATGGTCATTTGTTTCAGGCCAGAAAAAGTTAACTCTCCAACTTAGTTTCTCTCTCTCTTTACACAATTCCCCTTGCCAGCCAAAAAGGCACTTCACCTCAAGGACTCTGATGAGTAGAAAAGGAACAAAGCTACACACTAATGTAGCAGCAGCTTAGCAATCACAATAGCGAGCCACTGTCTTAGAGCTGAATCTGAAAAACCTGGAGTGAAATCAGGTCACAGCACCAGGGCATGTGCTATGGGATATCCCAGGACCAATTCCAAGGAAAATACAGTGCAAGTTACTAAGTAACCAAATGCAATGGAGCTCAGGTCTAAAGGACATTAATTTCTAACTTCTACCTTCCTTGTTCTGGAAGCTGCATCTACTTAAAAAAGGTATTTACATACCATGCTTATGTATCTTCTTACACCATTTTGCTAATTGCTTTTTATGATACACTCCTTCTTGGCCCTTAATGTAAGCATTACAACACAGCCTCTACAACATTGCAGCGCTTCAGAGGTAACGTGCACATGGCTGCAGATTGCATTTTTCTTTCTAGATTTAAAGTGAATCTAAATAGATGAACAAGTTGCCAGGGCTAGAAAGTATCTATTATGGCAATTTACATGCCCGACAAGCAAAGGCACAAAGCATATTACTATTTCTAGTTTACCACAAACCCAATTTAAACACACACACACACAAAAAAAACCCACCCAAAAACCACCATACACAACCTCTCTCAGAGTATTTTTCCTGGCTGATTTCTGCTCCTGTTTTTCATTTCACGTTGTCCCTGGATTTCATAGTGTCACTGGAGAACTGTGCAGGTTGAAGGGGTCTCTGGAGATCACGCAGTCCAACCCCACTGCTCAGAGCAGGGTCTGCTAGAGCAAGTTGCTGAGGACCATGTCCATTCAGACTCTGAGCATCTCTAAGGATGGAGACTCCACAACCTCTCTGGGCAGCCTGTTCCAGTATTTGACCACCCTCACAGTAAAAAGCTTATGTTTAAATGGAATTTCCTGTATTTCAGTATGTGCCCATTGCCTCTTGCCTTTCACTGAGAAGGATCTGGCTTCACCTTCTTTACTCCCTTCCATCAGGCATCGCATTGACAAGATCCCCCCTTGCCTCTTCTGCCCCAGGCTGAACAGTCCCAGCACTCTCAGCCTCTCCTCACATCAGACACTGCATTCCCTTAAATCATCTTCATGGCTCTTTCCCAGACTCGCTCCAGTATATCCATGGTTTTATTGTGCTAGGGAACCCAGAACCGGACCCAGCACTCCAGGTATTGTCTCAGTGGCGCTGAGCAGAAGGGAACAATCACCTCCCTCAACCTGCTGGCAACACCCCTCCCAGTGCAGCCCAAGATGCTACTGGCCTTTGTCAGGAGGGCACATTGCTGGCCCAGATCCTGCTCCATAAAGCTGCTTGCCAGACAGCTGGCCTCCAGCACCTACTGGCGCACAGGGCTACTCCTCTCCAGGTGCAGGACTCTGCGTTTCCCTTTGTTGAACTTGATTCCTTTTGGCCACATTCTCCAGACTGATGAAGTCCCTGGTACATCAACCACCCCTCCCAAGATTTCTATCTTCTGAAAACCTGCTGAGGGTGCCATCTGCCCTGGCATCAGGTTACCAATGAAGACAGTAACTAGTACCAGCCCCAGTATCAAACTCTGGAGTCAACCACTAGTGACTGGCCTCCAGATGGGACTTTGCTCCACTGATCAAAACCCTTTGAGCCCAGCAGTTAGCTAGTTTTCAGTCCATCTCACTGTCCACTTACTAGTCGTACTTCATTGCTTTGTCAATAGGGATGTTATGGCAGACAGTGTCAAAAGCCTTTTTAAGTCAAGACAAACATTATCCACTATTCCTCCCTTGTCCACCAAGCTAGTCAAATCAGAGAAGGCTATCAAGTTTGTCAGGCGTGACTTGTGAACAGATTTGTTTCCTCACCTTCCCAGGGATTAAAAGGTGAGGTTGACCAGCCTATAGTTCTGGAAATTCTCCTCCTTGCCTGTCCTGAAGGCAGAAGTGACATTTGCTTTCTTCCAGTCCTCAGGAGCCTCCCCCACCGTCATCATGACCTTTCAAGGATAACAGAATGGCCTCACAATGACAGCAACTGGTTCCCTTAGTACCCACGGATACACCCCATCAGGTCACACAGTTTTATGCTGTATGCCCAGTTTGTTTAAGTATTCCTTAATTTGATCCTCCTCCAGCAAGAGTAAGTCCAGGCTTTTCCACCGGCATCAGATGCCTGGGATTCATGAAGGCAAATCTTGACAGTAAAGATCAAGGCAGAGAAGGCGTTGAATATCTTGGCCTTTTTCTCATCTTTTGTCACCAAGTCCCCTGCCACACAGCTGGTACACATTTTCTCTAGTCTTCCCAGCAGCTGATGTACCTGTAGAAGCCCTTCACGCTGCTTCCAAGAACTTCAGAGGGGCTTTAGTTTCCGTAACTCCATCCCTGCACGCTTACACAGCATCTTGTGTGTCCTTGCAAGTCACCTGACTGTTTCCATCTCTTTCATGCTTCCTTTTTCTGTTAGAGTTCTCAGGAATGCGCAGGCCTCCATCCATCTTTGCCTGACTTCCTGCACATGGGAATGAACCATTCTTGAGCATGAAGGAGGCAACTGCTGAAGATCTACCAGCTCTCCTGAACCCTTCTTCTCGCCAGGGTTGTCTCCCAAGTGATTCATCCAAGCAGATCCCTGAACAAGAAGTCTAGGGTTATAATCCTGCTGTCCTCATTCCCTTCCGGTTTCTGACCTTCACATCCCTGACCAGTTCTTCCATGTTTGTAAGTATAAAATTCAGCAGAACACCTCCCTTCATCAGCTCCGATCACCTGTGTCAGGAAGTTATCACCAATTCACTTCAGAAGTCTCCTGAATTACTTGTGCCCGGTTGTGTTGCCCTTCCAGCAGATACCAGCATGATTAAAGTCTTCCACGAGGACCACAACCTGTATACATGAGGCTTCTTCCAGTTTTTTGTAAAAAGCTTCAACTATCATCTGCTGGGACTGTGATATACTACCCCAAAGATGGTGTTACTTATATAAACATACAGAAAAGGATTGGTTTAGGCAGATGCTGTCTCTCATGCTCTACCTGCGTTTTGTTTCTTTTCTACCTCTGAAATTTTTAACTCTTCCTTGCTCTGCCCCCTTTATCTCCCCTCCTAGAGGAGACCAACCATAAGGTAGGGCAGGCACTACCAAGTTTTAATTATGCATTACTACCTTGAGATTTCTGGTAGGAGGGCTCTAGAGAAATGCAGTGAACAGGTGGAATGGACGGCTAGGAGGTCCCATAAACAGCAACAGCAGGGAAGAGCCTCCCCCAGCCTTGCTTTCAGGCTGCACTGCCAGTCACCAACAGTACCACATACCGCCACCCACACATCCACATACACACGCCACTGCTTGCTTATGCATCCCATAATTCTCCTGCACCACTGGAGAGGCAGACAGCGAAGGAGCCAGAGCTGTAACTAAGACAATGCTGCCCACTCAGCCCTCCTCAGGCAGAGCTGAACTGGCAGGGCCCAGGCACATCTCACTCCTAGGTGCCATCGCCTGCAAAAATCCGCCTTGTAACAACGTTCAGCCACCTCGTCCCTGAGAACAAGAGAGTATCGGATCCTTTGAGATTTTTAAAATTGGACTGAAGAAACTATACAGTAGAAATGGTCGTTAGGAAAGGATGTTGTGCTGGTCTCAAGGAAATAGCTAAGATAAAATAAAGTTTTCCTTTGAAGTTTTAATATATAAACCTTTTTTTTTCCTAATCTGAAACTGAGTTGTACTTTATGTGACTAAACCTAAAGGTACTTGCTCTCTAAAGAAACACGGCTGCTAAGATTACCACATACTGTATCACCACAGAAGACATCCCCCAGAAGAAAAACAGACAAACAAAAAACCCCAGGAAACCCACAAACCCCCCACATTACTGTCCAGGATACGTGTTCTGCATTAACACAAAATATGACTTCAATTTTCTCAACCTCATCTGAGCAACATGTCTCATGACGCCCACCTCAGCCCAAGCAAAACACTGAGGTCACCCAACTGGGATTTCAGCCTATGGTCTCAGCTCAGTTTAGGTATTGTTCTTGAGCTCAGGATCTGAATTCCTTCAGATGTACCCAGGAATTCCCTTGGAAGTGGAACAGTACTATCTCCACTTCTTGGATGTGTAAACAGAGGTAGCGACACAGAAAATTAAGCGTGACTCAAATTCAAACCACCAGCATCCTAGTGAATACCCTGCACCTAGAATTCACAACAAAAACATTTTGTCCGTACTTTTCTAAACGAAAGATTAAAACTGACCTATAACTAACAGCTGATTTCCATAAACAGAAAAAGCCTGAGGAAATTAATAATAAGAAGATCCCTTAGTGAAAGAAAAAAATCCATCTGCATGCTTAACTAAGCAAAACACTTGCAGTAACTCAGGCACAGGAGGTTAAGTAAAGCACCTCGAGCTTTGTGCCATGTTATTAGCCTGGATTCTACATGGCTGTCAATTAACAAAAACAGTGTTTCTGTTGCTTTGGTGCACTGACCATCCTATAGCTGTCCTCAGCATTCTCGCTGCAAGGCACAGTGCTCCAAAAGCCTGTCACCAGCCTAGTTCATATGTGTTTGTTCCAGTTTTCCCTAAATGACTGGAAAGTGAATATTATTCCATGTAAGAATTTGCGCATCCCACCTCTTTCTCATATTTGAGAAAGGAAACCCAGAAGCAAAGCAGAGCTTTACTTCAAAGTACTCTGAGATCAGCTTTTGAAAAGCCTGCTTCTAATTAATATTTAGAGTGACACGACACAAGAGGTGAATCTCGAAAAAAACAAGTTCAATGAAGACATTCTAGTCATTGAATTTACCAAGCTCAGGAGCCTTTTTTCTCTGAGGTAGACTGAATCTGACTTTTCACTTTAAATTATTTGTATCACACTGGCAGTGAGGGGACCCATTTAACAATCAGAATGATCCTGTGTTAGATCCTGTCCAGCCAAATAATTAAAGGCCAACCTCATCCCTTGGCAAATTTTCAGACTTGAGCTCTCAATACCAGATGTTACCTCTTCAACAGCAAAAGGTAAGTGGCAAGTTTCATTATAGTAAGATCACACCCCCAAATCAACGCACTGGGAAACTGCAAATGCATTTCTAGCCTCTGCACAACCTCTGGCACGTTGCTTTCCTCTCAGAACACCCTTTACCTCATGCCAGAAACCAGAACGATGACCATGATCATTTGTACAGGTGACCACAAGGCTGACTTCAGAGATGTCTGTACAGTTCTCTTTTGTCAGAACGCACTCTAGAAAGGTGAAGTGTTACCACCAGAAACCTGGTGTGAGGAGGAATGTAGATACCAGCACACAGCACCATCATAAGAGGAACATTATCAGTAACATGGCATTTCCCAGTTGGTATTCTTTCCATATTTCTGGTTTCCTACCTGTATCCAGTATTGTTCCTGCCAACTACAAGGTGCTTTGGTTGTCTGTCACACATGTAAATGTTAAAGTCATTTTCTGGCACCAGATCCACATCATGGAAAATGAAACAGTCCCAGTTTGCTTCTTTTAGGGCCTCTAGGTATCCTACATTCAGCAGTTTAGCTCGATTAAATTTGGTGCTGCCAGCCTGTGGAAGAGAATGGAAAAAACCTCTGAAGAAGGTGTCAAACCTTTTGAACCAGAACTGCTCCCAGGCATTTGTTCTGATCGCATAGTTTGCAACCGCATTTGTGCGTCATAGCAGTATGTAACAGTAACTATGCTAAGTAGTAACTATGCTAAAAGCTGACCCATAACACTGGATACAGTATCAGACTGGCCAGTGATGCAAAGTATTTCTTTGGTCTCTACCTTTCCTGAATAAACACAGCCACGGCCAGGAGAGCCTACGGTTATCTGGGCACCAGAAGTATGCATGCTGCAATTTCACTGCTATTGCTGCTCCTGTCCTGGAGTTCCCATCAGGCTACATAACAAAAGAGGTATCAGTAAACAGTTTAGAAACTGGCACTCCATACAACTGTGTCGGCAAGGCTTATAGAAGTTTTTCTAAAAAGCCAAAAATCAAAAAAACCAAACACCCTTACTCCCCTACTAATTAGTTTACAGGCATCAGAGCACCTGCCACAGATGATTTATGCTTATCCACTCAGTTCAGAGGACAGCAATGCTTACAGAGCTTACTGCATTTCCTTAGGTCACACAGTAGGTGGCAGAGTGGGAAACAAAAAGCAGGTCTCCATTTTTAACTCCTGTCTATAACCTAATTATTACACTGCACAGGGACTTTCCCTAGCATAGGGCTTCACTTGACTCTTGCTAGCCTTCATTGTTTGCTTTTGCTGTAAGTTAGTGCATCTTTGCTTTTCAAAAACACCATTTTTTACCTTTGAGGTATATGTAATATATATACACACACCTGGCAGTTTTGTAAGCTTATCAAGTCACCATTCACTCTGGAGCAACAGGTCTGCTTATCTTGCTGTTTATTTTTTACTGGTCTGTATAGACGTGTCAACCTGTAGAAGGCTTCCTGCTCCTGAGGACCAGGTGGCAGGTTGCCTCGCCTCAAGTCAAAGGGCCAAGTCCTGCGCTCCCAGAAACTGACAGGACAGTCACATTCCAGAGCTAGGAACCTGATGTACGTGGAAGAATAAAAAAGCGATTTGCAAGAGAAAGGGGTCATTTGCTAGAAGGCCCCTGGACTGAAAGAGGCTCCATGGAAGATGAGGAAGAAGCTGGCCTCCCCAAACTGAGAGCAAGCTATCTGTAGGGAAAAGCGGTTGTATACAAAACATGTATTATTGTTCTAAAAAGTAACACCTTGCCCTGAAACAGCAATTTGTTCACCACCACTAAGAGCCATCTGCTCCTGCACAAAGATGATTTATGGCTCCATACCTGCAGTTAGGGAAATGCAGTCCACTGCCCACTCTGAGAAATTAAGAGAGGGATAAGTAGTTGCTTCCATTCTGAGTTAAGGAAGGTATTTTCCAAGAAACATTTAGGTGCAATTCACCCAAAATCTATGATGTCAAATTTCTGAGTGGGTTTTTCTTTCTTTGGCTGGTGTTTTTGGTTTTGTTTGTTAAGTGTCCTGTATAATGAAAATATCCATCAGATAATCTTCTCCTGATGCTGAAAACATACATTACTGACTGAACAGAACAATTCAGCTGACTGGTAAAGAACACGCAGAGAATTTCACTTGTATTGGGTACCAAACCCAGCCTAGTTCAGCAACAGCATCCACCATTTGCTGCAATTCTGTCTCCCCATCGTCAGCCACGACAGCCCACTTCTGGCACAAAGGTAGCCAAAGGACAGCTAAAATTGCTTTCCTGGACAGCAGCTGTCAATGCCAAACCACGTGCTGAACAAACAGCAAAGTTTACTCTCATCTTTTATTGAGGACAGAATTATTCTCCTTGTTTCTATGGTAGAAGCACACTGACCACAAAACAAACTTATATTGGGAAAGAAATTATTTACCCTTTAGGGATTACAAACTCACATTTTTCAGCACAATAGTCTTCTCTGCGTGAATGTGCACACAATTGTGTGCAGAGAAACATGATTTTCAAGATGTTACAAGTAGCCCATAAAGAAGAGATATGGAGTATGGCCTTCAATGGCTCACAGAGAAAAAAACAACACAGAAGGCCCATTTCTTAATCTTCCTCCAAAGTAACTCTTTGTATTTTAATATTAAATCCTGTTTTTAACTATTTCTTCCCTCAAAAGATACTTAAAACAACTAATGACATCACAAATGGAGAGTGAAAGTGGATTTTCCATAAAAGAGTTTTGTTAGACCCACTTTCTAGTCTTTGGGTATGCTTATATCCACGGAAAGGCTAAGCAAAAGCTTCCCATCCTCCAAGTAAAAACTCTGATAGAACAAGTCCAGACTCGACACTGCTGCTCACATCAGACAAAACTTTCATACTTCTGTATTACTTTTTGCTAACATGACAACAGCCATTCTCCACCTCACATATTTCAATAAATAAAGAACACATGCCCATTGTCCCAATGATTTATTGCTAACCACTGCGTGCTAGCTGGAGTGAGCCATTAGATGTACAGTTACAGTACATACTAACACAGTAGAAAAGCCTCAGTTTTTCCGCTCTACAGGCCACATAATGACTCTAAACAATGAAAGAACAGTCTATTCCAACTGAAAGTATATATCCTGCCATGACAGTTTGCTACTCTTCTGTGCCATTGAACAAAAGCGTAAGCTTTCACCTAGAATGCACTGCCTCATGCTCGTTAATTGACTCTAGCCTCTTTACAGAAGGGAAAACTACATTAATTTATCACCTTTTTCTCCTGCTGTCTGAAGAGCCTGTTTAGATTAAAAGCAGAACACGTAATGACAGTAGCAGAAAGGAAACAAATAAATAAATAATAAAAAACCCCAACAAGAAAAAGACAACCTATTACCAAAAAACCCAGACTACACTGTTTTTAGGTCATGCAGCTAAGCACGTGATGAGTGGTGTTCCTCAGGAATCAGTACTGGGGCCAGAGCTGTTTAACATCTTTGTCATGACATGGACAGTGGGGCTGAGTGTGCTCTCTGCAAGTCTGCTGATGATACCAAGCTGTGCGGTGCGGTCACACGCTGGAGGGAAGGGATGCCGTCCAGAGGGACCTTGACAGGCTCAAGAGGTGAGCTTGTGCGAGCCTTGTGAAGTTCAACAAGGCCAAGTGCAAGGTCCTGCACCTGGGTCAGGGCAATCCCAGGTGCAAATACAGGCTGGGTGGCAAATGGATCGAGAGCAGCCCTGAGGAAGACTTGGGGGTGTTCATGGACACAAAGCTCAACATGGCCCAGAATGTGTGC
>JAVJGI010000060.1:4134354-4149627 GCA_035590275.1 Ibycter americanus | reverse complement strand
GTGGCGAGGCCCTGGCACAGGTTGCCCAGAGAAGCTGTGGATGCCCCATCCCTGGAAGTGCTCAAGGCCAGGTTGGACAGGGTTTTGCACAGCCTGGTCTAGTGGAAGGTGTCCCTGCCCATGGGAAGGGGGTTGTAACTAGAGGATCTTTAAGGTCCCTTCCAACCAACCCATTCTGTGATTCTATGACTACAACATAAGCACCACCATAGATGAAAGACAACATGGCACAAGTCTGTATGCTCAAATTTCAGCCACTTACTCAGCAGAGCTAGAAAGAATGCAAATAAAGAGAGAAATAAATCTTTCAGGAACCAAGTGCTCTGCCATGACTACTTCTTCCCACAGCCCTTACTTGGCAAGTAAAGCACCTACAAGCAATAGCTGCCAGGTTTAGTTTGAGACAGCAAAAGTAAGTACAACCACATGATACACACAACTTACTAAGCACAACAGCCAGCAAGCAGATGGGAGAGAAGAGCTAAATAGAAACTGAGGCTTTTCATCCAAACAACTCCAAATTCAAAGACCAAAAACATGTCAGCCTAGTTAGGTATGTGTATACTACAAGAGAAGTGAGTTGAATCAGTAATGCAAAAGATGCTTACCTTGAACGCTAACTCAGAAACAGTAAGTTATTTAGACACCAGTTAACACTTCCCAGCTTTGCTAACAGCAGCTGAGATCCTGTAGTGCTACCAGCAAAGGCTGCATGCACCCTTGCATCCCTGAACAAGTAGAAGTGTTCAAAGCAGGCTTGGAGGACCAACGTTAGACAGCAGAGGGAGCATCATGCCTCTCCTTGGACTGCAGAGCACTGACAGCATCCCCACCTAAACATGTCTCTGTACAGTTGCCTCACCTGGTGAATAACATAGATGCCATAGTCCAGCTGCTGCCGTTGTAGGAAGGGGTGCAGGTGCTCCAGGAGGTACAGCAGATGCTTCTCTCGATTGCGGTGTGGGATGAGGATGGCCACATGCTGCAACGCTGAGCACTCTGTAGGGTGATACCGGCCCTCAGCTACCTGAGGGTTCTCCTTTTGCACTTCTTCTAGTGTGAGAGATGCTTTGAAGGTGAGTTTGCTGGCACCTCCTGTAGGAGAAGCACAAGAAGCTTTCCTGAGTCATTTCTGGTTGTGGCTACTCCAGTCACCTAATGAGGTGCTCTGCAACCAGCATAAGTAACCCAGGTGCAAGCCCCAGTCACTTTCCTTGCCTTTCCAAGAAAAAAGTAGCGCTACAAGGATATTACGCAGGCAGTGGAATGACAGAGTACCGAGCATTCAGTTGCTTAAACTGCTTATACAGCAGTGATGATTAAAAAAATATATTAAATAATAATAATAATCAGAAGTTTCACCCTACTGCAGGAGGATTGGCTACAAACAGCTACCAGGGAAAAGCAGAGGAGAGGGAAGTGGAAACAGACAGAAGACTGTGGCCGTGAGAAGTCATCTCTACTTAAAGCATGAACAAAAGCATCACAGGCTTAAGGCTATAAATTTGTAAGATAAAACGTACCAAGGCTTTCTGTAGCCAAAAAGGAAAAGGAAGACAACAATGACATGATACTGCAAAGCAGAAGTCTGGTACTGCTAGCAATACCAAGAAAAAAAAAAGAAAAAAAAAACCACACCAAAAAAACCCCCACACAAACAGTGGGCTAATAAAAATGGCCAAACCAAGGAAACAGTCACCTATTTGAACCTCCATCATAAGTAGCGGTAACCCCAACGCAGCTGTGAAGTCCTTCAATTGTCAAGATAGAGAGACATAAGTACATCTGACAGTGAAAAGAGTTGTGGTTGATATAAAGATAGTTTAATAAAAAAAGCAAAAGTTGCACACACAAGCAAGTCAAAGAGAACTTTATTCGTTACTTCCCATTGGCAGGCAGATGCCCAGCCATATCCCAGTAAGCAGGGTTTCAGCACATATGGCAGTTGTTGGGAAGACACACACTGTAACCCATGAACACCCCTCCCTTCCTCCTTTCCCTCAGCTTTTATTGCTGAACATGACAAATGGTATGGTCATATGGTACGGAATATCCCTTCAGTCAGTCGGGGTCAGCTGTCCCAGCTACGTCCACTCCCAACCTCTTGCCCACACCACCCAGCCCATCAGATTTTAGGGGGCCAGGAAAGAGAGAAACAAAGCCTCAACAGTGTACAAACACTGCTCAGCAGTAGCCAAGTCACTGGTGCGTTCCCAAAGCTGTTTTAGCCACAAATCAAAAGCACAGCACCATACAGACTATCCTAGTCTGACCCAGCACAGGCACTCTGTGCCGCAAGTTGCTTCCTCATCCAGAAGTGCTTACTGCAACTGGTTGCGTAGTATTTATTTCACATGAAAAGTGTCCAACTGTAAAATGGTTAGTAAGAAAACCAAGTCAGCAGTAGCAAAGCAGATGTAAGTTGTTAGAAAGGAGTGGAAAGCACCATCACTTACGCAGGTATGGAGACACAGCTGGGCAGTGATTCTGAAATGACTTCACTGTGGGAACTTCCACAACTGATTCAATCTTCTCTTCCTTTTGACTGTCCTCCAGGCTAGTTACCTTTCTGAAATACTCCATCATGCTCTTAGCTTTAGAAACTTCCTGTCTGGAGTCCACAAAGTAACTGAACGTGGCCCATAGCACCATCAAACACAAAGTGACAAGCACCAACACTTTGAACTTACAGAAGAGGTGAAAGATATACAAGCTTGAGGCCATGGCTCTCCCTGATCCGTAAACTGCTTCCTCTGCTCTGATGCAGAGGCAGGCCACTGCACACCCAGCAGGGATAAAACCAAAAGTCCCGAGAAGAACGTCACAGTAAGGAATGAAAGCTGGAGGTAGGGAGGGCTGCCACACTTCCTGCAGCTTTGCAATTCATGGAGCCATGATGCTGTTTGCTCTTCAAATGTCACAAAATATGACTTAACCTGGAAAAAAAAAAAAGTTAGTTTCTACTGCTCTCCACTGCTGTACCTTCAGAGACTTCATGAAAATAGCTTATGACAAAACATGAAAGGAACAACAAGTATGAACTACTGCTTGGAAAGTACAACACTGAGCTTTGGTCCTAGCTCAACCACAAACCAGCTGGATGATTTTAGGCAAATCACTTTCCTGCTCTGTACTCCACTCCCACTTTCCCCACCCCCCCTACCCAGATCAGAAAGCGCAACCACTACCCCAGGTCATGTCTGTGTACAGTGCCTGGCAATACACAGGCTTTACTACTTCTATTCATACCAAAATTAACAGCAGCTGCAAGGCAAGAGATTCTGCTGGCTATGAGTAAAGTCAGCTCCTCCCACAAAAATGAAAACCATATGAACCTCTACAGAATTAAACTGTTTTCTTCTAAAAGGGTATTACTGACGCTACATTGCTCTGCACAACACAGTGTGAACCCCACAATACCCGATTGGCAACAGAAGTTGTTCCTCTGTATCTGCTGCCTGCCTGTCCCACCTTGTGGATCTTTGCCCAGTATCCCCCTCTCAATGCTGCTGCAGGAGGCAAATCTTCCTGCTTTTCAAGGGAAAGGTTCAGTTTTTCAGTGTTAGGTCTGGGAGGATCCACTACTTTGTTTTCCTGCCCTCTTTCAAGAGCTCCATTTTCATACAGCCTTTCACTGCCATCATACTATAGTTGCCATGCTAATACTTTTGTCTGTTGTTATCATCTCATAGCAGAGAAATAACAGTTTTGATACGGAAAACACACAAGAAAATTGCCATCTGTGAGAAGAACAAGGACTGAGGCTAAGTGAAGGTGATTAAAGACAGTGCACACGAAACAGGCTGGATAAAAGAAGAAACACATAGAGGGTTATTTTGTACCAGCTTTCAAAATATACATGAGACCCTGGAGAGACACTGCAGGCAGAAGGAATACATTAACTCTACATTCCCACTAGTTTAGCCCAGGCGTCTTCTGGAAAAATTTGCTGATTCACAGGGATGTACGCAGGAGACAGACTTAGGACTGACAAAATGAACTTAGTCAATGTACTGCTTGAGATTCTCAGGGTTCGATGGGAATGACCAGCTGCTATCCCTCCTGGCAGCGCTACATGGAGTGGCTAACCTGCTCTCTCCATCCACATGGCAATGCACAGTGCTGCTCTAAGGAAGCAACAGAGTTTTCAGTGACCTTACCACTAACAGTGAAGGATCTCCACATCCCAAATCTCAGGCCTCAGTTACAAAAATCTTCACACTCACTTAGCACACCTCCTTGGTGTATTTACTTACATACTGGGGTAAAACTATACCTCCATCGTTTCTCTCTCCTATAAAGCCAACACTGACAATGGAAGAGCAAACTAGAAACTTTTGCTGCATGATCAGAGCTGTTCAATGAATTCTTACTACAGAATTAGCTGGCAGGTCTCACGTAGTGCCTTCTCACACACCCTGGGCACTGTACTCACTGCTGACAGCTACACTGCCTTCTCACACACTCTGAGCACTGCCCTCACTGCTGACAGCTACCCCAACAAGCCATGTTTCTGCAAACACTCAATACTCCTTTCACCACAACCCTGGCACGAGCAACATTCAGCCTCAACACCATGCTATGTACCACCACCACTTGGGCAGGCACAATACAATCTCATTTTAAAAATACACATATGAAATAGTAAGGTCTCAGAACCACAACACACACCCCAGAGGAAGCTCACCCCAAGTATTTTAGGGCATGCTTTCTGACAATCTGCTACAGATGCCAGATGATGCTAACCCCGAGTAGTGTGTGTGTGAGCCCGTCTGCACCAGACAACCTGGCAGCCTAAGTCTCTTTCTGGTACCTGTCACACAACCTCTGTTACTTACAGCACAGGGTACGACACATGCTGACTGAGCACTGGAGAGGGTACCACCGCCACTGTGAAACTAATTCTCAAGTGTCTGATCTTTCTGTAGTGCTCAACAACTTTATCCTGAGTATTACAACCAAATCTGGACTGGAATGCAACCAGATGGAGACATTAACAGTGATTAATATAGTCACATAGATATCCCAAAGCCTGGAGATCAATGCAAGAACAGCAAGGATTTGTCTCCCTTACTTATTTTCTCCCCTCAGAAGGGCACACAAACCTTCTGTTGACCTAGTAATCTTCCTACAGGTTCTGGGTTTTGAGAGCAACTGTCCCCACACAGCCTTGGTGGCATTCAGAACAGAATTCATTAATCCAGAGAAATGAGGGAGATGGCAGCAATGGAGGGGGATTCTCCAGCTTCTACCCCTCAAGGGGGAGATCCGACAGCTCCGTTCTACAAAAGTTTCATTACCTTTCAAAAAGTGTGATGGTCCTGCGTATTTTAAAAGCAGAGGCTGAAACGGAACCCTCACTCTTCTATACTAAGACTGACTACAACCAATCATTATCTCAAGGGTTCTGCAAGATCAGAATCTCAATAAGCCCCAAATATTAAAAAAAGAAAGTGGTTAGAAGAAACTAAAGTACTCCTGCAGTTGCTGTCAGTAACCAATATTCTGACAGTCTTTATTCTGCTTTTCTTCATAACAGCTGTAGGCTATACCTTGAAGTACTGAAACAACATACAAAATACACTACTGGGAATGGGGGCAGATGGGGGCAAGGGGACTAAGGTATGAAAAAGCAACAGGAAAAGAGGGAAGAAAAAAAAAATCTAAATTAAGGAGAGAGAACAAAAGCACAAGGGCAGGTGGATTCACTTTTCAGCAAACAGGACATTCCAGTTCACCCAGGGAAACAGATGAGAGTAATCAGTGTTTTACAGTTAAGAAAAATTAATGAAGAAGCTTGAAGTGGACTCAAGCAGAAAAAGGATTAAACCCAGTTTAAAATCTCACCGTGTTTCTAGAATCTCAATTCAATCAGTCTCTGCAACAGGTATGGAAGAAAAGCCCCCAACAGGAAAATAAAAGTAGAAGGAAACTAAATGGGAAAACTACATGAAAAGAGAAGACAAAAATGCTGAGATTCTCAGTGAATATAATACGTTTCAGTAATGAATTTTACTTCCTACGTTCTGCTGAATCTTGCTGGCAGACATGCCATAATAATATAAATTCAGCCATGGTGCCCTAAGAGGAGACAGCAGAGATATCTCATTGATATGCTTTGAGTTAAATAGTTGCAGGTTTTAGCTCAATTAACGAGCAGTAAACAAGGTAACATTTGGTTCCGACTATTGCTAGCTGAAACATCAGTGCATGCCTTTCAGCCCAGCCTTACTTCCCAGTTAGCTGTCATACCAAGGAAAGACACCTGTAGGACAGAAGTGATTCTGAACTGCAGCTTTGTTCAAATTTCAGCTCACTTGCTTAGGACTCCGATTCACAACTGTAGCAACCGAGGAAGTAATGGTGCAAAATTCTTTACCCTATTATCTCACTGTATATCATCACCAAAACAATAAGGACTCAAATAAAAGAGAAAATATCCACCATCCCCCGCCTATGCAATGGTTGCATACAGGAAATCAGTGATAAACTATATGAATGATCTGAGAACCGTGAACACTGTGGAGCCCATAGGTAATATTAGCCTGTAATTACTAAATCAAAGACCTTGTAACTTCCTCATCTAAACTCTCCTTGCAGGTTTCTAAGGAATAATCTAAATTGCTGCCTTTCATAACCTCTCAGTTACCGTGCAGTGTTCAGCAGGTGACCTCTGAAGTGTATTGTAAGAGCAACATTCTGTTGCTGCTGTGGGATTCAGTGGAGAGGTGGTTTTAGTTAACATGGAAGCACTTCCCCCAAGGGGGCTAACCTCTCCACAATAAACCAACAGTATTCACTGCACAAAGTGGGCGCGTAAGGAGGGGATTTCCTTCACCACCCAATCCAAACGTGTTCCAGACTAACCTGGGCTGAAAAGGACAACAAAGTCCAATATCTTACCTTAACGTGCAGAGAATGACTGTCAACAGACAGTTGCTAAAACCCTATTTATTAAATTCATAGCCTCCCACCTTATCAGAAGTGGACTGCATTCTTAAAAAAGTTAAGACAGCTGATTACCTCTGATGCACAGGGCTGTCTCCCATAAGAAATTCGTAAGAAATTGCCAGGGTACAAGGATCTCAAATTATGAACATAAACCCTGAACTTCCTGCACCAACCTTATTTCTACCCTCTTCCCCTCCTATTCAGTTAGGTGAAATATCACACATACCAGTTTCCTTTTCAGCTTTGCAAGATTCCTTTATAAGCAGATGTTACTGAAAGCTCACAGTACTTGCCTCTGACAAATATTCAGACCATACTACTGTCAGCATGAATTATTTCCATGTTAACTAAAACCACCTCTCCACTGAGTCCCACAGCAGCAACAGAATGTTGCTCTTAAAGTACACTTCAGCACTTCAGAGCAGCATAAATACGCATGCACGATCACAACAATTAGTCACTTTCAACTCATCACAACACGCACACAGAAGGGCATAATTCATGTTTCATAAACTTGCAATTTGGTACTTTGATGTTTTCTATGGAGACTATAGTATGTATTCAAAATGTGGAAAGCAGAAGATATTTTGGGTATTTTAAATGGAAAAATATACATTACTTGATTTACCCATCAATTTACCTTACATTATTACTTCATAGGTTAAAAGGTACTAGGTGGGGGTTTTTTTCTGAGACACCAGAATGGCATGTGCACAGAAAGGCAAGTCTGATTCTACTAACAAATGATGAAATACTGTACCCTCATGAAGGCAACTAAAACCCAGTGAAGAGCTGGCACTATTATGACTACCCCTACAGATGGAGAACTTGTGAACTTAAGATGACAGTAACTGGAAATAAAAGAACAAGCAAAAGGTTAAGCCTCAGTAAAAACTTGCCTGTCAGAGAAACAGAAGGAAAACTTGATCATTGTTCCTCTGGAGGGTGTTGCTTTACTATTTCACGCTAAGGACTCTTCATTTGGAAACTTATCTTTCACCAGCAAGCTTGAAATACCTGGGTTGCTAAGTTAGGCAGCTAACCCAGTGTCAAGAATGCCAGAATCTGAGCCTTGTTAAAGGAGAAAAAAAAAAAAAGTTAGGCCGAGGGACTGCTGTTAAAAAGCCACACTTGGACAAGCAAGTATAAAAGCCAGAGTACATAAATCCATAAAATCATTATTAATGGAACAGCCTTAATAAAATACAGACTAGAGCAGTCACGTAGAATCTACCCCAAGCTTAATAAAGCCCAACAGTCATTCTGCAGTTCACATGAAACAGTGGAGCAGATGCTTTGCACTTCGTAATTCCAATTAGAGAAAATTAAACCCTTACCGATTAAGTACAGGTTGAGGATATGCAAATCACAATCACAGAATGGCTGAGGTTAGAAGGGACCTCTAGGTCACCTGGTCCAACCCTCCTGCTCAAGCAGGGTCACCTAGAGCCAGCTGCCCCTATCCAAAAGCCATCTGGACACCGTTATCTTCAAAGATGGAGACTCCAGAGTCTCCCTGGGCAACCTGTGCCAGGGCTCAGTGATCCTCACAGTAAAAGAAGTGTTTCCTGATCATCCTGCGTTTCTGTTTGTGCCCATTGCTTCTGGTCCTGTCACTGGGCACCGCTGAGAAGAGCCTGGCTCCCTCATCTTTGCACTGTTCCTTCAGATATTTATACACATTGGGAAGTTCCTCCCTAAGCCTTCTCTTCTCCAGGCTGAACAGTCCCAGTTCTCTCAGCCTTTCCTCATAGAAGAGATGCTCTAGTCCCTTCATCACCTTCATGGCCCTTCATTGGGCTCTCTTCAGTATGTCCACCTCTCTTGTACTAAGGAGCCCAGAAATGGACACAGGACTCCAGGTGTGGCCTCACCAATGCCAAGTAGAAGGGAAGGATCAGCTCCCTTGACCTGCTGGCAATACTTTTCCTAACATAGCCCAGGTTACCATGTGCCGCCTTTGCCACAAGGGCACACTGCTCGCTCACATTCAGCTTGGTGCCACCACCCCCAAGTCCTTTTCTGCCAAGCTGCTTTCCAGCTGGGTGGTTCCCAGCACATAATGGTACTTGGGGTTGTTCCTCCCTCTGGATAGCAGCACAACCCTCTGGCATATCTGCCACTCCTCACAATTCAGTGCAGTCTGCAGACTTGCTGAGGGCACACTCTGACCCATCATCTAGATCATTAATGACAATGTTAAACAGGACTGGGCCCAGCATTGACCCCTGGGGTATACCACTAGCTACTGGCCTCCAACTAGACTTCATGCTGCTGATGGCCACTTTCTGGGCCCAGCTGTTCAGTCAGTTTTCAATCCACCTCACTATCTGCTTATCCAGCCCATACACCACCATCTTGTCTATGAGAATCTTACAGGAGAGAGCATCAAAGGCCTTCCTGAAGTCCAGGTACACAACATCCACTGTTCTCCTGCAATGGAATGATTGGCCTGGTAGACAAGAGAAGTTTATCAAGTTGGTCAAGTGTGACTTCCCCTTGGCAAATCCATGCTGATGACTCCCAATGATTTTTTTGTCCTTTAAGTGCCTGGAAATGGCTTCCAGGACTAGATGGTCCACCACCCTCCAAGGTATCGAGGTGGCCTATAGTTCCCTGGGTTGTACTTCTTGCCCTTCCTGAGGATATTAGTGACATTTGCTTTCCCCAGGTCTTCAGGCGCTTCTCCTAGTTGCCATGATTGATCAAACATTACCAAGACCGGTCTCGCAGTGACATCAGCCAGCTTCCTCAGCACTCATGGGTGCATCCCATCACGGCCCATGGACCTACGTATGTCCAGATTCCCTGACCTCTTAAGTAATGCTCTTCCACCAAGGATACATCTTTCTTATTCCAGCCTTTTGCCCTGGTTTCTGGGACCTGGGAATCCTGAATCCCTGACTTGTTAATAAAGACTGAGGCAAAGAAGCCATTCAGTAGCTCAGCCTTTTCTATGTCTTGCGTAACCAAGTTCCCCGTCTCATTGAGCAATGGCCCCACATTTTCACTTGTCTTCCTTTTGTTACTTATGTACTTATAAAGGCTGTTCTTGTCATCTTTGATATCCCTAAACCACAGCTGATATATTGGTTGGGGGATGAAAAATGATCACCCAGACAGACATTAAAACATGTGCAAACAATAATTCAATCAGAAATTTGACACTAAACAAATCTTGCTATAAACAATACTGGAAATGTGGTTCTTCCTTCTTCTATACTTTGTAAGTCAGGGCAACTACCCTTCAAATACGGGTGAGAAAACATCTGTGGTGCAACTAAACTCTTCTCATAGCTCTCAAACCTGACTCTAGCTAGATCTGACCTCCAAAAGGTACGAAGAAACTTTCCCAAGAACAGAAAGTGCAACTCTTTTGTGAAATAAATTATCAATGAAGCATAACCAAACCTAGTTTAGAAATTTACAGCTGACTAGAAGGGCACAGCACTTCAAGCCGCAAGGTTAAAAACACCTCAGTACCCATTTCAAAATCCAGGGGAAAAAAATAAACAGAAAAAAACCCATTAGTTATCCAAATATGACATCAATCAGAACTCCAAAAGCTATGAAAAATGAGAAAAGTCGCCATTTATATGTAGACATACTCATATCTAGACAGATACTGCAAACACATTTTAAATATATCCATGATCACACTGAGGTACATAAATATTGCACGATCTGTGTTCCCCAGCTTTGTATCCATACCAGTAACTGTCCCTGTGCCCTGCAACTTGTCTGCCAACTCCAGTTCTGTAGCCTGCTATGTTTTTTTGAAACATATGCCAAATCCTACTTGCTTGCTCCAAGGTTCCTTAGCACTGTTTAGAACACACTACCTGTAGGAACCGATCAGAAATGCAGTGTTGTATGACCCCTCCAAGAACATGGGGGTTCAGTTCTGATTTTTGAGCCTGCTGTCATGAACACAAAGCCCTGACTTGCCCCCTCTCCATCCAGGAAGCCCAAAATACTAAGGAAGGTTCCAGCATGGACAAGACTTCTTCCAAAGGAAACTAGGCAGATCAGAACCCCCATTCATTTTCATTCAGGGTTTTCCCAACAGAAATACACATGCATTGGAGTCTGACATGCTGTGCAAGCACAGAGCAAGCGAGCAACATACATACAAGCTGGCTCCCCAGGTAAGGGCTGCAGGGGTCAATCTACCCACTTGTCTAGCACTTGCCTAGCAGCCTGACTGAAGCCGCTAGCATTACAAAGCTTAGAGATACCCAGAAATTCTAGGCTAAAGGCTGTTCTTTTTCATCTAAGCAAAATTCCTAGTTAGATGAAGACAGACAGTATCAGAAGGAAGACTGATTACTGGTAGCCCTGATCTAGGTATTAGTGAAGGAAAGTAACCTTATAAACAAGATTTGATATGTAATTGGAGTTGATAAAAACCCATTATTTTCCAAACATTTATTTTTCCCTGACACATTTTTAGATAAAAGTTGTAATTACAACAACTATGCTAAAGCTAGATTCACGTGATTACTTACCAAGAAAAGTTACATTCAACAGTATAAATGATCAGTAAGAACACACTGCCTAAATTTTATTTTTCATGTTTGTATCTATAACAATTCACACTGAATGGAACATCTGCAGGACAGCTCCAGAGAGATACTTTCATTTGATGCATGGAAAATTAATTTCTAATTTACATAAACTAACTTTCTGACTCTACCTGTTTCACACTGCCCAGTAAGGACAGGTCTCCTATCACGCAGGATTTTCCAGACGCCCCTGCAACCTTCTCACTCTAGCGCGCAAATTCCACAGACGGCAGAACAGGTTCAGCAGCAAAAAAGATTCACGTCAATGCAACTTTGAAAATCCTCCTAAGTTCAAGCAGGAAATGAAGCATGAAAATGTTCCTTGGGACTGCTTTTATCAGCTCTGTACTATGCAGACTATTATTTAGTATTTTATCTAGACCAAAATCAAAAGCAGCAATGGGTTAGCTCTGGGAGTATCAAGAAGTATAGCAACCTTCCTCATTAAACCATCCATGAAAGAATTAAATTCCTTACAACATACAAGGTAGAAAGATCACTGTACAGCATCAGCTTTTCTACACAAGACAGTTCAAGTCCTCAAGATTTACAAGCCTAAACCTGCTTTTTTCCACAGGCATTTCCTTCTTTTCAGCAGATTAGTTTTTTAGTGGGGCATTAAGCTAACAGTTTTAACACCTCTTTTACACAACACTTCTATAATCCTCTTCCTATTAAAAAAAAACACCAACTGCACTGAGAAATAGTGAAGTCACAGGTTATTAAAAAAAAAACAACAAACAAAACAAAAGAAACCCAATCCTCAGACAAACACGTTTTCCACTTCTCCGGATTTCAAGCCAAATGAAGCAAGCGCATTAAACCACTCACTGCTGCTGCCACATCCCTCCTTCCTGCAGAGCAGTCACTCCAAGTATGGAGAGCGCCACGCAAGCGGCAGACACTTTTCATCCAGGAAACCCCACACCATAAAGAGATCTCTGTTACCTCTCACGTGCTACAGGAAGGAGCTGAAAACTCACAGGATGATAAAAAAAAATATAAAAAAAAAAAGGAAAAGACAACACATCCCGCTTTTCCCCAGCACTGAGAGGCTCCCTTAGCGCTATCCCACACCCACCTCCCTCGGCTCAAGTCCCAGCCCAGGATGGCAGACAGCCTCTCTCTTTTCCTCTTAGCACAGCAAAACCAACACAGGGGCACTCAGGCACATCTTGACAGAGCACTATGCCAGAAGAAATACTGCATACAAATAATTACTGTAACAAACTATCCCATTAGAAACAAAAGGCACAAGCCTTTGCTCCTAAAAACAAACCGCAATTTCTATTGGAGAGCCCTATTGCCATCTGTTCCATTTGGAGATTTTTAGTGTTAGAGATGCCATTCTTCTTGTGTAGATCAAGCTGTCCACCCTCTTGTTCATACCTGTGGAGAAGTCCAGGTGCTACCACTGCACTCAGTTATCGGCTGCCATACCTGCTGCTGACAGTGCCACCACAGACAGAAGCCTGGACTTTATGCAAGGGTGTTTCAACCAGCCTGGCTTACTGACCAGCCTTTTCATAAAAGGTAACTTAGTACTACAAGGTTGTCCCTCACTGGTGCTTTTTCTACCACTCTGCCCCATAATGCTCCTCTAGCAATCTCACAGAATCAGCAGGATTGAAACGACAAAGGTGTCTCTCTGCCATCTTGCTCATCTGGGGTTCTCCCAGGCTACCAGGGCAGCAGCACCACAACGTTAGCCATGCTGGCTGAGCTCTGGTCTGGCACGCTGCTGCCAGGAAGAGTTTCCTGCCAACCCACCTAAGCCTCCTCCCTAGCTGCTATATATTAAGCTGACAAACACACTTCCTTCAGTAGAGTTGCACCTACATTTGAGGTATTTTTAAGCACACCCGTGTCAGCGGTGGGGTGAGATTTTCTCATGCTTCCAGTCAACATACAGGAAGGATGAGACCTGAGTACCCACAGGATACATGGCTAAGACTGATTGTATTAGAGGTGGGGAGAGAAAGGATTGGTACAGCCTCATGACACATGTTCCGCAACTCACACCTGTTTGAACTTTGTGCAATATGTATATTCCAAGCAAGCAGATATTTCAAAGGAAAAAAGTTTGGGACTACTGTATGTTTCAACTGCTCAGCCACATAAAGCCAGACCAGCCTGGATCTCAGTTGTCACCGTCTCACTTTCCACTCCAGTCCCCAAACTATACTTTCTCTGCACCAGCATCAGCTCTCATGCAAACACAGGGTTAGCCGGATCAAGAAGCAAGCAGTATTTCTAGCAGCCTTCTGTGATCCTCTGTCTACCCTTCCCACTGAAGAAGGTCAGAAGACCTGATACGACTACCAGCAGAGAAGCTGTAGGTCAGCTTTCAGTGAAATAGAAACAGTTATTTTAGGAGGATGATGATACACATTTCCAGGCAATAACTGCTAACACTCTACAAACTGTCTCAAACCAGACAATTTTAAAGGGAAACATATGAGTTAAAAAGAAACAGACCAAGGTGTATTTGTGGAGCCTGATTAGAATAACAGCCACTGCCAGCTAAAGCATTCCAGTTGTGTCGAGACTATAACAAATGGCTGGCTCCACGCTCTTTTCTTGCTATTTATTACTTGATAACTGCTTGATACTCAATGTAAAAGAAAAGTAGCAGCTCCAACTCTCTGAATTACAAACTACAAAAAGATAAAGAATACAAAACACATCAGGAAATAACTGTCATGGTTTAACCCCAGCCAGCAACTAAGCATCAGACAAGTGCTTGCTCACTCCGCCCCCACAGCGCAACAGGAGAAAAAAGGGAAGTGTAAAAGTGAAAAAACTCACCGGTTGACATAAAGACAGTTTAATGGGCCAGAAAAGGAAGAAAATACTACTACTAACAATAATAAAAGAATTAGAATATACTAAGCAAGTGATTTCTCACCACTCACTGACTGATGCCCAGCCACTTCCCCAGCAGCAGTGCCCAGACAGCTTTCCCCCCAGTTTATACCCCGAGCATGTCATACAGTATGGAATATCCCCTTGGCCAGTTTGGGTCAGCTGTCCCAGCTGTGCCTCCTCCCAACTCCTTGTGCCCCTCCAGCCTTCTCACCAGCAGGTCACGAGAAGCTGAAAAGTCCTTACCTTAGCATAAACACTATTTAACACACTGACGTTTTCAGTTGTTGCTATCTATATTATTCTCATATTAAATCCAAAACACAGCACTATGCCAGCCACTAGGAGGAAAATTAACTCTACCCCAGCTGAAACCAGGACAATAACCTAGATATTTAGCTTACATAACTTATTGTCTCCATGTGCGTGGGCATCATGGAAGAAGTGATTGCAACAAATGTGAGGAAAGGCCTGGCAGGCAAATACAATAGATTCATTTCATACAAAAGGAACATCATAGCAGAAAAGCACTGAAAGAGGACTCTCCACACATCTGTAGCTCCAACATGCAGGATGGAGACGAAAACAGGAGCATCTCAGTTCCAACTTGCTTTGGTTTATGACAAAAGAGCTCAACAGCTTGCTCCACAGGAACACACTGGACAAAAAACGGCCCCTGAGAGTTGGTATGGGTGAACTCCATCATCCTTTGAAAGTGCATCACAGATTTTCTGGCTGCCAGACATTCACCCAGCCATTCTCTCACTTTCCCCTTCCTCAACAGGACAGGGGGAGACAATGTGGGGATAGGCAGTGGGTCTGCCGACCCCCTGTGGGATGAAGAAATAGACCTGGACAACCTTAAGCCCTATCCGTGAGAAGAGTACAACAG
>JAVJGI010000060.1:4083731-4122198 GCA_035590275.1 Ibycter americanus | reverse complement strand
TGTCTGTGTGTGTGTGTGTCTGTGTGTGTGTGTGTGTCTGTGTCTCTGTGTGTGTGTGTGTCTGTCTCTGTGTGTCTGTCTGTCTGTGTCTGTGTGTGTGGTGCGGGGCAGGGCCCCCACTGCCCCGAAGGCGTGTGTGTCTTGTGTGTGTCTTTTGTGTTTTGTGTGTGTGTGTGTGTGTGTGTCTGTGTGTGGTGCAGGGCCAGGCCCCCGCCACCCCAAAGCCCTGTGTGTGTCTGTGTCTTGTGTGTGTGTGGTGCAGGGCCGGCCCCCACCGCCCCGAAGCCCTGTGTGTGTGTGTGTCTTGTGTCCGTGTCTTGTCTGTGTGTCTGTGTGTTGTGTGTGTGTGCGGTGCGGGGCTGGGCCCCCGATGCCCTGTGTGTGTCTGTGTCTGTGTGTGTGGTGGCTCCTGCCGGCTTTGTGTCGGTCCTGCCGGTAACTTACAGCACTTGCTCCCCGGCTTCTCGCTTTCGACGTTCCCCATGTGCCAGGGCTGGAGCAGGGGCTCCCCGCTGGCTGCCCGCAGCCCCCCGGGAAGGCTGAGGGTTAAACGCGGGGAAGTCAGGCTGGGGACACGGGTGGGTTCGCTTGGAGGTTTTCAAACGCTGTAACCAGTCCTACAAAGTCCTTCCACCGTCCTGTGGAAGATGAGGCAATCCTCTGGAACTCCGGGCAAACCTCACCCACCACGAGGTACCGCTTGCAGAATGGATGTGGGTGCACGTCGCTGTTCTGTCTGGTACCACTCAAAAGCAGTGTATCCCTCATCCTGCCTTACGTAGGGTAGCACAGGCCGATAATTTTCCGTATTATCTGAGGTAGCTCCTTCCCTACTCCAGCATCATTCTGACGTGACCGTGCCGTGGAAACAGAGGCAGCTTTGCAATTGCTGGTCTCTCTCGTGCACGCTTTTCCGTTGTAACAGGCCCTTCATATCACTGGCGTCTTTTGGGGCTGTAAGTGAAGGAATGAGATGTCTATGTTACAAAGCGATTAGTCGCAAAGTTTTTGGACACAACGCATCCCTTTTGTAACCATCACTGTGCTCAGAAGAGGTTTTCCGGGAGAGGGATGCAGTAGCCCAGGGACGGGACTGGAATGGCTTGGCTCCAGTTTCACAGGGTGCTGACAGCAGAGCAGGGCACCAGCCCTTTAACCCGCAGCCTGCCCCTTTGCTCACCTCCTGGCACTCCTGGGGTTGGAGTGGCGTTTTTTCTGATGCCCGTTTCTCCTTCCAGCCGCTCCTCTGGAGTGCCAGCTCCTTCAGCCAAGGTGCTGGGTATCACGATTGGATGATGCTCTGCTGATAAAACCTGAGCCCGCTGGCGCTGAGGTGGTAGCCAGGCAGTGCTGACCTTTCTGGGAGTTGTGCTGGACACCTGCTCCTTGTTGTCCCTTGTCAGACTGGAAGTTCTTCAGGTGTAGATGCAGCTACTCCTTGTTTCTGTTCCTGAGCATCTTTGGCTTGGGTTTTGCAGTGCAAACCAGCACAGGGGGTGGGAATGCTGTCCAGGTCTGATTTGTTTGAAACAACAGAGGAGCTCAGGTAATATCCGTGACACAGTTACCTGTGTCCACCGTGATGCATACTTCTCATCTCAAGACTGTGGAATATCTGCATGTCTCCTGTACAGCTCATTCCTGGCTGTCTCGTGGCAGACCTAGTGACTCGCAGGCATTTGAGACCTGATTTTCAGAAGGTCTGGCTATCCACACTCCTGCTGATAGAGGTGTCTATATTGTTTCAACCTGACCATTCGAAATTGTTGATAATTTTGAAAAGGCAGGCCTTTTATTTTTTACTTTACTCTTTTTACAGTCTTTCTGACTGTAAAATGGGGATAAAAATTTTGCTTCCTACTTTTGCAGAGTACGTTTCTATTCTGCTTATAAGAAGATAAATTCTTTTTGAAACTTCTTGCAATGTACGGGTTAGCACCTTGCTGAATTATTCTTTTTACAGAGATGCTTATGGCATCATGCTGTAGCTAAGGAGATAAAGCTATGCTCATCAGAGCGTCCTGCCTGTATTAGCAATATTTGTGCTGATGTAACATCGCCAATATAGTTATGCTGTTATGTATTACTCAAAAGCAGACGGGCCTAATCACTTTTTTGTCTATGCTTTCTTCAGACACTGCTTTTTGGTCTGAAATTTTAGAGAGAGAATGTATGTATGTAGTATTTGAAGGGGGAAAAACCCCACACCTTTCTGCTCTTTTTCACATTGAGCAGCACTGAACATAAATCTTTCTCTGCAAGTGTCTGTATTGCAAATTAACTTGGGCAACTCGAGTCTGGATATCTGGATAAAAAACAAACTTTTTTTTTCTTCTGCAGGCATCAAATCTGGATGTTTGAGAGTACAGCAAGAGCATATATGCTAGAAATGTGTGCTAAGGTGGCTTCCAATGTCCATGAGCATACAGTTCAGAAGCCAGTCAGGCCACTTGGTCTGACTCTGTAGAGTTCCAGCTCCTAAAGATGGATATGGTGCAAAGCAACAAGATAGTACTGTTTCTGAGACAGTCCTACCTCTCAGTCTCTGTGCTCTTCCTGTGCCTCAGTATCATGAAATCCTGGGAAAAAGTTTTCTTCTGGCAGTTACAAGTGTGTGATTTAGTTTTACTTTATGGATGTGAAACTCTTGAGTTGGAGGGGTTGGATGCGTGCTCTGGATTTAAAGAAGAGATATTTTGTCAATAGGAAGATGTATGTGGTTTTTAGCACTGTTGAAAATCAGTTGGAGGTTTGGCTGAATTTGTCTACTATTAGAACATTTAGTCTTTAAAGTATTACTGATTTCCGACCATTTTTTTGTTTGTCCATTGTGAAATTTTATGTCCTGGGTTGTTTATGGACTGAGATATACAAAGGAGGGTTGAATTTGGCTTGCAGAATCTGCTTAAATGCTTGGCGTCTTTACACTTTAGTATTACTTGATCTGGCATACTTCATTTTGCAGTGTGATATTCTGTTATACGTATTTTCCTTTTTAAGGCCCAATTTTTCTTCTTGCACTGCCATTCAGTTAGAGAACCGATGCAGTTTGACAGTACTGTGGTGCTAGCCTATGCACAAGAAACCATAAGGAAGAGAGGAAATTGCGACATCGACCTTCCTCTTCCTTCAGTGATCCCTTCTCCTCTGCCATCTCCTTAATCTGCTCTCTGGCTGCAGAGTTTGGCGTGTCCTGGTAATGGATGGTGCCATGAAGTTAGCTCTCTCCTCTTCTTTGTTCACCTAACCCCAGCAGGTCTTTTGTGCTGATGGGAACTTCAGTCCATTTATTTCTAACCGTACCACAACTGGATAAGCGGTGCAGCTTTCAGTGGTTGGATTTTTAAAAATTGCAGGTAAATCTCTATGAGCTGTATGACTTGGCCAAATCACTCATGAGCTATCACAAATTCTCCTGAAAGACTTCCTGCCATTCTTTGTGGGGTGTAGTCATTGGAGAGTCATTTCCAACTTTTTTTTTACTTTTTGGGCTGAACATGTTGCAAACGGAAAACAAGTCTTCTGGTGGGAGTGAGTATTATGCAAGCTAGCCAGAAAAGCCATGATGGCTAACATGGTGCAGCGACAGCTTCGTATGCTGGGGGTTTGAAATAGTTGGTTTAAAGCAAAATTCTCAGTGTGGCCCAGACATGCTTATAAGGGAGCGTGTGTGCAGATTTGGACAGCTAAATTAGTCCTGGTATAATTAATTATACCAGGAATTAACGTATCCTATCGCATTTTCCTGACCTGCTAGATTAGTTGCTCTGTAAACGCTTGTACGAAGTTCTGAGTGCCGCCTACCAGAGTAATGCAAGTTGAATTGAAGACTCGTACCGTTTTGCGCGGGGGAACTTGCAGATTACCTGTACCTCTTATTTAAGAGGCAAGTAGAGGGGAATTGATGTATTCTCATATGTGTTTTATATTTTAATGCAAATTTATGATTTGTGCAAATTACAGTTTATGTAGAGTTCCTTGCAATAATTTTGCTTTTCCATGGTGTCAGGGGTATGCAAATCACGGTCGCACTGATACTTTCCGATATGAATCCCAGTGCGATGACTTGGGGGTAAGGCTCAAGGAAGTGTTTCTTCCTTGTATTTTACTCCATGCCTTCAAACTCATTGCTACAGATGGCAGATGCCTGCCTTATTTTTAGCTACATGAGGACAAAATAGAAAACTCCTAGTGACTCCCCATGATTTGTCATCATGGCTGATCTCCATTAAATTAACCGTAGGGGTTGGCAGAGGAACAAAAACAGCGGGAAAGCTGCTTCTGTTTGTTTTAAAAGCACTAAAATAATTGCACTGTCTAAAACACTAAAATAATACTGTAAAAAATATTCACTACTATGTACAGAGACCTCTGGCAACAGAAACACTTGCTGAACAGTTTATCCTGTTTGGGATAAGGAAATTGAGGTCTAAATCAGTAAAACAACTTCCCTGGAAGTCAGTTGAAGAGGAGAGATTAAAACCCACGAGTTCCTGGCTTGCAGTCCTGTACTCAGGCCATTAGAGCATGTGTATGTGTTCAGAGCTGGGAGCAGAATGTGTATTTTGGTGGCTTACTTGGCTGAAAATTGTAAGATGGGCTCTTAAGGCAAGAGCATCTTTTCTACCCCCCTGCTGCTCTCAGTAGTGATCTGTTTTGCTGTGCATTTGCCCTGATAAATTGGAAAAGAAAATTTCAGTGGCCGTCACCAAAATTCTCCTCCTTTCCCGGTTGCATTGCCCGGTGTGACAGAGGGCAATCGGTGGCTGTGTTTTAGCAGTGCCGTGCCTGTGCGCAGTGTTTACTGAAGAGCTTTGGTGCAAGACGTACTTGGGAGTGCGTGTTGATAAACTGTTTGAACAGCCAGCTTGGGTAGCTTTGCCAGTGTTGTGTCTGCTGATACCTTGTGATTTAGCGTTACTTCCCAACCAGAGTCCCCTTCTAAACTGAGCTTTTTTTTTCTGTTGGTAACAGGCAGGTGGAGTTGGAGCTTAAAACTTTTGTGTTGTTACATACCCAAATCCTGGTTTTGATCTGGAGTCAAAACTCTCCCGAGCTTTCAAACCACAGTGGAGGTCATCTTTGAGAACTGTATGTCTAGCTCAGGAATTCCCGCCAGCTCTTTAGTTGGAGCCTCTTGCTCTGGATGAGGCCAGACTTGCTGTCCCTTTCCCCACACGATTTAGAAGCATGGGAACTGTAGGACCAAAATAGACCATGACCCAGCTGGTCAGGCCTGCATTTCCCTCTGCTGCTGGAAAAGCTCAGCTTTGCACTTCTGTCTTGTTCTCACACAAGGACCAGCCAATGCTTTCTTTATTCCCAGATCCAGTATTGAGCTGTGAGTGTCACTGTATACATCGGAAGAAGCCAAAGAAAATGTTACTGTCTTGCAAACTGTGCAACGCTGTTGTCTTGGGGAGGAGTGTGTGATCGGCCACTTGTAGCTGCTGAGCCCTGAGGATCTTACGTTGTGGGTTGAGTGTTTTTTTCCACTTTTTTTTTTTTTTTTTGGAACATAATTTTCACTTCATTCATAAAATTATTATAGTCATTCATTAAAGTCTTACTAAGCTGTTTGCTGTGACCTCCCGCAGCAGTTAGTTGCAAGGGTAATTACATGGTTATGTGGTATTATTTAGTACTCCAGGAATCGTGGCTTTGTTCTTGTAGTCGCCAGAGGTTCATTAAGAGCGCTTAGTACGTGTATCTTCTTTCCTCCAATTCACAAAGACTTGAACTCATCTGTATTCTGAAGAGGACCACATCGCCTGCATACCTCTGGAAATCTCTTCGTCGCACCCCCTGAAGTAAGGTCTTTGAGGGGATTTTTAAGGAATGTGTAGGATTTGGTTTGGAAATCCCTCTCCATTTTGAAAAATTGCTTTTTCAGTCTATTGGATAATTTTCTGGGTATGAAGAACTTAAATCTATGCCCCGTCTTTAAAGAGCACGTCTGCAAAATGAGCTGAGCTGAGCTTACTGCACTTTAACCTGGAGAGGCTTTTCCTGGAAAACTTTTCTTTCCTGCTCCCGTTTTTGTCTGTGGGTATTTGAAGTACTGTGGCAGCTACAAATGGCAAGCGCTGCCTTCACCTTGTCTGTAGCTAGAACTTTTATTTTCCCCACTTATCTGTCTGCTTAGTTTTAGCCTTCCTTGCCGAAGATGCCCAAGTCATACAGGGTATATGCCATTTCTGAATTCTTGCCTTTTTCTTGCTACTTTCACCCTTTGGTTTTGGCACGTGTGTAGAGGACTGATAGATGGAGTCTCTTCAGCCAGAGCTGTGCTGTAGCAGAAAAGCCTACGCTGACTTGGTGTTCCTGGGTTGGTTTCGTTATTACAGAGGCGGTTCTTGGTTCTTAGTCACTGAGCAAAAATTAATCTTGCTGGTGCATCACCTGACAGCGGTGATTCACCACCTGGCTCTTGGCCTTTTCGCCCGACCCTGGGCTGTGCTTCAGGGGGGTTTCTGGCTCTCTCCATGTTGAATCTCCTTCTTGATCTGTCGCTCTGTATTGCGTGAGGACTTGGAAAATGTGCTGACTTGGGAGACCTCCCTCCTAACCGGTTTTGCCTCCCAATGCGGGGCTGGGGCCAGGTGGCGGGTGTGTGCCTTTGGAGCCAGCCTGAGTTGAAAGGTTGTGTTGACTTAAGTGCTGGGGGAGCTCTGTGCAAACCAAATATTTAGCTTTCCATCTGATAACCTGATGGTTGTTTCCTCCCTCGCAACAACCAAATCCTTTTTTTATTCCCAAACCAAGTTAGGGCTTTCACAGAAGTTTTGCAGCTTGGCGGCTTTCGGTGTGGCAGACGTGAGGGTGCTGACAAGGTGCCCTCGTGACTGAGGCATGGGTGCAGTCATTGCTGTTCCTAGGCTCTCTTCTCGATTTTTTGGATTGTTTTTTTTTTTTTTTAATTATGTTGGGTGAATGGGTTACCAGCTTTGTGCTTCAGTTTTTCCAGCTGACAAAATGTTTTTACTTAAATAAAGAAAAGTCTCACACTAACAGGAAAAAAAAATAAGCCATAGTAACCGGGACTCACAGCAGTTGAAAAGAAAACTTGACTATAAGGTGGATTTCCTGATAATTTGCGAATTATCATTAGGACTGCTGGACAAATGCAAGTTTGAGATTAGGTTGACCAGCTACAGTGGCTTGAATTGAGGACATTAGTAACCAAGAGACCTTTTTACATAGCCTGTTTCACTTTCAGAGACTGATGGGGGCAGGAGGGAGGAAGAGGAGAAAGAGCTGTTTGTCTGCCAGCTGAAAGTCGCAACTGTTACGGCACATATTTAATTCTAAAGGTTAGAGAATCCTACTCTTTTCCTCCTCCCATCCTTCCAGAAATGGTTTCACTGGGGGCTAGTAACTGTCTTTTGCAGCCTTGCAAACAAAGTTTTATAAATAAGCCACTGTCTGGGACACAGTGAGTTGTTGTCACCTGTGGGGTGGTAACAGAAGCTGTGCAGGTGCTGGCTGTGCTGTGGCAGCCCTGGGGACAGAACCTTTCACTCAGACCAGGGGAAACTGTCCAGGTCTTAAATGGTCTCTTGCCTTTGTGGTCTGGGAGCTCCTGCCTTGGAGCTTATCCAGACAGTCCAGTTCCAGGATCTATGTTCCCTTTTGAAGGAAAATGACCTAGAAGCTAGTGCTCCTGACAGCAGGGGGACAGGTTGCTGCTGCAGCGGGAGGAATTCCCAGATGCCTGGATGCAGGAGTGCTCTGGAGATGGGCAGTGCTGTTTCCCATGGCACTGAAGGACTGCTTCTGGCGCTGCTGCTTCCGTGCTCCTTGGCTTGCATTTTCCCTGCACCATTCCCACTTCCTTCATCCTTTTGTCCCGCACTTGATGCTAGCAGTGGTTCGGGGTGTTACCACTAGCACCCAAAGGGGCTGGAAATGTCGATGGTGTTTTGTCAGTGCTGGTAGTTCCCTGTGCTTCACGTCAGTGCTTTGCAGCCATGTCACGGGGGTGGCAGGTGTGTTTCCATGCCTGCGTAGCCATAAAGCACAGGCACCTCGAATGGAAAGTCTTGCTAGCAAGCCAGACTATGCTGAGAGCTGCTGTGTTGCTGAGGAGGAGGCAGGCAGAACTCCTTTGCTAACGGCCACAGAGGCATGTTGCTTCACCCCAAGACGTCGCATGCTTACTTGGCAGGAAGAAGGCTGCTTTGATCAAGATGTAGAGTTGCAGTCAGAGACCTGTGGTCTTCTCAGGCCATGTTGCTGCAAGCGAGGATGGCCACATTTCCCTTTCTGCTCTTGAGAGTAGCTGGTTGCAGGACTTGTGGAGCGAAGGAGAGCGTCTTGAATGTTTTCCAAGCTCTCAGAGTTCTCACGCCTCAGTGCAGCGAGCTTCCTGAGAGGATTGGAGGCTCGGAGTTTTCTCCAATTAAAAAAAAACTTTAATGCCATCAAAATAACTGGCTGAGCATTGTAGCATTTCCAGCAAAGAGACGGGGAACCAGGCAGACTTTTCATTCTGATGAGTCACTGACTGTCCTGGTTTGTCTCTTCTGAGAGCTGTTTGGGCAGCTGCTGATGCAGGAACATGATTCTGAGTGATGGTCCCTGGGGAGCAGGACAGGACTGTGTGCTGCTTCACCTCTCAGCTGGTGGATAGTTTGGCTGCCTAGCTGCCCATCAGTAAAGCCTTGCTCACAACTGTGGTTCTTGCCTGCTTGGTCCTGCCTCAATCAGGAGAGCTGGCGAGCTGATAGGGAGGAGGAGTGTTGGGGCAGAGAAGCAAAATACCCAAGTGCTTTCTGAAGTCCTAAAAGTAAGAATTGGAAATCAGAAGGTCTGATGCCTTACGGTCCTGGATCTTTTTGTAACCATGTAGGTTGTAAAGCTGAAGGTTTTGTCTCTGTCCCAGAGGAAGAGTGCGGTCCCTTTCTAGGACCCAAGAGCTGTCCGTACCCATACCCATTCCCTGTGTGTGGACCGGATCACTGGCCACTGTTTTGTAGCTGGTCCCCAGATCCTTCTTGTGTAGTTTTACGATGCCCACGTCTGCCTGAGAGAGGAGATCTCGGAAGCCAGGCAGTGTCTGTTTTGGGGATGTTGAGGATGAAGGGAATACAAGTATGTGACTTATTTTTGAGGGAAAATACAGGTGACCTGGGAATAACAATGTGGAATCACATTAATGGACTAAATAGTCTTGTCAGGAAAAGCTTTTATCTTCCATTACTCACTTTCTGTGCCTGTGACTCTGTATAAAATAAGATTGCTGATGGGGTGGGGACTCTGCAAACAGAGAAGGGTGGTAGACTCCCAGCTCGCTCTGTGGGCTCGTTATTAATACCTAATATGACTTGGATGCACACAGGAATCTTATCTGTTGGGGTAAAGGGTCATGGGCACTTTTTTTTCTTGTTAGCATATTTTTCACAGTAGAGTCATGCCTTTATTAATTGAAAACTATAAAAAGGCTTTTTCCCATATCTGTCTGTCTCAAAAAGGAGGGCTGTTGATTGGTTCAAGGCCAAAAAAAGCAGACTTAGAGTCAAACTGATCTGTGATCTCACTGCTTTGTTTAACTTTATTTGGGGAGCTTCAGTTTTGTGTGGCTAGTTTTATAAAACAAAAGCAAACAAAAAAAAAGGAAGGGTTCTTGGGCAGATTTTGCTCTAACAGACACCTACCTAATTTGATCAGACTCTAGTGATGTAAAGTTTTATTTAAAGCTTTTGGCTTGAGGAACTGCCCGGTCTATACGTTCATGGATCGCTGTGAAAGGGCTCATTCAAGTGCATTTAAAATATGGTGCACTGACATTAAGGAGGGCTCCTTTCCACAGGCATTCTTTTGTACTGGTAGAAACCTGCATTTTACTAGTTTGCAAAACCAGAGGGTGGAAGTGTGATTACTTAGTGCGCAAGCATCTATATTGGCGAGCATGTGAAGCATACTAATGGGATAATACTAATGAGAGCTGTTAAATTATTTACATGAATTACTGAATGTGGCATAAAGTACCTTCCACTATTAATACCGCTAATTAGACCACCAACATATTGCATCTGTTATCACAAACATCCTGTAGGTTGAATCAGAACAATTGTTTTAGCTTCCACAGTCCCTGTAATAGTTTAATTTGGCTTAAAATGGCTTTCAAAGTTGCTCCTTTTAGAGGCTTTTCTCACATGTTTTTTTCTTCACCTTAGCTGCTTATGTGAAGTCTGGATGCCCTAAGTGAATTCTGCATTTTCTGTTGCTGCCCCTGCTTATCTTGTGCATTCAGGAGAATTTTCTTCTGTTTATATTTAATTCTTGAAATATAAATATTCCCAAATAAGACTCTAGAACATCCTAGAGAAAGTTCTCTGAAAGCCTTAGAGTCTTAATTATAAAGGTAAGGAAGGCTTCAATTCTCCAATTCTCTGTTGTGGTGTTGTTAGAATTATAATGAGAATTTTGAAGTCTGCCAAAGCACGTTATTTTCCTCCAAGCCGAAATTGCCCAGTGTTTGCTCCCTCCTTTCATGCAATTTCACAACTCTTTCTTTTCTTTTTTTTTTTCCCCTTCCCTTTTTTTCCTCTCCAGGATCTCTAGTTTACTTTTTTTTTTTTTTTTTTTTTTGGTGCTAGTGACCTTCGTGTGGGTTTGTAGAAAGCATTTGCCTTTTGAAGCATCTTGATTTTTGTTGAAATTTTGAGAGTTGGTTATTGGAGTATAGACAAAGGATGGGAAATTTTAATACAAAGGATGGTTCTTTGAGAGTTTTTTTAGAACAGTTCTTCTGCATGCTGTGTTCATGGTGACAATGATGTGACTCATGAGCAAGCTTCCTGGCATTTCTACCAGCTGTGATTTCTCAGGATTTTAAAGGAGGTGATAACTGAATTATAAATAGACAATAGGTTCCATCTGTAAATTTCAAAGCTAGATCCAGACTTTCCCAGAAGGTGGAGGTGCTTTTTGGACCATGGGTTGGTTCTGGCTATGATATTTTGCCGAAAAGGCAGCTGATTAGTCTCCAGACATGCAGACACAGCAGAGTCCTTCTAGCGAGATGCCTGCTCACTGTGTTGATTCTGTACAGCATGTGCACTTGGAATGACTTCCAGATTCGTACTCCGACTCAACACCTCGCTCTCTTATGTCTGCTAGCCATCAGAAACTTACCTGACTGCCGAAATCCTTGCAGTGTTATGTGGGAGACCAATGAAATAAAAGCAAAATCATATGGGGAGTGATAGAAGTCTGTGCCAGAGAATCCACCTTTGTTACTGATATTCTGAGTTGCCCAGCTTGTCTCATACTAGGTCATTTTAAGGAACTGATTGATTTAAAGTGTGTCATTTAAAATAAATAAATATTTATAGATTTAGGTTTTAAATATTTTTTTTTTGAGGGCTGGGATATTTGATTGCTTATATGTTCCTTTGAAGTACATGCGTACATAGAATCATTTAGGTTGTAAAAGACCTTTAAGATCATGGAGTCCAACTGTAAATCTTCCACTGCCAAGTCCACCACTAAATCATGTCCCTAAGTGCCACGTCTACACGTCTTTTGAATACCTCCAGGGACGGTGACTCAGCCACTTCCTTGGGCAGCCTCTTCCCATGCTTGACAACGCTTTCAGTGAAGAAATTTTTCCTAATACCCAATCTGAACCTCCCCTGGCACCACCTGAGGCCATTTCCTTTTGTCCTATTGCTTGTTACTTGGCAGAAGAGACAGCCTCCTTTCAGGTGGTTGTAGAGAGCAGTAAGGTCTCCCCGGAGCCTCCTTTTCTCCAGGGTAAACACCCCCAGTTCCATCCCCAGCTCCTCATAGAACTTGTTCTCTAGAACCTTCACCAGCTTTGTTGCTCTTCTTTGGATGTGCTCCAGCATGTGTGTTTCGCAGCACTACTCTGCTAACTAGAACCACTTTTAAATGGACCTCCTACCTTCACGTCAGTTGGGCTTTCTTAGCACGGGAAGGGAGCTGAACCATGCAATTAACTTCATGGAGACCAGTCTGTCTGTTCAGAGCTCTGGCAGAGGCAGGTCCAAATAACCTACCAGCATCAGACCCAATCGAGTGATATGTTGGGTGGTTAAAAAGCCCTGCGAGTCTCTAGTAGCTTCTTGCACCAGCACAGGGAGGGGCTCTTCCCAGGCTTGCTTTTGAAATGAAGCATGCAGTTGTGTGGTCTCCAGCACTGGGGATGCTCAGTGGCACTTTCCAGCCAACAGGAAGTGGTAGCAGTCACTGATGGCTAATTTAAGCAGCTGCTGTTTAAAGACACAGTGTCAGTGGTGTCTGTTCTGTGTATGCAAGCAGACAGTGATCTGGTGTCATTGAAATGGCACAGGGTTTTAGGGCGGTGATGGGTGTCCCACAGGGCTGGGAGTGTATGAGAGTGGCTTCCTTTTGCATGAACTTGCTTGGCTGGGGTGTGAACTAGGTGACCAGCAATTTGCAGCTTAAATGATGTTCCTGCCTCCTTTGCAGACCTGGGAAGGCTTCGGGATCATTTTCTGGATCTTGGGGCACAGCCTGCCGGAGGCACTGGAAGTGGATTGGTTCCTGGTCATGCCCGGTGGAAGGAGGGGACCCAGCCGGCAGCAGCTAAGCCGTTCAGCTTTGCCTTCTCTCCAGACGCTGGTTGGCGGGAGCTGCGGAAACGGTACTGGTTTGAGAAACAGGTGAGGACAACAGTAGGGTTGTTGAGACACCCATGGCTAGGATAGCGCTAAAAGCTGGGAGCCTTGATCCACTCTGAACTCCGGGCGGGAGTGCAGCTTCATGGTTAAAGTGAGGAACTGGGAGATGGGAACCTCGAGCCCTCTGCTGTAGTATTAAGAGATGGCCCATCCAAGAGGGAACAGGCCCGGCGTGACAAACCTTTTCCAGCTTCTCTTCTCAGCTCTGCTGGGGCACATGCTTACCTCTGCGGCCCCTCTCTTGGCTTCATGCATTAAAATCAACCCCATGGGAAGGACTGTGGAAGTGGTCTTAGCCACCCTTCACCGCTGCCACAACAGCCAGGGATGGAAATTGCACAGTGCTCCGTTTGTCTTTCTCTGCAGCAGTTCCCAGAGCAGTGAGTCCTAGCAGATGATGAGTCCTTGTCTCTTGTTCGCTTGCCTGCAGTGCCACAGGGAGTTAGTGTGATGTGTCAGAGCTCAGCTGTGAGTCCCCCTCCTGGGTGGTAGAAGGGCAGGGCAGGAGGATGCCTATATTCTGCTTTAGCCCTGCTGGCTGCAGATGAAACTAATCCTCACAGTTGTCAAAGCTCATCTCCGTTTTCTGGGGAAGTTGGGGACCGAAAAAGGAACACGTGGTGACATTTAGATCTCCACATTTCACATAAAGACTAAAAGGGCCCAGCATTACTTCTGTCCATACAGGAGTCAGCAGACTAGAGAAGCTATTTGCTGCATGTTGAGGCCCTCGTCTACTTGGTATAGGTTCATCCTTACAGAGTAGAGAGATCCAAGCCATTTAGCTTTGGCTTTTAAAGACGTCTCTGGCTGGGACAGATGGATGGATGGATGGCACAATCTTAGATTCTTGAGGAACAAGTCACTGTTGAGACCAGGGAGCCAGTGCCCCAAGGTCCAGGGGAAGTGTCGCTTACCCTGGTTTCAGTCAGACACAGCATAGTTTATGCCTGAACTTCCTCCCATCAGTTCAGTCTGCTGGAGCTTTTAGTTGTCCTAGCCTCCTCTGAAGGCTAGGAAAGAAGGAAGGGTGAGAACACTTGGGAGGGCAGCCTCTAGGAAGTGGCTGAATTCCTCTGTTCCATTTTTAGTTACCCCTCTTTTTAAGAGAGGAACTGTGGTCAGAAAGACAATGGACACTTTGCAGTACTGGAGAAGGAGGCTGGGCGCCACTGTAATCTCCTAGTGATGGGTGGAAGGAGCCAACATTAAGCACTTGGTCTGGCACAGAGTCGCTCAATGATTTTTGCTTGGAGTTGCTCCCTTACTCTGTACCTCTGTTCCTCCATCTACAAGTTTACTGAAATGTTGCTGGACGTGTCATAGCACCTCTAGCAGACCAGTCTGTTGCGTAGAGAAAATGCTGAGTAAGGGTTTTGTCTGAGCTAAGAAGCCAATGAAGCTCACCACCAGTCTTGTGTCAGAAATATGAATGCAAGACTGCTGCCATCTCTCCTCTAGCAATGCCCAGTCCCAAACTCACAACCTCAAGCACTCCCTGTCCTGGAATATGATAGAGATGATGTAGAATGTTTACCAAGTGAGTGATACCTATCTGCCTCAGGAATGGTAGTGCCATCAGCCTCTCCGCGCCTCCAATCACAGCGCTGATTACTCCAGAGCCTGTACGTCACTGTCGGATACCTGAACTGCCGTTGGATGGGAGCCTTCTCTTTGAATTCCTGTTCTTCATCTACCTACTGGTAGCCCTCTTCATTCAGTACATCAACATCTACAAGACTGTCTGGTGGTACCCATACAATCACCCTGCTTCCTGCACCTCACTGGTGAGTTCCCCAGCAAGTGCCGTCCCTCATGCTTTTTCATTACACAGCTGCTTTTCATGCTTCTTCAGTCCAGGAATCAGAAGGCATTTGACATTGAGGGAGCAAAGGGAAGTTCACATGCACCCCCATCAGTCAGGGCCATGTCACCCCCATTTTACAGGGGAGGAAATACATGGAAGGTGAGAGGAGAGGTGTCAGCACGACTCCTTCAGTGGAAATTTTTTGCACTAGCTCCTAGGGTTTGAAATGTATTTGAGACTCCAGGAGCCTGCTCTCTCCTGCTGTGGGTGCCCTTTCCCAGTGGAAACAACAGAGCCCGAGAGAAGGGAGATGATGCAAGTTTTCATTAGCATCTCACAGCAGGTCAGCAGCAGAGGAGTTGAGGAGGGGCTCAGATCCTCAGCTTGTGTAAAGCTCCCAGTCTCCTCGGTTTCAGTCTTCTTCCAGCCCCAATAAGCTGCACAACCTGGCAGTGACCTGTACCTGAGTCAGCAAACTCATCTGAGTGAAGCTAGCTTCTGAAGTGGTCCTTCAGTTTATATTGTGTCCGTGCTGCTTGGAAGCATGAGGTGGTTCCTTAGCTCACTACACCGACAGGTGGTGCTGGTGTTCCAGTTACCAGGTTCGAGTTCAGCTATGGGATGCTGGACACAGCTTTCTTTGAAGAAAAAGTATTCTGTTTTAGGCTCCCTACCTGAAAGGTTTTAATGGTCATTTGTTTGTTCCCATCCAGATGTCAAGAATTCTTTTTTACCCAAAATGTCCTTGAAGTCCCAACCAGCAGTATTCAGTGTCTGCTAACTGTTCTAGCCAGAACACATTCAGTGGCTTCACTGAAAAATCATAAGGGGTCCAAGAGCTGTATCTAACTTGATGCAGCCAGAGCCAGCATTAAACTTCTAATACAGATTTGTGGCCTGTGAAGATGACATTTCTCAGATCAACTTGATTAACAGGGAGCACTGGTCACTACAGACCATCTCTGAGACCAAGAGCTAAAATGAACTGGTGTGCTCACTCTGGACTCCATTTTGGCTGCCCTTCCTCAGTGGCTTTTGCCAGGAGAACTTGCAAGCTGTTCTCCATAGTAGGATATCCTGGTCCTAGATATCCCTTTGACCCCAAAAATACCTGCCTGAAGGGTGGGATTGTTTTGTTTTGAGTGAAAATCTCTTCATGGGAGAGAACCTCCATGTGGGGAAGATCTTGCTTCTGGAGACATTCCTGTGTTACTGATGTTTACCCCTCCTCCCAGATAAGAGAGCTTTGGGAAATGCTTACACAAGGTCCTAATGCGCTGTCAGCAGCCAGCTTTCTAGTCCCACCCCAGCTGGGTGGTTTCAGAGTCCCTTTCCCTGGTGAAGACCGTTTTTCTTTCCTCCTTCAGAATTTTCACCTCATTGACTACCACCTGGCGGCGTTCATCACAGTGATGCTGGCGCGGAGGCTGGTGTGGGCCCTCATCTCTGAGGTAACATTCCCACTGTTCCCTCTCCTGCCCGTAGTACGGATTGCAGAGCATCACCATCCGTGGCCTGAGAAAGTTCTGCAAGTTGGATAGCTGGAGGGTTGCTTCCCTCAGAACAAGTCTGGGTGTGAAGGACTAAGATTTTGGGGATGCTCTTCTGCCTTGGAGTTTTCTCCTCGAGCCCATTCATGTCCTGCAGTACTGGGTGGCTCTGCTGCCTCTGCAGCTATAAGGAGATGAAATGGTCCCACTTGCTTCTTTATCCCTGCCAGCGCAATACGGCGTGTCACTACCTCTATTTCATGCCAGAGAAATGGCTGAGAGAATTGCAAGTCTGGTAGCAGAAAGGCAAATAGGGAGATTAGCCAAGACTGGAAGAATGAACAGGAGACGAGAGGGGAAAGGTCAGGAGGAGGTCTGAGTACACTAAAGTGAAATAGGAATAGCTGGTAGAACTGCTTTTCCAGTCCTGGTTACTGAATAACTCTGAGACTCTGGTTGTGTCACGTCAGATTTTGGGACTCTGTTTGTGAGAGCAGAACCAGGCCAAATGTATGTTTGAGGAAGGTCATTTTGAGGAAAATGGAAGGTCTGTCCACTGAAATGGTTAATACAACTCCAGGCCAAGCAACTAAGCAAGAAGTGTAAAAATAAATAAATAAAATAAAGGAACAGTTCTATCCTGTTGAATAGATGGAGAAGATGGGATCTCTGAAGTTCTTTTTTCATCTCCGATTCCTGCCATTTTCATTTATGTTCACATTCTCCATAAAACTTCCCATAGACTGAAATTTCTGCATTGAAACCTTCCATGCAAGTTCTCGCACGTCCCATTTATTGGCTCTAACCCCTAAGAATCTTTTCATAGTTCAGTTGCCTTCTCCCCTCTGGAGACTGGAACAAGCTTTCTTGCTGCCCTTTTGAAGGTGGTGCCTCCTCACTAGACTACAGCCTGTACATCCAGTAGAGATGAGTGGTGGAAATCTAGTTTTGGGATTGCTAAGGTGCACCATCTTCTCTTCCCCTAGCTGAGAACTGTGACATTCCAGTTCTTTAGGAAAATAAATGCTGAGACTTGACCCTTCTATAGGAGAGAGCAAGAGGAAGTGTGTTTCAGGCTATTCTGGACTATCATCAGAGCAATAAGGGACTTGAGCAAAAATATTTTCTATTTTGCAGCTCTGCTTTTTTTTTTTTTAAAGGCCCTATTTTAGTCATGCCCTACAACTTGGGCTTATTTGAATCTTGCAGATTCTATCAATCGTGAACAAAATCAAAGGCATTCACCTTTGTAAGAGAGTCAGTCTACTGCATCTGGGAGGAAGTGGGCAGCTGTCCCTTCCCTCTCCCTGCTCCTCCTCCACAGGCACCCCCATGCCCATGTTCTAGCACTAGCATTACAGAGCAGCTGAATGTTTCTTCCCCACTTGCAGGCCTCTCAGGTGGGTGCGACATCAGTGATTCACTACATGGTGCGCCTGGTGCTGCTCACCCTCTGCGGCTGGGTGCTCTGCTGGACTTTGGTCAACCTCTTCCGCAGCCATTCTGTGCTCAACCTTCTCTTCCTGGGCTACCCGTGAGTGATACCACGTATCTACAGGGCAGGGGGAGAATAGCTGCTTGGGGGCATGAGCCACCACGGGGAGCAGAGCTGTTGGCTGTAATCTGTCCTCATTTTATGATTAAAGGGGAAGTAGGAGTGGCCAGGGGATGATGCAAGGAGGTAGTGCTGAGCTGGCAAAGCACATTGCCTCAGTATGCTGTTTGCATGAGGGGCCTTTACTGGGACTGGAGACAGCCCACTGGGATCATTGGTTCCATAAATGATATTTAAAGAAGCTTCTCTGCACAGCTGTTGAAGCTGCAGCCTCTAGCCTTTTACGGGGAAGAAGAATTGGCTACTGGCTTTTGGAGTGAGGGTTCCTATGTGGTGTTTCTCTCATAAGGGCCCTTGCTTCACGTTGGAATGGCTGTCATTTCAGCCCTTTTTTTCTTTCTTTCTCTGCAGGTTTGGTGTCTATGTTCCTCTGTGCTGCTTCCACCAGGACAGCAGAGCACAGCCCCTGCCTGCAGACTGTGGTTACTTGGTACAGGACCAGATGGTGGACGATGGGGCTTCAGCTGTCAGCAGCCTGGTCAAACCCAAAGATTTCCTCTCGCTTCTGTGGGAATCCCTGAGAGAACAGTTCAATAATCCTACGTCTATCCCCACCCACAGCTGCCCCCTTTCCCCAGATCTCATCCGCAATGAGGTGGAGTGCCTAAAAGCAGACTTCAACCGCAGGATCAAGGAAGTTCTCTTCAACTCCCTCTTCAGTGCCTACTACGTGGCATTCCTGCCACTGTGTTTTGTGAAGGTAGTTCTTCTCTGGCTCTCTCTGTGCCCCTGCCCGCCGTCTCCTGAATGTTGTGTGAATTGCTGCCAGGCCAGATTCCTGGTTAATTCCCCTTTTCTCTGTCTCCCCTTTGGCAGCCCGGATAGCGGAGCATGGCTGCATCCGGAGTGCACTAGTACTGCTCCTGGTTGGCGGATAGGTATTGCCATAAATGTGATGCACCTCTAGTCCCATCACCCCACTTACTAACTCCCCTTCTCCCACCCCTTGTCCTAGGCAGATGGATAGCTGTGTTCTTCCTAGAAAAGGGAACCTGTTGTTACCTGTCTCAGATCCAACATCCTGGCTTTCAAGTGCTTGGATCAGAGGCTTTGGTGGTCAGCCTGTTAGAAAACAGAGCCAACTAGGGTGCTTGGCAAGCTAAATCCAAGAACCTCTTGTCATTGTGGGGGTTGTACTTTTAATCTGTCATTTTTCTAACTTGAATGAGCTCCAGTTGGTGTAGTGAAGCGGGCAGGGCTCCACAATCCATGTAGCAGTCTTGGTGCAATTGGTGCTCCTGGGACAGTTCTGTGGCAAGCAAACCCCCTCGGTATCTGCTGCTGGAGGAGGAGAGGCACCAGCTGCAGCATCATCCCCTGCCCTTTCTCCTTCAGGTCAAGGAGAAGGGAGTCTTGAGTGTTTCCTAAGCTGTAACCCTCTGAAATCACCGGTCCAAAAGCGCATGCCTGTAGTGTGTGGTGTGGGTCTGCTGGATGCACATGCAGTACGTCCCTTGTCATTCCTTCCTCTGTTTTGTGACAGTGGTGCCAAGTTCTTGTCTGGTCTCTTTGCAGAGCACCCAGTACTACGACATGCGCTGGTCGTGTGAGCACCTCATCATGGTGTGGATCAATGCCTTTGTCATGCTCACCACTCAGCTGCTGCCTCCCAAGTACTGTGACCTGCTTCACAGATCAGCTGCCCACCTTGGCAAGTGGCAGAAGCTAGAACATGGTTCCTACAGCAATGCTCCACAGCATATGTGAGTGTGGGGATGGGGAGAGGTTGGCATACCCGGCAAGGGGATGAGAAGACATTCTAGTAAATAAGGAAATACAGCAGTGCTTATCTGTTGAGGATGCTTCTCCATTCCCCATGCAACTCTGCCGGTCTTTCTGTTCCCTAGAAACAGAAACATCTACTCTAGAGAGCTATCTGAGCTCTTCTGGTCACTGCTGGTTCCTTTCCAGAAAAAAACATGGAGATTCCTCTTAGCCACTGGAGAAGTAGCATGTGCAGGGACAGGGGCTGGCCCCCTCCAATGCAGCAGGCTAGGCTCTTGCACTGGGAGCCATTTCTTCACATTACTCAGAGTCCATCTGGTGGGCTTGTGATCCTCTGTGCTTTTCCAGCATGAGTTAGGACAGAGGCTTTGGTATTTTTCAAGATGCAGTCCATTCCTGTGAACCCATGTTCAGGGAGTTGGGAGCACAGATGCTAACACTCTGGCATTGTTTCCCCACAGCTGGTCAGAAAACACAATATGGCCACAAGGAGTTCTGGTGCGACGTAGCCGATGCCTGTATAAAGCAGTTGGGCCTTACAACGTAGCAGTGCCTTCAGATGTGTCCCATGCCCGCTTTTATGCAAGTATCTCTTCTCTTGCTTGATGACTTATGATTGTGGGAGGGAGGAGAGGCTCAAACGTAGCTGCAGCAGAGCAGATCATGCGGAACAGAGTTCAGTGCTGTGCAACAGCCTGTTGCTGCTAAAATACCCATTTGCAGCAGAGGGGCTTTCCCGTTACAGGATTACAGTGATGTCTGGGCAGGATGGAAGCCACGGCTGCCTTGTCAGCACTTGCTCATCACGGTGATGCAGCTCTTCCATCAGGCAGTGGCATATTCTTAAAGAGGGTTCTAGTCAATGTCTTCCAAGGAAACATTAAAGTATGTCAGCTCGCCAGTAGGTTGTATCACCCATCCTCCCCTTCTCAAGAAAAATGACACTTCTACATGTCTTGTTTCTTATGCTAGCGGTGGTTGGAGTACAAACATTTCTTCTTCCCAGCACAGTGGTCATTAGTTCAGTGGTGCCTAACAGCATTATGTATGTACCCCTCCCCACTTTAACACTGCAACAAATTATAGAAATCTGTCCTTTTTAACTGTTTCCCTGCAGTTCCTTTTTCATCGTCCATTACGGCTGCTCAACCTGCTGATTCTCATCGAGGGCAGCGTGGTCTGCTACCAGCTCTACTCATTGCTGCGCTCAGAGAAGTGGAACCATACCCTCTCCATGGCCCTTATCCTTTTCTGCAATTATTATGTCTTATTTAAGCTCCTCCGGGACCGGATAGTATTAGGCAGGGCATACTCCTACCCACTTAACAACTATGGACTCAAGGCACACTAGGCCGGCCAAATGTGTACCCCTTCTCTTTCCCTTCCCACAGGGTAGGGAGGGAACCTCAGAAAAAAAAAAATATTTTCGTACAGTTCTATTTTTTTCTTGCGGCGTTTATAAATATTTAAAATATTTTATATTTTGTATACTATTGTTTTTGTGGGGTGGGAAGGGAACCAGTGGCAATTAAATGTCGCTTTATAAACAAGGTGTTATTTTATATATATATATAAAAAAAAAATCAATGTGTATATACCGTATATCTATACCCATACATATATCTATGTGAAGCAACAGGATTGTGTGTGTGGTCACTGTGTCCGCTTTGCTCACACAACTGCCTTGCTATTGCATACAGTGGGGATAGAACTGCTGTTAATTAGGAACTGGTCTGCTGTAGAACTTGGATAAGTTAACAGCGAGGGGAAGAAAGGAAACACAGGGGCTTTTCACCAGGACAAGTAAAGTTTATCGTAGCAACCTCAGTACCAGGGAAGTCTTGCACTGGAAATGTGCACTGCTGTGATACCAGTTTAGAGAAAGGGAGGAAGCAGTGTGCAGAAAGACAGGCAACATTATTGTCAGTCAGTAAAACCTCTCAGTTCTTTCTTCTTCCCACTGTTAGTATGATGTGAGTATTATTTTTGAAAAACACCAAACTCTTTACTTTAGCTCCTATCATTCCTCCTAGCAACTTGAGCTCCCTCACTTTGCCCAGAGAATGAATTAAAGATTGAAATTATTATTTTGGGGTCATGTGTCATTTAGGAAGGGATATGAAATAAATAGCTTCATCTGGAAGGACTGTAGTTGAATATTTAAAACATCCATCTCTAATCCCATGAGTAATAGCATTAAATTAGGGAATATTCAGTCACTTCCTTCAAGCAGTAACGTTCCTGGCAGAAATTTATTCTTGTCAAACACTTATGAACTCCCTTATTGCTATACAATGCATTTCAGCAGTGTTTCACTCTAAGGTATGTTGGTAGTGTTTAATAACTTAGCATTAATAATAGAAATATTTACTTTTAAACTGTTCTTCATAAAGCTGAACTATACTAGAATCTAGTGAAAAAAATACGTGTGGCAGTATCACATAGGGGAATTAAAAGATAAAAAACAGTATCAACCATATAATTAATTTAACTGGATGCTAGGGACAGCTGATGGTAAGAGTTGATGTTTTAACTCAGGTAATTAAGGAGAAGATGGCAATACAACGTTCTTCCATTCAGATGCCATCTGAACTTAGCCATTAGTAAAGTGCTAGCTCTGCTTAAAGAGTGGATATGTATGGGGGAAAAAAAACACCCAAACTGTACTGAGTCTGGGAGAAACTGCAACTACTTCCTGTTCCTTCTTTCCTTCCAAGCTGAGTAAGAATACAGTTATCTTCTCTGCTCCTGGCTATATGACAGCTTCTCCAGCAGCCTGATCACAAGCCCAGGATACCTGGTGAGCCCTGGACCAGAGCTTTGAATCAGAGTTGATGAGGATTCGTGCTCTACTTTTTCTTACCCTTGCATATAAGGCTGAAGGTAGATAGGACAGCTCATGCAGCGAGCACACCCTTACTTTGTGCGACAGTTAGACTGACCTTAGGCTGTTTGTAGCGTAAGGAACAGAAGCACAGCAACATTTCCATAGCTACAGGCTTGCTGTATTGCTGTGAGGAACTATCTAAGGGGCCAAAAGACAAAACTAACTAATTGCAGTTGTGTTAAGATCCTCTTCATCATAAGGGAGCTAGGCATTATTTTCTCTTTCTCCTCCTCACAACAGTACCTTTGTTATATCCTGGAGCAGGAGGAGTTTGGTGAGGTTTAAGGTCTAGAGATTGCACCTTTCCCTGCACAGTAGTATAAACTGCTCGCGTGCAGTCCTGTAGATGCAATTGTATTCCATCTTTACACAGGACCCTTACATGGAAAGGGGTTCCAGAAGATAGTTGCAGCTTCCCCTGTTGGCAAAAACACAGTGAGGAACTAGCTAGCACAGTTGGTGTCCCCAGTATAAACTGGACCATCCAATAACAAACAGGGAGCAGAAACAATGTCTGCTAAGCATCAGTGCCTGCTTAGATCAGTGTTCCTCCCCATTCCTCAAATGGGCCTACTACTAAGCCTTATTCAGGTGAACACTGAAAACAAGTCTGCTCTAATACTCAGTCAGGTCACACTAGGGAAAAAAAAGAAAAGAAAAAAAAAAAGAAAGACTTAGTCCCCTTCTTGGTCACTCCATCATGCAAGGATGTCATAATAAATGGCTGGTTTTTTTGTCTGGTAACGGAACTGCTCTAGCTTCAGGCCAATCCTCAGAAGAACAGCTTCATCCCACCATTTTGCCATGACCTGGGAGAAGACGAGAGAGAGGGAGAGAGAGAAAGGAAGTGGGGGAAGGGGGGAGGAAAGTAGCATCATCACATACAGATGCTCTTGAAAGCCCTAGAAAACAATTTCTTTTTCCCCCAACAGCACCAAAAGGACACATGCTTTTTTTCCCCTATTACCTCAGTAAGTATGGCATCACTGCATTTGGGATAGAGGCAGCTGTGTGATTTGTAATTATAAGACATGGACCTTTCATATACATGAGACCCATTTCAAGAGGGAAGGTCTTAAAAAATGAGAAATCAGAGAGGAAAGAGTAGTGACAAATATTGGGTACTGACACAAACAAACAAGAAGACAGATAAGTCTACCTCCCAGATATCTGAAGAGTCCTTCTGCCATTCAGGAATGAGTTTCTCTGAGGCAAATCTCTTCACCCACCAGTTAAAACTTATTACCAGTACCTGCCAACTCCTCGAGTGTGTTATGTGGAACAGCAGGAACCTGGTTATAGTGGTTCAGGACAAAGTCAGCTGGGGATTTTGTGACCCAGCATTCACAAAGAGCCAATACTCACCTGGAAACTGATGGGAAGCCCAGCAGCAGAATATCCAATGGGGACCACAAGGCCTGGAATCCCAGTGAAGTTACCAAGCTGCATGAACCTGGGAGAAAAGTTGTTGTCAGCATTCCTGCCTTAGGACAGCAGCAAAGTTGTCCTTTGGGGAAAGGCAACTAGGATCAATCTCTCCTGCTCTACAGACTGAGCTCCTTCAGCTAGTGCAGCTAGCCTCCAGCTGTTCCCAAACTTGTTACCATAGTGCAAGCAGCACTCTTTTTACCTCATGGACCGGACTGTGAAGGACAGATCGCTGCTCCCAGTCAAGAGGTCAGATTCGTAGATTCTTGGGGCAGTGCAAGCAACAGCTGTGGAGAGATCACAAATTTAAGAGGACCTCAGGACATCATCTTGTTTAACCTTCTGTCTCAAGGATGGTCAGCTAGAGCAGGCTGCCCAGGACCATGTCCGAATGGCTTTTGAATATCCCCAGGGATGGAGATTCCACAGCCTCTCTGGGCAACCTGATCCAGTGCTTAAAGAGCAAAGGAAGAGTCAGGCAGTGGGCAACCTTCAAGGAACAGCTCAGTTCATTAAAGCCATGTTTGACATACATTGGTGATGCAAACTCACACCCCTGCAACACAATCAAGTCACTGGGATTTATGAATTAAGCAGTTAGTTCCTTTTTAGAGCAAGAACATTTGCATACATAGGAAGTAGATGTCCAGTTCCTCCTGTGTAAATGTGCTGGCTCTGCAGCTCCCATTTCAAATACCAAGGAGTTTCTCATGGTCATGGATGGCTATAGGCAGTAAGACTAGAAATACACAGCAAATCTAGAAATACACAGCAGTCTTTCTAACCAGACTGCATTGGCTTCTAAAGGCTTGAGGCACAGCAAAGTATTTGCACAAAAGTCATGCCCTTAAAGTTGGGGAGGGGAAGTTAATGGAGTGACTGTTCTTAAAATGCACCACAGCTTTTGGGGACCAGCTGTTTGGCCAAGACTGCCAATACCTGGTGTAAGGATACAGTTCACAGTGGTGAAGATCTCTTGCAAAAATCGCATGCTCCGAGTTCTCTGTCGATTTGCCTGCAAGCAGAGAGACCACTGTCTGACTGGGCCCTCTTGATTCATGAGGCTCACGTTTGATGTTGACAGACTCTGCCCATCAGAACTTACGCCTTTGCAAAAGACAACACCATTCCTGCAGTTTGGAATCAAAGATGCAGGACTAGTCCAGATGGTGTGTCCTCTGTGGTGCCCCACCATTCAGCATGCTTTCACAGCAGAAAGCAGTCCAGCTGGGTGATAACCTCCCCGTACACAAGGTAAGAGAAGCCTCTACCCCACCTTTACAATTTCACTAGGTGCCTCCCTTCAGCCTTCACCACAGTACGTTCCCTACCGTAATATAATCCAGAGCTGTGAACTGGGAAGCCAAGGCCAGGTTAGCCCGAGTGTCCAAATTCTGAAAGAGAAAACATCGATCATGGCTCTGCTTGCAAGAAACTGAATGTGAAGCCCAGGAGTTCTCTTCCAGGCTCGGTCTACTATATCAGTAGTCACCCAACAGGTGATTTGTCATAGAAAAAGCAGGAGACCCTCAGGTTTCTCACTGACATGACACTTGCTCTGTATCAGCCAGGACAATTACTGCCACTGATCCAAGCTGCTGCTACTTACCATTTCCTGGAAATGTTTATTGAAGTCAGGTTGCAGGAAGTCCCTCATCTCGCTGAGAATGCAGATTGCATGTGCTACTCGAACTTCCTCCATCTCTGGAAGAAACACTTCAACCACGCTGGCTCCCAAACTCTTCAGGTGCTCCACAGCTGCATACAGAACAGGTAAAACAGCATCCCTGAGTTCACCAAACTTCATAGAAGGGCTGCAAATCTCTACCCCCTTAAGAAGTTAGAGACCCCATAGGCCATTACAAGGTAAGCATCTTCAGTGCATCATGTGGCATGCAGACTGCTGCAGCAGCTTCTCATAAGTAAAAGCCTTCAGCCTAACTAGAACTCAACATCCCAACAGGGCAGGGGCTTGCAGACAGGTTCCTAACATACCTGGCACATTTCAGGCAAGTTCAACTCCTCCCTCTAGCCCCCGCAGTTAACCTGAAGAGTAAAGGTGGACCAACAATGCTTCCGAGCACTTGACATGACTGGTATTCTATCAGCATGAAGTGGTTATTTAGCATCACGAGATTCCCATTCAAAGCCTCTTATGAACCATTATGGTAGAGGAACCCAGGGGATACTCAGGAGACCAGGTCAACAGTACAGGTTTACTAAATCCTGATGTACTTTAGTAAGGCTGAACACCAAGATTTCAGGAAAAGTGAATCTTCTGCAGCCTAAAAAGAATCCACATCTTTCTTTGTCCCCAACTTCTTTATAAATACCCAAGCGTGCCTATTTCACTGGCTTATGGTGCATTTCTTCTAAGAAAACTCTACACCCATAGAAGCGTGAGTGTCTATTGAAGTAAGGAGGCTGAAGAAAATCCAGGCAAACAAAGCCTGAGTACTGTGAACTCTCTCGGCTCCAATGTGTAGGAGGCCAACTACTTACTATACCAGGCATTGTAGAGTCTTTTGCCCCACCCCCAAGTACTCACCAGGGTCAATTTTGCTTAGTCTAAAATCTGACAAAGCCACCCTAAAGGCACCATTTGGCTGATTTCAAGGAAATACCAGAGGACTCAATACATCACAAAGACCTAGCCCTGTCTTTCCTACTGAACATTATGTTGTGAAACAAGTCCCTCCCTTAGAAGTCTTTTACCACCAAAGCTTGCAGAGTAAGTATTACAAGCACAGATCTGTCTTTATACAGACAGAGGCTTAGCACACTGGACTGCATTCTTCCATTGTAACCTGACTAGCCTACAACTGCCGAGCTTTTTAACCCTCAGCAGTCAGGAGAGCTTCCCTAATACAAAGCTACTGCTGTTTGTCCAGCCAGACCTTTTTAAACATCTGCCTTCAAGGACTTCAGGCAAGATCTTTTTAATGCATATGTAAGAGCAGCACCAAGTGATACCTTGACATCAGGCATAGTAAGAGACAGACTTTTCCTCTTTACCTTTCTCACAGATGGACAGAACTTCATCGTCACATGCCTAGAGAATAAAAGCAAAGAACTAAGTAGACTTTAGTAACCGCCCTCTTCTCCTTGGTGAGCACACTCACCAGGACTTTGGTCTTCATGGCAATTTCCTTGCTCCTATCCCTAATAGTAGTGAAACACAGCCCTCCAGGACTGCCTTAGGCCACCTGCTCCACAGCTTGCAGGTCATACCCCTAAGGAAAAGGAAAGGTCATCTTTTCCAGAGGAGAGGATATTCCTCCTCTGCACTGGGGCAGAGCCAGAAAGAGCCCTTGTTTTCCTCCAGGGAAGAAATCCTGAGCACATTTGTGGGGTTGCATTACAATTGCCAAGCAGTACTAGCTTGCAAGCCCCGTTGCCACATTAGAATGATCAAGTATCACGTAGTCAGCTACAGCATTGCCACCAAATGGATACACTTAATTTTCCTCATTTGATTTTAAACCAACTGCCTTTTGTAATCAGTTCAGAAGCACTGCTTCCAATAGAAACAGCAGTATAAGGAAGCACACTGCCATCACCTGTACAGTCATTACCTTGCCTCATGCCTCCAACAGATTTTTCCTCAAAGACTGCCTTAGGAAAAAATCTATCCCTGTCGACGTTTTCACCCAGAGTATATTCTCTTCCAATTACAGGACTAAATATGAGAAGCTCTAACAATGACAGGCAAGAGAACAGTGAATGCACTGAATTCCTTTAAATTCTCTTTTTGCAAAGCAGCAGAAAGAAAGAGATAGAACAGGCACCTTAAAAAATGTCCAGTCCACTCCCAGTTTTAAGCCTTTCAGGTCAGTAGCACACATATCCGATAGGGTTGCTTTGGGCTGTTTTAGTCCTGCAGGGAACAAACAAGAGTTCCTCCTTTTATGTAGGATGCCTCTAGGAAGGCAAAGCACCTGGGCTCTGGGAGAGAAAGGGCTCACCTACCATATGGATAGAGCGGATCTGGCTCAGCAAGGATACTGTAAACAATGGCTGCATCTGCTACTGAGGTACAGATAGGTCCTGCAAAAGATCAGTTATAAAAATGTGACAAGATGTAAATGGTACCCTTCCTCCCAAGGTCTTTTGTAGGCACAGATCGCCTCCCCTGTGAGAACACCAAACAGCAAGGTCCCTGAAGTGGAACAGAAGTTCTTTTACCTACACTGACCGTGGAGTAGGAGAGTGGCAAGCTGCCATAAGAACTGATGCGCCCAAATGTGCCTAGAGAAAAAGAAATGGGCAGTTAGCCAGGTATCAGCAGTCACTGGCAAGATCTGACCTAGATGGCTCTGATACCTCTAGTCAGTAAGCAACATACCCTGCTAGTCACTTACGTTTGCTGTTTCAGAGCCCAGTCACTCATCTTTCAGTACCCTGTTCTGCCGACCACGATCTGTCTCATCAGTGAAAGAGACGGGTTCAACAAATAGTGAAACTGTTTTCCCCATAAGAAATCATTTAGCTGAGGGGAAATATGTGCAGGGACATTTTGAAATAAATGCATTTAAATATGCAGAAGCAGCATCTATGGTGTGGGGGATGGAGAGGCAGCAGCAGGATTATCAACAGCAGGAGATACCACCCCCTGGGAGATCTCACCCACTTCACCAGTGAGACCTCATGCCTAACACCAGTTGTCTTCTGTGAGTACTCGTATCGCCTTTCTGAACAGTTAGATTTTTGTCATTGTCATCATTATCTTCCTCAGATGAATCAAAATTAATCAAGTTGATCACATGTGAAGGATAGAAAAATAGAGTAATGGCCGAGTTATCTGCCCTCAAATGAAGCAGCCAAGATCCTTCAGAATGATAAACCGCTCCCAAAAGCCGGCATCTCTTTCAAGTGACAATCCTGTCTCACCACCTTCCATGCTGCAGAAACTGCCCTGTGCATTTCTTATGTCTTGTGCACATTCTCCTCGATTACATTAATTCGTACTGCAAAAACTGCTACCTCTTCTAACACTGAGATAAGAGGGAATAGCTACATCCCAGTTTCATACAAGCCTATTACCAGGTTTAACTGGCCAGATACAAGTCTGAGCAGCATCAACCTCTCCATGTAATTGGGGTTACGGCAAACCATTGTGGCTGGAGATGCTTTTCACCAGCTCACTACAGACACAGATGCTGGGAACACCTCTTGGCAACAAATGAATATTGAAGAGGGGTGAGTGAGTAGCAAAAAAAGCAGCACCCATGTTTTGTTTAGCATTTGACTCAAGTAAGTTCAGGTTTTTTTAACATCTTTTCAATAGTCAGTACTGAGAATATGTCCGCTGTGCCAGTCCAGCTCACATGACTCTCAGGGTGTTACACTCCAGGGTTTCTCTGGTCAAGTTTTGCTTGACAGGAATTAATGGACTGTGCCTAACTTGTTTGTGGCATCCTCAATGCAGCGAACAAGACACACACTCCCACGATGATTAAATGACTCTACCTTTCAGCCCCACCACACCACAGAATGAAGCAGGAATCCTCACAGAGCCACCTCCATCTGTGCCAATAGCCACCGGGCAGAGACCTACAAAAAAAACGCCCCCACACGGGCCTGTGATCAGAGACATCATGTTGCCCTGTCCATTCTACTAGCAGCTGTAGCCAAGACAGCACACAGAGCGCTCTGTTCAGCTAGAAGTTCTCTCCAGCTTCTAAACCCCCTCGTAAAAACTAAATGCCTGAGGTACTCTGGCTCAGGACCTTCTTCCCACCACCTCTGATCTCCATTTAGGACCACCTACCTGCTGCTACAGCTGCTGCTGACCCACTGGAGCTCCCACCTGTGAAGTGGTTAGGCTTGTAGGGATTCCTAGGGATCTTGTGGTACCTGAAGCAGACAAATAGTGTTGAATCTTTTCCTAGGAAGGACCACATGCACTACAGGGCAGGAAAAGATCCAGAAACACAGCTCAGGGATTCTGATTTCTTAGTAAAGAGGTACCATTTAATCCCAGATAATGCTATGTCCCTAGAAAACAAGATGCAAAAAAGACTTCTGCCTCAGAGCCCAATCTCGTTATCACAAGCAGCCTATCCAAAAGGCAGGCTCAAAGCAACAGAAAGGATGCCGCTCCAGCTCTTCTGTCTGCGACAGCCCTGTGCCATTACTGCATGCCACAGCGCATTATGCGATTTCAAAAGGTGGAGCAGTTGGTGGCCAGCAATTCTTACAGACAAGCAAGTCAGCACCCCCACTCTACCCTTTATCCCAGAGCAACAGCTCCCAAAGTCTCCAGTCTGACCACAGTCCCCAGACACCAGAGACCTGCCAGGCAGCAGGGTATCCAGCCAGCCTCACACAGTGAGGAAATGCCCTGGCATGTTGTTGCAGCTGACGGGGGAGCCCCAGTTCCCTCCAGCTGCACGTGCACAAAGCATGGCTCTACACATGCCTTATCAAGGCTGTGAGGACCACTGCTCTGGAATAGCAGTTCTCAGCATGGCTATAGCTGGAGAATTCTCAACAGTAAAGCAAATTCCAGTGAACCTGTTTTAGCTAGGAAATAAAATAAAAACACTACATTATCCTGAGATGACTGTACATTTTCTCACCATTCTGGGCCTTTAGCCATTACTGTGACTAAGCATTAGATTACTATTTATCTATTTTCTGTCACCACTTTTGTCTACCACTCGTCCTGTAAACATTCACACCTCCAGGCCTGTAAGACCTGGCAAACCAAGTTCCTTATTCAGCAGACACCACTCTGCTTCTCTCCTTCCTTTGGTTTCAGGTGCCTTCAGGCTTCCACAGCTAGTCTGACCCTCAAATCTACAACGCTGGGTTTTTATACACCCAGGGTTCTCCTTGCACAGGGTGCTTCCGTCAGTTTTATTCTCACATGCTTGCCCTATTTTTGTAGCTTTCCCTGACAGTGCTGGACAGGCTTTTAGGTCTTTCTAGACTGGGGGGGGAAAGAGAGGCAAAAGGGATTTTTACCTATTAGGGTTGCATCCAGTTGTTCCAGTCCCTAGTTCATGCATGTTTGAGACCCCAATAATGATAGCCCCAGCCTCTCGCAGCTTCTTGGCCACAGTAGCATCTTCTGTTTCAGGCTCTGTCCCAAGATACACTGTTCCCACTCGGTGATGGTAAGGTACCTTAGCAAGAAGACACCTTATTATTCACCCTAAAACCCTGGCAAGGTAGGCAGGCACGTGTGCCTGTGAAGCATGCACACTTCAACTCCACAACAGATCCCAGATATTAGGACCCACAGAGGTAAGTAGGGGCTACAAAGCTTCACTCTTCAACTTGTCCTGTGTTGGTTTCTGTTAGGAAGGACACTTAACCCTTTGATATGTAGTCGTCCTCCCATGCAGATGAGTCCTTTCAATACCATGACACAGAAGAGCAGAAACACATAGATCATCAAAACGTCTGCCTCCCTGCAGCGATGCAACTGCTATGCCCAGAGGCTGCAAAACAGTCACCTTGGCTCCACAGCACATAGGAGCATTATTTTCCATTTTTCTACAGACAGAGCTGCAGCATTTCAGATCTGCAGTGCTTTGAAGCAAGGCACCAAGATTAGACGAATGCCAAAATACCAGATGGACTAATTTTCAGGATATGCTAAGTACTCTTTGAGGCAGCAATGGAAGAATCTGTACACAAACAGGACTCCCACCCTATGGGTAGGTCTCTGCAGAACCTACAACGGCTTGATGACACTGTCAGGAGCATTTAATGGTAACTTGTTAGGCCACAGGCCAAACTCCTTGTGAATGGGGATTTTCAAAGTAACCTGTATATTTCCGACACGTCCTTTAAGGTAAGCAGAGAGGGACACTTTGCCGGTGGAGCAGAGGGAGTGCCTGAGAAATACAGGCAGTTACACCCACTGCTACAGATGCTTTTATACATTCTCATTTCATCAGAAGAGGGACTGTTTCCCACCCCCACCCTCTACTTCCCACGGATTAAAGAGATCAGTACGAGATACGAAACACGTCTGCTGTACCCAAGATCTGTCTTCACCTGGCAAAACTTGTTAATCTAACTCATTACAAACATATTCTCAGGCTTTTGCTGAGGAGTTGGCCTTAAAACCTCATTGGAGCTGGGCTTTAAACCTCATTGCGGTGAGCTGTCCATGTTGACCACCTGCAAGATGAACTGACAGCTAGACAAGGAAACTCACCACTTTGAACTCTTCTTTCAGACACACTGGGATGCCATCCAGATAAGACAGGGTACATTTATTCCTGTAACGAGCAGTGGAGGCCTCAGCCATCTGCACAGAGGAAAAATAAAAAGTGTATATTATATATATATTTAATTGAGCCAAAGGTCATTATCAGTATCAGAATGGATACCAAAAATGGCTTTCTCAGTCTGCTACTAAGCCAAACTATAAAAGTTTATTTCTTCTTCCACCATATGCTGGTGGGAAATTACTACTTGGAAGCATCTATGCTAATGGATGACACATAGGCACAGAAGTCCCATTTTAAACATAGTCGTCCAGCAGGAAACAGAGAGCTTTAATGCTATCTCTCTTTGCAGGAAGAAAAGAAAACTTGTTTGTAGTCCTCTACACAAGGAGGGAGGAAAAACATACATATTTATCTGTGCAGTATATCAGCAGAAGAGCCTCTGCCCCTTCTAATGGATGCTGCTGCTCTTGGGGTGGCAGAGGTCCCTTTCCTACCGGAGGCAGACATTACCAGCATTATTTGCTCCTGGTTCCATTGCACTATCGCTCTGAGTGGGGGCGTGGATTTGTCGCAGTCCTCCAGCATGGCAATGATGTTCTTTGCTACTTGAGATGGCGTCAGCTTCCCACTCCTACAGGACAGGAGAAGTTGGGACCTTGTTACAAGACCCTCACACCACACCCACACACAGGGTTTGTCCCTCATGTAGCAAGATGGCAGCTGTCACAGCTGTAAGCAAGAACTACATAAGAATCTGTGTGCGGTGATGATTTCAACACAGTTGACACCACCAAGACAGAAGACTCCCCTCCTTAAGTGGAGAATTTGCCTACACAGCACACCCCCAACCCTTAGAATAGTGGCAGGAGCTAGGAGAGTTACCAAGATATTCCTGAACCACCAGATAAACAGGGAAGGGCAGCTGACAGTTTTACAGAGTCCTCAAGCTCCTGAAGCTATGAAACTCCCAGTACCATGAACGAAGACCAAGAGGTCAGCCTCCCCTTTCTACAGGTCTCCCGTTACAAAAAAGGGGCTCCCAGCAGTACTGTCATAACCCACCTTGAACAAACAGGCCTTCCCTTCCTCCTGGTAAAAGGCTACGTTACACCACAAACATCTATCTCTGGCTGACGCAAAAGCCTCACAGTCAGGGTGCACCTGTAACACCAGACTGCGGTGTCAGCCTTCTGCTCCATGGCCACAGCCTGCTAGTAGAGATGGTCCTTGAGGAAGCATTGCCAGGAGCGCAAGAGGATTTATCCGAGCACTCCACATGTGGCACATGCCTCACAGGCAACCAGGAGTTACCAAGCAGTCAACGGCTTGTAGAACCCGATAGTCAGAGATGTGCTCCCAGCTCTTTCCAAGCTGGACACATTTACTGGGTGAAAGCAGGCAAACTGCTCACAGGAGCACAAGCAGTGGGGAACCAAGTGATTTTTCAAAGACGCACAGTATGTGCAACTCGCATCATCCATGTGAACCTTCCTCTCCTTCTCACTCATGTTTGGGCAAACAAGGTATGTAGAAATCTCCCCCAGACAAGACTGACAATAAGCCAAGGAAAAGAGCATTTAAATATCCTTGCAGGGCTTGTAAAAGTTGTGCCAGCTTTCCCAGCTGGCTTTCCTTTGTAACTTTATTAGCGGGAAAGGACTGCAGAGGGTGATGATAAACAGCGGTATCTCAAGGACAATCCTAAGAAAGAGAGGCCTAAGAGCTTGTGGAACAGTGGCAGCTCACAGGAGAGGAACAGGTGAGACAGGTTGTTTCCAGACTAATCTCACCTACCTGTAGCAGTCCAGGTAGTCTTTGATCCCTTTGAAGCTAAACCCATTGCTAGCAGAATCAGACCTGCAAAGAAATGATTAAAGGGGCAACTGTGAACCATCAAAGCCACCTCTGTTTAGACCTGTAGACTTCGGCATCACAGTCCAGTGCAGGTTTGGGCATCACTGACAGTAAACCTGCTCATCACTGTTTGGACCGCTAGCCTATGCTTTTCAGCTCACACTGTCACAGACTCCTTGCACACATGCCAGACACTAGACACTCTAAGGGTGCCACAGAAACAAGGGGTCAGTCTTGCTGACACGTTCTAGTTGCTTCATATTTCTACTGCAATACAACACTCATTAAACTGTTCAAAATTTATTCCAGGTTCACATTTGCTACTCACCACTGCAACATTACAGAATAGCTAGAACATACTGGTAAAACTGCTCCCAAGATCTTGTCACAAGTTCGATCCAGAGATAGCCGGCAGCACATACGATGTGTGGTGCAGGAAGGGGAAAAGACACTATGCAGCACGCACAAGGATACACATCAGCAAGCTGCTTTAAAACCAAGTCAATGGCTCTAGCACATAAGAAATAAACCATTTCTCATCACAACAGGATTAACATAAGATCATGTGAAGAGCTAGCTACAATTACTACTCCTGTAATGTCTCCATGTCATCACCCAAACCAGAAGCCAAATCCTGGAATAGGACAGCACATGGCACCATAATGTGCTACGCAGGGAAGAGGTAAGGCTCCAGTAACCTGCCCTGTATGTATCACTGGTGGAGGTGGGGACACAAGAACCAGAAGGCTGCACTCACCCTGACCAATGCCTGCAGGAAATATATCCCTCCCTCTAAAGTGAAGGAGCTGAAAGTTTTTCCTTGCTCTAGTTTAAGACCTCGAGCAGGGAGCAAGCTTAATCCTGCTAAAAGCCAAGATACATGCAGAGAACCTGAGATGCTGACAAAGTACAGCTCACAAACATTTTCAGTAACTACTGGATAGGCCCACGAGGAAGAACCAAAACGAGATGAGGAGAGCATTCATAGCAGCCCAGCTGCTCCCACCTCAGCATCAGACCTCAGAAGACATGTAAGCCTGAGTAACGTTTTGCCTGGAATCTAGTGGGATTTAATCAAGTACAGGCTGCAGTCAAGATGCCGAACAGGCTTTTACCCAAGCAATGTAACTAACAAAGCCTGATTTCTTGTGGATCTTTTTCTTTATAACCCATGTACCTTCTCTCCCTCAAGTAACCCCTGTGTTCTCTTTGAGATTCACTGCAGGCAAGAAATGCCACACCTGCAAACTCATTTCAAGGGATGTATGCACTGACTAGCCAACCGCTAGGTATATCTGCTCTAACAATGCAACCAGAGCCCTGGCAAGGGAAGAATTTGGTCTCTCCTCAATAAGCAAGCTCCCTGAAACTTGCAGAAACTTTGCATTGCTTGTAACTACCAGCTATTTATAAGTTACAAAAGGAAAGATGACTGACAGCACTATTTGTTCTGTAAAATAGCTGGGTGTGGAAAAAGATTTTAATCCAGATTACTGACGACAACAGCTTCCCACTGATATAACAGTGCCAAGATGAGTGTTCTTCCACTCCACTCTTACACATCATATACTGACCTTGCAGCTATCAGTTGCTCGATAATATCTGAAGTGCTTTTAGCCTCAGACTTGTCTTCTGCAACCTCCGCAGCAACCTCCGGGATAAACGTGGGATCTTCATGAATGTCAAGTGAACGCATGAGCGAGAAGTTGTTCAGCCTGAAAGAGAGTCACTGCTAGAGTTGCAAGCTCCACCACGACTAATTTTTCAGACTGTTCAGAGGGAACCTTACCCAAGAACATTTTGTTTTAGCAGTCTGCTCTTACAGCAGGGAGTTGCAACAGTTACAAGATAATCTCTCACACCTTTCTTAAAGGCAGCATCAAATCTATTCTGCTTGCCTAACAGAGCCTCCTACCTCTTGACATAAGGCCAGCCAGCCTCTGTAAAGCCAAGCTGAGAAAGAAATGGTGAAAGTCTTCGATTCACTTGAATAAGACATATCACCACAGACCAAAGAGTACAGGAATGGAAAGGGAAAAAAAAGGAGAAAGCAGTATAAGCCATACATTCAAGCACTAATTCTGTTAAAAGAGCACCTCTTCAGACTTCTCCATGACCTGCTTCAACATGGTTCATTTGCAACCAAATACAACCAGCGCAAGTCCAGGGCTTGGACCATGTAAAGGAAAGAAATCAAGACCCTGTCATAGCTGTCAAGGAATGATCTACTGTATAACAGCAGTGACGCTTGTCTGGGACTGATTCACATGCCCCAAACAAAAATTCAGGGGTACCAGTTGTGTGTAATACATTTCTCAGTGTCCTGGGATCTGCACAGATCATCCATCAAATGACAGGCAAACTATGTGAGCCAAGCGTGAGCTTGAGGTTCCCAGCACCTCTTACCTGACTGGCTTAGTGCAATGTACACTTGAAAGCACAGTTTCTAAACAACAACGTGAAAGTGAGAGAAGGAGAAAAGGCTGACCTAAATAGTGGGTAACTTTAAAAAGAACATACTAAAACCTCTGAACTTCATGTCTGGCCTCAATTCCCCACAACAACTATTCTTTTACCACTACTGGTGATAAACAGCAGATTTGCACATCCACAAGCTTTGAAAAGAAAGACTGCTCTTTAGCAAAAGAACAGAAAGGCAAAGAGGCAAGCTGGCGAATTTGGTTTCTATGCACTTGCCCGAGTGTGAAAAAGGTTGATTCCTTCTGATAGAGGCCCACTCAAACCAGAGTAGTTTAAAAAAAAAAAATCTAGTAAACAACATCTATGAAAATCTTGCTGACTGTCTACTCAAGTTATGCATCTTCCCTCTTAGAAAAGGTCATTTCAGATAACCCGCAAGTGGTGCACAATGCAAGTGCCTTTAAAAGAAAAAAAAAGGAAAAGGAACTTGGAGGGGAAGAAACCTCCCCACTCTTACCTTATTAAGAGCGGCAGTAAGCAGATCTGTCCAAAAGCCTAGAAGAAAGCAAGCAGAAACATTGGTTTGCAGTAACTTTGACCTGAACACCTTCCTCACTAGACAAGGAATGCTGGATGTGCTCACAATTGCTGCAGTCACAGAGTACCCTAGAGAGCACGCAATGCTATGTAGTAAAAAAATAGTACAAATGCTTGTATTTCAGAGGCCACGAAACTGGCCTGAAGTGCTTCTCCCCCCCCATATTTATACAATTATAAAGAGAGTATTCTTCTGGCTCTCCTGCCTTTGTCCTTCCCTGACGCAGCCCAGAAGCAGCCTGTAACTGCAGGCTGCAACACTCTTAAGAGGCATCTATGTAGCTCCCATCCACTATCTTCATGTTCCACAGATTATGCAAACATAGCACAAGGTAGACACTTCTTTTGTTCATCCTACTGTTAGGATCTTTCCTCTCGCTCAACCAGCTCCTGCAGTAAACAGAGTTAACTCAGAAAAGCATGGGAAATTTAGAGATTCTGTGGTAGCAGACAGCTGAAAACACTCTTTGAATACCTTGGTTCCCAGTGTAGAGATACCCTCAGTCCCAAAGAGACCAGCCCTTGTTCTAGCCTGTCCTAATAGCTCAACAGGGGATTTCAAAGACATGTTAAGGGATGTACAAATACAGTACAAGTCTGAAGCAAGACTCACACTCGTAGATCCGTGAAGCGATATGTCGCCTCACACATTACATAAGAATTACTGCCTCTTCTTGAAAATGCATGGCTCCTAATCTACATCTAATCTAAACCAGCACAATCCTGTAGGAGATTGCGAATCTCATGTCCCCCCTCCAAGGGGATGTCAGGAAAGATAACAAGCCCAAGGCCATGCACCAGAAGCAGCCAGAAAGCAAAGAATAAAAACGTATTCTGGTATATCTTGGAAGAAAGCCTCTTGCAAGGTATTCTCACGAATAAAGCCAGCGCATTGCTAGCCTTCACCCCAGGCCCACCCAGCCTCCAAGCTCCGCAGCAGGTCACTCTGCTGAAACGCGGCTTTCGTGCCCAACCTTGACACCTGCTCACAGGGAAAGGCCAAGCAACAGCAACAAAACTGACCTGCTTTCGGGTGGGCAACGCTGCAAGGCAGGGGACGCAGGCTCTCCTCCCCCCAGCCCCCTGCCACCGCCCTCACACCTCCTCCGCACCAGCCGCAGCGGGACGTGGCCCGCAGGCCAAAGCCCACCTGAGGGGAGCACTGGGGGGACATGCTGCCTTCGAGGCTTTCCTGAAACCCCCACCCAGAGGGCCGCAGGGCCCAGAGCCCCTCACGCCGCAGGGCCGAAGGACGGGCCCGGAGCCCCTCACACCTGAGGGAAGCTGATGGCTGCTGGACTCCGCGTTTGGTGCTGGCTGCGGGCTCTCCGCGCCCCAAGACACGACGCCCTCAGGCAGAGGCCAGCTCGCTCTCTCCTCACCGCATCCCAAAGGCGCGCAGGGAGCGCCACAACCTCCCTCCAATTCCCCAGCAAACCCACCGCTCACCTTCCCACCCAGCCCCCCTCTCTCCGAAGCCCTTGGTCCCGCTTTCCCCGAGCAGCCGCGGGTTTTACTGCTCTGTTCACCCGCTCCCGCCGCCCCGACTCACCGTGTTGACCACATGAACGAAGAGCCGCAGCCCGGAGCCGCACAGCCGCGGGGCCCACTGCGGAGAGGAGGCGAGAAGTGAGCGCCGGGCCCCGCTCCCCGCCCCCCAGCTCCCCCCCGCTCCCCCCCCAGGTACCGGTACTACCAGAACGCCTGTGCCCAGAGCTACTCCTACGCCTGGGGGGCGTGGGCGCGCTGGGAGCGGGAGCTCGACTGGATGGCGCTGAGCGGC
>JAVJGI010000060.1:4051203-4083261 GCA_035590275.1 Ibycter americanus | reverse complement strand
ACTGCGACTGGGCTCTGTGTTAGCAACCTCCGGGCCTGAAATCAATAGAGGTGTCAATAAAGGTGGCTGCCGGGCCTGGGAGAGTGAGCCCCAGCTGCTGCAGCGGGCCGGGCTGCTGCCGTGGCCGTGCAGGCCTGCCCCGGCTCTGCGCTCTCGCCCTCCTTGGCCTTGCCGTGAGGTGGGTGCCTGGGCCAGGGGCGTGGGTGCTTGGCTCCCTCAGCCGGGCTTTTACCATTCCAGTGCCTCAACTCAGCCTCCGACAGCCCTGAGCTTCCAGACCACATCGACAGGGCCGCATTCAGCGGCCTCCAAGTGGGTTGATGCTGAGGGTGAAGCTTTGAAAGCGCTTTCCACTGCCTGAAGGGTCGATGTTAAAGGGGAGAGCCCAGGCTATCCATCCTGCTTGTGTATTTTCCTTAGATGTGGGAAGCCCTTATTTCAATCCCTGTGCTGGTTTGGGTTTGTGTTTCCTGCGGGCTGGTGTGTTGCTTCACACGCTGAGCGTTTTCCTGGGGAGGAGAGGGCAGCAATGGCACAATGTTAGTAACAATACGCAACGTTATTAACAATACACAGCACCTGAGTCCAGGTACAAGGAACGATCTTGAGAACTCCTACTTGACTCATTTTGTATTTGTTTTGACATATTGTGCCCCATCATAATGATTGTAATGGTGGTGGTAGCTACAGTGACCTGCAGTTGAGGTCTACCCTCAAAGTTTAAGTGCAGGAAAGCTGAACAACATGTTGAGAAATTGTTATTATACATAGTAGATTGTTACAGACATTCCTGGTAGCCTAAATTGTGTCTGTGCATCTAATACTTACATATTTGAAAAAGTAGCTGGAGCTGAAAATGAAGCTGTCTTTTAGGAATGCAAAGTAGCAACTTAATTATTGGACTAGGTTCATTGTACAGGGCTTTGTAATGACTTGGGGCATTTTTGTGTGTACAAGTTCCTGAATATTGTTTAATTTAATGGATTTGCTGTAACACTGGTGTGTCTGTTCTCCAGGAAGGTAAACCAGCTTCTGCTGAAAACTGGTGTACTTTTCCTGTAGGGCAGATGTTTGGCAAGGCCTGTTTGGGTAGGATCTGCTTCTGGTGACTTCGAAGTGTAGTTCTGCATAGAGTGTATTGGATGACTGTGTAAATGTAATGAATTGCTTTTATTCCCAGGCATTAAGCTTCATCCCTATCAAATAGAAGGTGTAAACTGGCTGGTGCAATGCTATGAAGTCCAGCATGGCTGTATCCTGGGTGATGAAATGGGTCTTGGGAAGACTTGTCAGGTGTGTTTTCTTCTTCTTCTTCTTGAAAATGATATTTGCCTAACTTTTTTTTTTTAGCCCAGTGTTTTTCCAGAATGAAAAAGAAAAAGCACCGTAATGACTGGTCAGTTAAGCAGCCCCATCCTGAAGTCTCTCAAAAGAGAGAGCTCACTGTTTATTTCGTTCTGTAATCACTTAACTGTTAAGTCCTGAGTAACACTCTAGAAAGGTTTCAGGGTTTTGTAAAAAGATGAGCGGTCTTTTTATACTGACACCTTAATGCATAGTTCATAGTGCATAGAGCTGAAAGCACAGTACACAGCCAGTACAGAGAGGATGATGATGTTTTGATGCACCTGCAACAAGATGATTTTTGAGTTTGCAACACATGGATTAAAATTTACAGGTGTAAATTTTTCAGAGTTTGGGGGGGGGATTGTAAGTTTTTCAATGGATTTCCATTTTTTTTGGAAATAACTGTGCTTTGGCTCAGCTAGTTTCATTCAGTCAGTCTTAAATAATAAACTGGTAGTTTCAGAAAGTGTCGTATGGTAGATCTTTTTTGTGACTGTGGGAAAAAGGTCTTTGGAAAGGGCCTTCAGATATCAAAGTCATGTTTTGGGATCTAAGCTTTTTTGTCATTGATGGTGGATCTCATTTGATATTCTGTTAGCTCTGCTTTGTGTTAAAGAACCTGTGGGAATTATCTACAAAGCTTAACAAGGAGACAGTTTGTGTAGGTTCAGGCTATTGGGTTGAACCCTTTCCTTGTTATCAAAAAATTTATTTTCCTTGCCTTCTAGACTATTTCTCTACTTCTTTATTTGACAAAAAAATTAATGAACAAAGAGAGATTCCTGATCCTTTGTCCTCTGTCTGTTCTGAGCAACTGGAAGGAGGAACTGGCGAGGTAGGTTTCAACAGTTGTCCAGCTCATCATATTCTTGCACAGCAAGTTACAAAGATTCTCTTCAAATGTGCTGAGTGCAACAGTTTTCTTCCCTTCCAAAGGAAAAAAAGTAAAACGGGAAGCTACTAAACCAACAAATCAATGCAAACTGTGCAGTTAATGTATAGTCTTTACAATGCTGTGGTATACATTAATTCATCCAACTTGGAGTATTGGCTGACTTTCAGTCCATGCCCCTACTAGCTCCTTGCTTTTTATTGATTTATAATGCTCCATGCTCAGCCTCTCTTAGGCAAAATCTGCTGAAGACAGCCAGGATTCTGTATGTTGAAAGGTAAGATCCAAATTGAATAGTATCTTTCTTGGCATGCTCACATATGCATGCAAAATACATTACATCTGTGCATGCAACCCGTCTTCATTGGGGTGCAGTGACTGTGCTGGTGGCACATTTGCTATGCCTGGGATTAGTACCTTTTTAAGCTGCTGAAGCCCAAAGATTCCTTTTAAGAGGGAGGGCAGAAAGTTACAGGTGAGTACAGAGGTCTGTCTATGTGGCTGTCACACAATGCTGTCTCTCAGCATCTGAAGTCATCCAGGTTACATTCTGAAGTGAGCTGGCCTGATTTGGATAGATTTGCAGTTGTAATAGTTGGGGGAAAGTGCATCCCTGCATAGGTGCAGGAGGAACATTAGGCAAGTATCAGCGATGGGATTAAATGAGGAAGAATATTATGGTCCCAACTCTTCTTCCATGGAACTGGTTTTATCTGCTTTTTGACTAAGGATAGATTTTTGAGGTCCTGACTTGGACCTGTTTGCTGCAGGTATTGTTTGCCTTTATTTTAGCATGATTTAGGCTGATTCTTTGGTCCCAGCTGGGCAAACTGTATTCATTCACCTGCTTCTCATGAGCTTTTTCAGTTCTGAATAGCAGATGGGCCGTGAGACTGATTTTCAGTCATCTGCCTTGAACTTTGAGACCTAGGATAATGCGCTTTATCTGGGACTTGTCCAAACTAGTACCAGCAGCTGAGGTGCCAACCTGAGATGCAAATTAATCAGGAAGGGGTTAGATTCAAAAGCTGAGATCTGGCCACATGTCGCAGAAGGTTAGAATGTTTGAATAGGAGGTTCTCATTATCTGTGCAGTGTAGCTATGTTTGTTCATGGGGTCCAGGGTCATAAACACATGAAAGACTTAGCCTGACTCACTGTTTTTGCTCTTTCTTTTGATGACAGGTTTGCTCCAGGTCTTTCCTTTGTGACATATATAGGCAACAAGAATGAGCGACCCAAACTGCAGCAGAACCTGAAAGAGCAATCTCACTTCCATGCACTCTTGACGACATATGAGGTACGCGATGTCTTTGTCACTTGAAAGGAGGGCTCAAGTTTTTCCTCGCCTTTTCCATTCCTCTCTACCACCCAGCTTGTGCCTTGTCCTCTGTACTCATCTCTGACCTTCTTCAGTGATTTTCTACTCTGTAACCCATTTCACCAACTCATCTAAGTTGCTGCAGTTTTTGTGTCCCTAAGATAATCTGCTTTAATTCCAGCTTTACCACATAGCTGTATCACACCTTGAGTAAAGAAAACAGACACATATCCATCCTTAGATAATGCTAAATGGTATCTGCATTGTCTTTGTATGGTGCCTTACAGAGCTTTAGCATTTAATAGAAGTGTACACACACGTGATGTTTATTAAGATTCTATTAATCAGGCAATGCAAGAACACCTAGAAAGAGTTTGCCTTTGTTATGCCCTCTTCAGCATGCCCTCCTCAGACAAAACTCTCATTCCTGGGCTGCAGAATGGTGAGGATCCTGTTACAATGGGTAGGACTTTGAGCTGAACGTGATCAGAGCTGTCCTAAGAAGGTCCTGTCCTCCTCTAAATGGAACCAGCCAGAAGAGGGTTGCTTTCTTGGTCACAGCTTTGGACTTTGCATGACCTGGTGCTTAGTTATCTGCAATGGGAAGAAGCCCTTATTTTTCTCTTATGAATCAGTCCCACTCAGGTATTAGCTTCGTAGCAGCACTTTGATTTTATTTTAACAATGTCTTAGCAAACACACCAACTTAAAATAAGATGTAAAGCATCTCTTACAGCTCCTTTTCTTTTTTTCCTCTTCTGATCTCCGTTTCCCTTTGCCCTTTTGCTTTCCTTCTCTTCAAGTATTTCACTGTCTCCTCCTGCTGGGAGCTATGTGCTGACCACTCTGAACCTGCATCTTTTTCCACGTTCCACAAGCAGGAGTGGGTGGCAGTGATAACCCTTGTCCTGAATGTGATAAATGGAGGTGCTCATACTGTAACAAGTCTACTGAAACAACTGTATTGAGATAATCACTTAGCTACTATTTTTCTTGTTTCTGTTGCTTTTAATGATAAAATTCTGTGCTTTTTAAGGTTGTCTCAAGGGACATGATTTCTCTTCCTCTTTGAATCTGAAGTTGGGCAAACAATGTGTGCACTTTAGGATATTAGAAGGCCATTGTAATAACTTAGATTAATCTGCTGAAGCTTGTGTTTGCTTAGAGTCAAAAAGATTGTAGTGCTTGTGCTGTTTTTGGTTGAGATAAAGTTAAATTTCTTCGCAGTACTTAGTATGGGGTTGTGTTTTGGATTTGTGCTGGAAACAGTGTTGATAATACAGGGATGTTTTAGTTATTGCTGAGCAGCACTTACACAGAGTCAGGGCCCTTCCTGCTCCTCACACTGTCCTGCTGGTGAGTAGGCTGAGAGTGTACAAGAAGTTGGAAGGAGACAGAACTGGGACAGCTGACCCTAAGTGTCCAAAAGGATATTCCGTGCCATATGATGTCATGCTCAACAATAAACTAGGGAGGAGGTTGGCTGGGGGGCTGCTGCTTGGGGACTGGCTGAGCATTGGTCAGTTGGTGGCAAGCAATTGTTTTAATTTGCACCACGTGTCTTTCTTGGGTTTTATTTATGTTTCTTTGTTATTTTCCTTTTCATTATGATTTATTATTTTATTTCAATTATTAAACTGTATTTATCTCAACCCACAAATTTTCTCACTTCTACCCTTCCAGTTCTCTTCCTCCATCCTGCTGTGGTGGGAGGGAGCAGATGGCTATGTGGTGCTTAGTTGATGGCTGGGGTTAAACCACGACATGCTGAAGGTGCATGGTGTTTCGTAGTGAAAGACAAGGGTATGAAAAACCTTTACAGAATTGAAGAACATGTGTGGTGTCTGTAAATTTCCATTAATTCGCTGAGGTTTTGCTGCTGCTTTGCCAGAGAAGAGTTAAAAAATAGGATCACAACAGGTTGTGGTTACAATAGCTACCATGTTACTTTCCTCAGGTATTAAGTGGCTTCATTCCGCTCTGCTCCATTTCACCATAGTTGGCAAGCAGATAAAAAGATGCTCTGTTTCTTAATGAGTGTATTTACTTAAGTCATAAATCATGGTTCATTTTCTTTCATTGCAGATTTGTCTGAAAGATGCAGCATTTCTAAAATGGTGAGTCTAGTTTTAATTTTTTTCAAATTTAGTTCTGCATTCTGACAGTGATTTCTTAGGTGTATGTTTGTATGTGTGTGACATCCCATGCTTGTTTCACAAGAGCCAAGGACGTTCTTTGCTTGTGATTAGAGCTTTGCCTTTACTAACTTTCAGTAAAGAATCTTTAATGTCAGCTAAGATGTGTGTGAACTTCCCCCAAGGACAGTTTTCAAGCCAGTTAACTCAAAATAATATGATCATAGTGGCTTACAGCAGTACACTATGTATCAGTCCAGAAGGCATATTTAGAACAAAGGAGAACTTCAAGAACTTCAGATTACGAAGGTATGAGATGGAAAATTTACTGAAACTGACCTGCATTATACTAAGGTGATCATTTGCTAATACCATATCCTGAAGTTTGTTGCCTCTTGCCGCCAGTCAGAACTGTGGAGGGCTTCTGGAGCATTATGCTTTCTAGCAAGGCTGATTATACAGCTGAAATTCAGCCTGTAGGAAGTATTGTCATGGTCATACAGGATTTTACAGAAGCCTACACTTGAAGCAGGGAGGAATTTTCATATTTTTTAGTAATAGCGCCCATGCCTTGCAATGGTGGTAAGTGCTGTTGACAAATGCTGTGGGCAGCTAGATACCATGAGTGGCTCAGGATCTTCATAGGAGCAGAAACCCAGGGCCCCCCACTGACATGATTTTGGTCTCCCAGAACTAGTCAGGCCTGCTGTGGGCACCCTGTTGTCTTTCAGCAAAGCATCTGTCCTTGGCCACTGCTGGAAACAGCAGGTTGTTGTGGCTGAACGCATCACGGTCGAAGCCAGGCCTAATGAAAGATAGCCATTGCCATATTGTCCTTACAGTTCCGTATCATGTCCTGCACTGCTGCGTATGATTCTGCTTATTTTGTAGTTTAGCCCAGGTATGTAGTACCCAAGGAGAGCAAGTCACTAGCCCTGGTATCCCAGAAATGTCAGCTCCAGTGTAACTTCCTACTTCTAAGGCTAGCATGGAACCTCAAAGCCATGTCGCTCAAGTCTGGGTTTTTTTGCCCTCTAGTCTTTCTTCTGAAAAAAAGTTGCTGATTGTTTGTACCTTGTCCTGTGTAGGAGCAGTTGGAGCGCTTTGTAAAGATGGGTCAAAGTTATCAGATGTCCCACTACTGCTCCTCCTTACAAGCAATGTAACAGCACAAATGAGTTGAGCAAGAGCCCTGTTCTCACATACTGCATGAGAGATCAGACTCTGCTCTGCGCACGAGCTTATGCAACATTTCACACTGCAGTGTCCCCTCTCCAATTCAGTTGCTGAGCCTGTAAGATAAGAATAATGACATTTCACTGTCCTGGCAATGGAGAACCACTCTTAAATAGCAAAGAGGAGAATCAAGACAAACAAAGGCTGTGGGGAGAATGTAGGTCATTGTGATTCCAGCCCTTGTATTCCACTGGGAAGAGAAGCATGTGGTAAGAAAAGCTGAGGGTCATGCTTTCACTCCCCTGCCTACTCATCAGTCAGACTTATCTATGTGGAAATCACTCTGTGATGTGGGAGTTGAAGCCCTAGTGATAAGCAGGCACAAACAACTGAGGGTTGAAAAGATCTGGAGTTTGCGTTAAGCCTAGTGGATCTACTAGATCACTAGTGATTCTGCAGCCTGCCTGAGGAGACACTGTGTATAGCTGTGTGAACCCAGAATAAGTTGAAGGTCCTGCCTTGCGAGATTTGCAAAAGACTTGTAATCACTCTGCCATCACTACCTCATAATACTTGTTGCATTTTTGCACAGGTGCTGGGGCCTAGTTTCATGTCTCTTTTTCCAAATCGTAGACCTCATTGATGTTTAATTAACTTGTGCTTATGTAATTTTCCCCATAGTAATGGGAGTGGAGAGAGAAGCAACAAATTCAAGTGAATTTACTTAGTTTTGTTTTCAGAAAAACTCATCCAAGCTGCAGTTAAGGAGCTGTGTTGGCTTTTGAAAACCAGTACTTGTGAATTCCTCCCACCCCACTTGTGATGTTTGCTTGTTGTTCACGTGGTGGGACCATCTCAAGTTCAGCCAAGCAGAGCCACCACTTTCTTAGTCTTTTTGTACTTACAAGAATAAATTGTCAGTCCCTAACTGAAGATGCTGTTTTGTGTTTGTTCAGCTTTAATTGGGCTGCCCTGGTTGTAGATGAAGCTCACAGACTGAAAAATCAAAGTTCTCTGCTTTACAAGACGCTTTCTGAGGTAAAATAACTCCTCTGTCTTCTAGTGGCTAATGACTTTTTCCTCTTCAGTATAGCATACAGATTCTCTGTTTCTTCCTCTGAGCATTTATTAAGCTCTGGGCTGCAACTAGTTTCTATCAGAGTTGGTGAAAACAGATTCCCCACATTTAATGGCAGACAGACAAAGGCCTTGGAGGTGGGCAGTATTTGGAGCTTACCTCTCATTATTACTCATGTTTGGGCTTGACATGTTGGAGCAATTTGAGAGACTTTAAAATGTAAAGCAGCCAAACATAGTGCTCAACCACAGCTGTGCTACTGAAGTAGTAGAAGTCTGGCTTACCTAAGACAGTGTAAAGCAACAAGAGGCTGTGGGAGGATGAAGGAACCCTTGCCTAGTTCATGAGACCTCAAGTCCATGTACTACTGACTTCTGTTTTCCCATTTAATGGAGCCACCCTTGTTTATTGAAATCAGTAGAATTGCTCCAGCTTCCAAAGCACCCTGCCAGAGTACAGTGCCGGAGTGAAGGCTGCATTTCTTGTCATGGCAGTGAAACATGGGCATTAGGTCTGGGCTGGCATCAGCAACAATGAACTACAGTACCTTGAAAAGTAATTTTTTTATTAAATTCCTGAAAGTCTTATATCTTCTAAACATATTGTCCATGTCTGTATTTCAGGAGCTTTGGGTGTAGTCACAAAGAAGTAGGCGTGATTTACCTTAGTTCTCCTCCTAACATATTTTCTATTACCAAACCTGAGAGAAACTTGCATTTTTTCGAAGTAGCCATATTCCCCAAGTCTCTTTACAGAGACTACTGTAAGCAACATGGATTGGATAGTGTTGCTGTGTTTGTCGATTAGCCAGCAAAAAGAAATGGAATATAGTCTTTCACAGTTTTATTTCACTGTCCTATTCTGACAGCATTTTCCAGGCATCTCTCATTATCTAACACCAAATACGCAGTACTGGACTGTAGAGTGCGTGGATCTGAGAATTTTAATGGTGTCAGTTTTGTGCTTTGTTCTTATTTTGCTTACACTGGCTTCCTTGCATTGGTGCCATCCTAGTCAGTTTGGTGGAGCTGTTGACTGTCACACCATACCTTATGTTGGATGGTTTTGGCAGACATTTGCAGCATTCTGTGGGCCGTTCTGTGCCTTCTGTCATTTTAAAATTAAAGCTTAGTAGTGGTGTGGGTGGAGTTGTGTGTTGAGTAACTTTTCCAGATATTTTCTCCTAATAAATCTGTTTTGTTGCTGGTTCTTTCAGTTCTCAGTAGGCTTCAGCCTGCTACTCACCGGCACTCCAGTCCAGAACAGCCTTCAGGAACTGTACTCCTTGCTCAGCCTCATTGAGCCTGACATCTTTCCTAGGGAACAAGTGAAAGAGTTTGTTGAGTACTACCAAGCGATTGAAAAGGAGAGTGAGCCAGGTCAGTAATAAGCAATGTTGTGCTTCAGTCAGAACCAGCTGTTATCTTGACTAGGAAACGGGCAAGTTGTGTCCTCTTTATTTGCTTTCTTTTAATGCTGACTAGCTTTAAAACAACGCCACTAAAAGTAATGATTACTTACCTTAATGTAGCTCTTCAGTATTTCAGATATGCAGCTATGTCTTGGTTTCTCTGTTTGTTAAAATTTGGCTTGAATCATTTCACTAATAGATATAAGGTTCCTTATACATTTATTTTGAAAACATAGTTGTGAAGGTACTGTATAAATTCCTTACATGTAGCGTAGTGATCTTTTTTCATCTGCTTCTGCATAGCCAAAGAATTGCACCATCTTCTGCAGCCATTTTTGCTTCGAAGAGTCAAATCTGAGGTGGTTGCAGAGCTGCCAAAGAAGGTGGAAGTGGTTCTGTACCATGGAATGTCAGCTCTGCAGAGGAAGTACTACAAGGCCATTTTGATGAAAGATCTAGGTAACTGAGAGTTTTGAATCCTATCAGTTAATTTTAAAAACAGAATTAATTCCTTTTGTAAATCCATGCTCTGTTGTAGTGAAGCAGAAGACAGTTTGGCCTGCAGAATATGCCTAGAATAAACATGTCAAATTCAGTGCTTTGGGCTGCTTGATTTATGGTTTTAGCTTGTGATGAAATAAGAGACATGTGGATCTAGAACTGAGCTGTTGCAGAGCTAGGGAGGGTCAGCTTCAGGATTCTGCTTTGGGCCAGGCTGTAATTGAAAATACTTATCACGAGGTAAGCCTGTTCCTATTGCATGTTTTTGTGTTCAGACAAAAGGGTGGTACAAGAAATTTTGGGTCTGTGAATCTCTACAGATTTTCCAGTAGTAGCACAGATGCCATAAAGCAAATCTAAACATACTGGATGTAGATATGAGTTTCTTAGGAAAGCGCAGGGCCATATAGACAATGCAACCACAGACTCTTACCATAATAGCTCACTCCTTGTCACTTCGCATATGAACTAACTGTTACAAAGCATCCTGAGATATGAGGAAGTATTTGCTTCTCTCTGAATTCTTCCTCTTCCATCTATGCATGCCACATCAAATGGCTTGTCAGTGCTTGTGTGTTGTAGGGAAAGTAAAACTGGGGGGATGGAGACCCTTTGTTCTTCTAGGGCTAGCACTTTGCACGAACATCACCAGGCAATCTGAACTTTCTTCTTCTAAAGTCAGCATATGTGCACATATTCTTTTTCTCCTCACAAAATTGCAACCCTTCTTAACTTCCTGACTACCCAGGAGATCTTTATTGTGCTGTATTACTTTTTTTGTTGGAAATTTCAAATAAGGAACACCAAATGGCTTTCACTATTTTTGGTGATTTCTAGGTTTATAAATCACTTTTAGAAAAATGACAGTGACCCTTTCCAGTGAGTCCAGAAGGTTCCAGGGAGTTTGACAAGGCAGAGTAGTTTTCATCAGGGTCTTATTTCTAAAGGTTTGTCCAAAAAATGTGAGGAAAATTCTGTTTGGTCCATGAAAACAGATGTAGTAGCCTTGAGATGGGAAATTCAAATGCAGATGTGATATGCAGAGAGAGATACTCCAGTGCTGAAGCACTGCAGAGCAGTGCTCCGTACCGAGACCTTCCCAGTCACACTCATTGATGGAGCATGGGCTTTCCTGCTCAGTTCCTTTTCTATGCTCTTTGTTCCAGATGCATTTGAAAATGAAACAGGAAGGAAGATTACACTTCAGAATATCTTAATTCAGCTTCGGAAGTGTGTTGCCCACCCGTACCTTTTCAATGGTAAGCAAGCTGTGTTCTCTCTCTTGAAATAGAAAAAAATAAGTTTCTTGATTTACACAGTGGTTTTCTATTATTGCTTGGCAGCATAATGCATAGAAGAAGCAAGTAATAAACAATGTTGTACTTGAATTAGTAGCAGCTGTGATTTTGTGACTGGTTCCAACACATGACAGTTCATCAATAATGAGGAATCAAGTAGGGGACTGTGTAAAGTCTGAGTTTCTTACTGCAGCTCTCCATTTGTGCATCTTCTCTCACCTAAACAATGAAGTCACAATGCTTCCTGAACTACTGAGGGTGTCATTTAGAGACAGAGAAGGACCATCACTTGTCAAGCAAACATCATGGAGGTCTGCTTGGCAATAGTTGGCAGTGCAGACACACTGAGGTTGACTACAGAGTTGTTATTTGCATAGTATTAGGTCTGCTTATGAAACTCTTTTCTGTTCCAGGTGTTGAGCCAGAACCGTTTGAGATTGGAGACCATATTGTTGAAGCCAGTGGCAAGCTGGTTTTGTTGGATAAACTCCTTTCATTCCTGTATGCTGGGTATGTCATGTTAGGGTGGGGTTGACATAGGGGGAAGAGGTAAACCGGGAAGGCAAACTACCTTGCTTAGCCATAGATTGAGCAGATACAAATTACAACACAAGTACTGCCCTATTTATTGCACGTTACTGACTACCTGAAAGAAATAATTTCAGTATAAGGAGCTGTATTAGAGGTGGTAGAGGAACCTCAAAAGATTTTTGAGCTTTCCTTTAAACATTTCTCAAAACACTTCACTTAACTCTCTCACATGTTCTCATATTTGCCATATTTGGGAACTTGGGAGAATAACCATCTGACATGGTATTCAGCATATCTGGTTTGACCATAGGTTTCCTGAGAGTAGCTTCCAATGCATCGGTTGAGTTTCTTTATGCTATGTTGCTTGTGTTAGCCCGGGAGGCAGAATGCGTAGTAAATGTGAAAAATAAATTTGACTGGACCAAAACCCAAGAATAAGCTGAAACTTCAGCTTTGGGAATGGCATTCAGAACTCCTTGTGTTGAGCTCTGGTGACTTCAGAACCTGGAACCCAGGGCCTTGAGTATTTACCTCAGCTCTCAGATGGAAGCAAATCAAACTGCAGTTTGCATTATTGTGCAGTCTGTGAAGCAGTGCCTCCTGCATGATACAAATTCTACCTTCTCTCTTAACTGGGCTGTGATTTTCCTTTGATTGCTTCCAGAGGACAGAGCTTCAACAAACCTTGGGAAGTTCTGATGTGGTTGTGGAGGTCTTTGTCCTTCTGCTGTGTAGCACCTTGTAAATGGGTGCCTCTACCTTGAACGTCTTTGGCAGACAACCAGCCCTGTGTAAATTCTGGACTTAACGCCTGTGCTCTGCTCTACAGTGAAGTCTGATTTGAACAGAGCACTGTCTGAGGCCTAGAGCTGGGAGGCAAGAGACCTGATTTCTCACTTATACGTGATTATAGGCAGAGTTTGATCTTTGAGGGTCATTTGCTGGAGAAGGAAATGTTCTGCTGTCACAGAGATGCTGATACTACATTTCCCTACCATTTAAGATGCATTGTAGTGTGGGATTTGAGAGCAGTCTTTGTGGCAGGTCATGCGGTGAGGAAGCCCTTGTGATGCTTGGTTGAAGCTGAGATCCTTTTAGACAGGCTCCTTTGGATCCTCCCCAGGCTGCATCAAGCCAGCAACAAAGCTGCGCCAGAGCCTTGTTATTTCTCTGTGACTCCACTCTCTAGACATGGCAGCTGATGATGACAGACAAAGCTAACTGGTTGCATTTGGATATGGGGCTGAAAATGTGGTGAGGGAACGGGCCATGACTCTGTGAGGCTTAGTGTACAGAAGTGATGAGGCCTTGCTATGTAACAGTGACTAACGGTGACTGGTTAAGCTATCGTAACCCCTCTACCACTTTGTGAAATGCTATCACAGTATGTTGAGACTCGTGGTATCTCATGTTCTTCCAGTGGCCACCGTGTCTTGCTGTTTTCTCAGATGACTCAGCTGCTTGATATTCTGCAAGACTACTTGGACTACAGAGGTATGTTCTACACACTTTGGCAGCAGAGGGCTTATCCTAATGATCTCTGCTATATATTGTTCCTCTGATTTTGATTGATCAGCCTGGGATGGAGAAGGAACTGTGAGGATTTATTACTTCTTAGTAGATGGAAACCATATTCTTGCAGTGGTGCTGTGAGTTGGAGGATCTTGAGTTCAGCTCTTTGCTGCGTTACCACCTGCCTGAAATGAGCTGGCACTTAAATGTTGTTCTTCAAACTAGTTTCAGCTTTGGTTCCTCGATGAAATGGAGTTAACAGATGGCAGGGTAGAAATGTCTCATTATATACCTGTGTTCAATTATGTACCTGAGTCCTGAAATAATTGCATTGAAGGCAGTAGGCTTGCTCTAGATTCAGTTTGTCCAGCACAAAACACAAATTGGGCCACATTCATACCAGGAAATTAATTTTTGATTAAAACCGTTGTTGGCAGTGGGGCCCCAACATGTCTGCAAGGCCAGGTTGGATCAGACCACTTTTGGCAAGGTTAGCAAAGTGTTCCTGGGACATTTTCTTTTGTTTCAATCCACATGGCTACATGCCTACTTAGGATTTCCCATGAAAGAGGCTTTTGTTTGGTGTTTATGATTTTGGACAACTAATAGTGCAGGATAAAGCCAAATGTAGGGCCATATCCCATACTGCTTGCTCACAGGAAGGCACACACTGAGGGCTGTGGGAGTTTGCATAAGAAGGATCCAATGGTTGTTGGCCTGTTTTGTGGGGCCAACAGCCAGCATAGCATAGTCTGAAATAGGATTCTGTGCTAACATTCTTTTACTTTGGCTCTGAATTTTCCTGTTGTGTTTCCAAGCAGTACATTAAATGCTAAGAGTCTCTGCTTCAAACTCAGCTACATTACCCTTTGTTGACAGTCCATCTGGAAGTCGGGGTCACTGCTTCAGTTTATACGAGGTTTAACTGGGAACGAAGGAAGGAGTTGAACACAACAAAATGAGAATCAAGCCAGGAGGATTTGGCACAAAAAGATTCAGGACAGCAGTGAGACAATAGAGAATGAGTAGGAGGGTAAGAGCATAGACAGAATTTCAGAAGCCTACCTGTTTCTTTTTTGAAAAGACTACAGCTACGAGCGGCTGGATGGTTCTGTTAGAGGTGAAGAGAGACACCTTGCCATTAAGAACTTTGGTCAACAGCCCATCTTTATCTTCCTGCTGAGCACCAGAGCAGGTAAGTAAGGAAAGGAGAGACTAACAACCCATGGTGCTTCTGCACTCTTCTTTTGCTCTCTCTGGCAGGATTTCAGAGAGTTCTAATTCCTGCAGGGCCTGTTCATGGTGAGGATTTTTGAGGGAGACAAGACACATTCTGAACTTGGGTCTCTCAGCTAGGACATCTGGTTTCTGTGCTTTCCTTTTGGCAACTGATGCCAAGATACTTTTCATATTGCAGCCACTTGAGTTACTTTTTTTATTCCAAGTTCCATAATGCCTGTCCCTGTGCCAGGTTGAGCGTAAGGAATCTCACTAGCATTTTATTTCTGCAAGCACCAGACTTGAGGCAGGAACAGACTTCCCTTAAATAAGGTGGTGGAATTGCTTCTCGAGTTCACTGAACATGGACATGCTCTCTAGCTGGCAGACAGACTCAAATGAGAGCCTTTTAGTGTTCTGAGACTGCAAAGAACACCGTGGGACTGATACCAAAAAAACAGCAAAAAGAAAACCCTCTAGACTTCATTTTTGTAAGTTTAGAAGGCAGGCGTTCTTTGTTGCAGTGCTGGGCATATGGAGATTAACATCTCAAATCATGTGCACCTATCCGATCAGCATTCCTCAATCTATTACAACAAAACATACATATTCATCATATTTCCCTGAAATCTAATGCATATTATAACTACTCCCCCGATTTACATATGCATGAGGCATTTGCATATGCACACTTCGCTCCTGGGGGTCTTTGTTGGAGTCTTTTGAGACCTCTGGTGGTTGACAAGTTGGTGAACTTCAGCTGAACTTTCTTGGGGAACATGCGCACTACTTGTTCTTATATAACTTCATTTGTTCTCTGCACTGTGTGGTTTTGATCGAAATGTTCTGTTACCCCACTTGTCTAGGTGTCTCAGAAAGCTTGACATCTTAGTGAGCTCATTCAATAGGTCAAGTTAATCATTGCTTTATTTTCAGCCTGTTAGTGGTTCCTTATATCTTAATTATATCAGAACTGCCATCTGTGCTTATTCCCCTCTTAGCTCCTCAGGCAGGTCTGTGTCTTCTACACAGTATCAAACCTCCCTGTCTCTCTATTCAAGCAAGCACAGAGGCAGACTTCTGCTTGTCTCCAGAGGAGCGATCCACCCTGCTTTGTCTCAAAGCATTGAACTTGAACTAAGTCTTCATTTGGGCTTCCGGTCAGACTTTCCTGGATGAGCCTGGCTCCAATGATACTGCAGTGCATTGAAGGAAGTATGTAGAGAGACTGAAGAGAAGCGCCTAATGCTGGATGGTAGGAATAAGTGTGTCTCTCACTACAGTGCCTGCACTCTCCCTGCCCATGTCAGTCAGACTTAGAGTTGGTTTTTACTGCACATTGCTCTGACTGGCCAAAGCATCTTGTATTCAGCTGGGAACGAGTGTGCCAACAGTATTTTCATCACTGTTGTGTTATGAACAGAGATTTTTCAGGTACTTGACTACCTCCATTTGCAGGGATTTTCTGATTATAGTGAAGAGGGTCTTGGCATGAGCTGGAAGAAATGTAAGGCAGCAGCTCCCACCTCTTTAACTACAGTATACAGTCACAATAGCAGGTATTAAAAAAATAGACTTAACTGTATTTTTTTTCTTTTCATTCCATGAGAGCCCAAACTCTAACCTCAAAAACTTTAAGTCACATGAATGCCTAGGCTCTGGTTATTGTATAGTTGGGCCTGGTGTTTTCCAGTGTTTAAGCCGTGTATTTATCTGTTGCTTCTGTGCTGCAGCCAAATCATGACTTGGACAGTCCCTTGTAGCCTCAGTGAAGCCAGTCCTTGCTGGGTTATTCTGCCTGCCAGTGGAAGAATATGTCTGTGTTCATCAGTCTTGACAACCAGTCCCCTTTGCATCGGTTCACTTGCACTGTATCTTTTTTGACTGCATTGCATAGTACATCTTGGGTTTTGGCTGTTGCAGAAAGCTAGGAGCTGGAAATGGGAGGCTTACCCATCTTTTTAGATCCTCATGAGGCTTAGATTTGGGGTTGAGAGATGCATTGAATTAGATGCAGTTGATCAGATCTGACAGAGCCTTGCACAGCATAAATTCTCTGGCTTCTCATTTATTTTCTGCTGGTGACATATTTTGTGACCTTCTTCTTTGTTTGTAGGTGGAGTTGGCGTGAATCTGACAGCAGCAGATACAGTTATTTTTGCGGATGGTGATTTCAACCCGCAAAATGACTTGCAAGCAATAGCAAGAGCTCACCGAATTGGGCAGCACAAGTGAGAAATGTTGCTACTTATGGTTTGGTAGCTGACTTTGTCGGTCTGTCAGTATTGCTTTCCCTATCCATGGGCAGTGGAAGGTTAAAGTACAATAGATTGAAGATCAAAAAAATGGCAGAGAGGATTTTATGTCTTCTTTTTTTTGTTGCAGCTTCATGCAGTCTTGTCCTTGTCATGTGTCCAGGGTGGGAGCTTTGTAGATTTGGAGTAGGAGAGGGAATCTGGAGGTTTGCCTGCTCTTTTGCAGTGAGCATTTCTCCTGTTTCAAGAAGCAATTGTATCAGCATTACGTTTCTGCAGATTATTTTTGTTGATTTTGTTCTTGCATTTTTTTCCCTGCCAAAGGAGTCGGTGAGGGGGTAATGCACCCTGCAAGGAAACAGCTTTAGTGCACCTCAAAAAAAAGAAAATAATAAGAATTTTCTTACACTTTTCAAGGCCTGTAAAAATTATCCGCTTGATTGGGCGAGATACAATCGAAGAAATAATCTACCGAAGAGCTGCTTCTAAGCTCCGACTGACAAATGCCATTGTAGAAGGAGGTCAGTTTGCTCTGGGAGCGCCCAAGCATCAGGGAGCAGCAGAGTTACAGGTAAAATAAAGCTATATCTTCAATTTGACTCCAGTAATGTCTTCAGAAATGTTCCAGAGTGTTTCTGTATTTATGTCTAATATGAACCTAGCCAAACAGTTATGTTTTGGGGGAGATGTGCATTGACATGACAGCTTTTGCATGTCTTAGGAACCAAAATGACATCCCAGGTCCAGACAAGATCTGACATTTGAAGGCAGTTTTTACAATTTCAAGGCACATCCATTGTTGAAAAAGGGTGTGTTTCCTTGAGGAAGAGGGGAAGGCAGAGCCTTTCCTTGCCTTACTTGTTTGTTTTTAATTATAAAGTCTAAAGTGGAAGCTGGCATTGTTTCTAGAACTTATCTGTTTCTGATGCTTTTTTCTCACAAACAGAGCTGATGATAAGTACTTAGTCAGCTTTTGGTTGCGAGTCTGAAACTTGGTCAACTTTCTGTTGACCTCTTGGCAAATGTAGTGTCTCAGGAGTCAGGGCCTGATTTATAATTCTGACCTGAAAGCTGAGGTTTGTGCTGAGAACTTGAGTTGAAAACCTCAAGCAAAGTGACATTTAGGGGAATATGCCCCCTGTGTGCAGCTAAACCTGAGAGAGTTTTGGAATTAGTATATCCTTTCCCTCGCCGCCTCCCCTCCCAGCCCCATCAGCATGTATCTCAGCAATTATAGTTTCCATGGGAGAAGTGGAACTGAGCCCATAGGAAATTCCATGCTGATATTTTTCTCCCCATGGATTTTTGTGGTATTTAAGCTTTTCTTTTAAAGGAGTTGGGGGCAAAACCAAGCCTGGTCTTTTTGGCTATGAAGAAAGCTGCTTGAATGCAGTCAGTACAATGCTGTTTTTTCATTGAGCCCTGAAGAAAAATGACTGCTCAAGTCTGGATGAGTTACGTTTGAGGGAGATATGCTGTAGGGGCCTGTCCCATCAGGTGTTGGGAGAGCTGGGTGTGTTAAAGCATAAGTATTTTGACAGGTAACATTAAGGCTTAGATTTCTTCACTTGTACATCCTTTGCCTTTAAGCCTGAGAAGCTTGAGACACTGGGATTGACATGCAATTAGGAGTTACTAATACTGAACTTCCCCTTCTCTTTGTTAAAGCTGAGTGAAATCTTGAAATTTGGCTTGGATAAATTGCTCTCCTCTGAGGGGAGTACTGTACAGGATGTGGAGCTAGAAAACATCCTTGGAGAGACGAAAGCAGGGAAGTGGGTAATGGACGTTGTGCTGCTACGCGAAGAAGAGAGTGAAGAGGAGGATGCAGAGAGTAAGTTAAGAATCTAAATACCTATGAAACACATGACACTTAGGTGCTGGTAGAGAAAGCTTCCCAGGCAGGGGTGGCATTTTTCAGGCAACAAGAAGAAACGTGGACTTGTAATTAAGTAAGTTACTTGGATTTTGTTTGTGGCCTGTCCACAAACTTTATTTCTGAGACTTTCTCGTTCTTCTTTTTGTGCCCTTATTTGCCTATTTGTAAGATAATGGTAACTATACTTGCCCAGTTTGGGGGGCTTGGGGGCTGAATTCCTTCACGTGTTTCAAATATTTTAAGACCTCAGATGAAATTCATGAGAAAAGGGGAAGTATTAAAATTGCACCTGCTGTTTTTCTCACAGAGAACTATTAAGATAGATCTATGGTTTTAAGAGATGTAACAGTAACTTAAGGAAAGGCTGTATAGTAGGTGTTTTGTATTTGTCTCCAAACAAAAGATTATTTGCCATGAAAATCGCAAGTTGAAATGCCCTTAAAAAATTCTAAAATGTGAGATAAGAAATGCAGAGTCATGGTGTCTAAACAACTAGAGCAAACCTACTCTGTCTTCAGTAGTCTACCCTCCAGTCCTAATGTCACACAATTGTGGTTGGTTCTTCATAGCCCCATACTATATGAGAATAAATTCTAAGGATACTTTCCTTCTTCTAGTGTCATGGTGAGAAGGACTGAATTTCTGTTTTGAGTATAGAGTAGCACTTAAATATGTATCTGTGACTGAAGCATAAATAAGGCCCTGCAGGTTAAGTGTTGTCTGTCCTGCAGCAGTTGCCAGCAACAGGTAATTATTTGCTGAGAGTTAGCAAAGAGTGGTATTTTCTGTTGGTAACTTAAAGAGGAGCAGTGGTACTACACAGTGTAATAGTTATTGGGAAAATAGCTCACTTGATGAGCAGTAACTCTGAGCTGCCAAGAGTTCTGTGCTTTGTTTTGTTGTTGGGTTTTTTTTGGGGGGGAGCTCAAAAGCAAAAGTTTGCTGTCCCTTTGCAAGAGTTGCCTGTAACTAGATACCAAAGCTAAATGGGTTCGCTACTGGCAGAGGTGGAATGACCAAGGAGAACAGTGATGGAGCCACAACTTAAGATAGTTAAATGACTTAAATGAAAAGCTTTTGCCTAAGGAAGAAAATCTTGATTCTCTTGTTTCTACATGATGCTGACAGTGGTCATACAAAAACTGACGAAAGCGAACATCTTTTTATGCTGAGGGTAGAACAGTGCCGCAGAGAAGCCAAATTTCTCTTGATCTCACTGTACATTTTAGGTGTTAGTGGCTTTGAGTTCCTTTTTACACTTTTTAATTATTTTTTAAAGCTCACATGTACGTGTACGAAGGCAAAGATTATTCAAAAGAACCCAGCAGAGAAGACAAAAAAGCATTTGATCAGCTTTTGGATCTTCAGAAAGCCTTGGCTGAAGAGTCCAGTAAGGAAGGGAGAGCTCTCCGGAACAAAGCAAACGTAAGAGACATGAAAAGGCACATGATGCTCTTTCATTTGCCTGTGGAAAATGAGGCTGACAGTTTTGTCTCTGTACCTGCAGCTTTCAGAAGGCATCTTAAAATATTTGGATGTCAATGTAGTAAAGTTGGCTCTTGAATCTGAGGCCTTGACAATTCAGCAATTCTGAATACAGATCAGAGACGATGTGCGGGGCACTCATATGAACTTAGGTCACAACACCACATATTATGTGACAGTTGGGATCTGATGATTAAGACCTGTGGACAAGTAGAGAAATGGAAAACGAGTATGGTTAAGGTGGGCACCAGGCATGGCTTTAAGGTGAGCAGTTTGTTTTCATGATAGTACTTTCTTTCTCCAGGCCCTTCTCACAGGCCTTCGGGAACAGTCAACCAGGAGGAAACATTTGTTGAGTGCAGAGGAGCTGGAGGCTAGGCAGAAGAAGCGCCAAGAAGCAGCAGCAAAGAGGGCAAGGCTCATGGAGGAAAAGAAGAAGGCAAAAGCAGAGGCACAACACAAGAAAAAGTAGGGTTTGCACTGCATCCACTACTTGTCAGCTGATGTCTGTTACACTATACTCTAGAAACATGTGTCTGGTTGATGAAAACAAGTTGTGCTCTGTACCTGCTTGGCAGGTGGGGCTGGGGTTGAGGGGAGGAGAAGATGACAAAAGGGCTGCAGGCCACCCTTATGAGAGAGTTAATTTCATACATCAGGATGTTTCTGTGTGTGGGCTCAAACTGCATAACATAGGGATGTGAAGGTGGAAAAATGGCTTGAGCCCCTGGCAAGGGTTCTTTTCCCCTGAATACACTGCCTGACTTCACATCTAATTTAATTCACAGAGGGTGGCTTGAATAAGAACCCCATATCTGAATGTACACGGAGCTTATGAGAGAAGCTTTCTGAAATGTATTGGCCCCTGTGTATTGGTCTGTGACTCTCTGGCATGCATCTTAACTTTCTCCTCCTTATTTCCTAGATGTTCTTCCTTTTCATCGCTCTAAGTAGCTCCTTGCCCTTTGCCATATGCTCACTTTTTCCATTCCTACAACTGGCTTATCACACTGGCATGTGGCTCTTATTATCACAGATGACAACTGTGGTAAACTTTGTTCCGGTCTAAAATAGGGGAAGGGGGCAGAGGGGATGCAAGTCTGGGTCTCCTGTGTTTCACTGCAATGATGTAAAGCAAAGTGTGTGCCCACCACCTTTGATTTTCATCGAACATCATCTTCTCTTGTTTTGTTTCAGGATGGCCTGGTGGGAGGCAAATCATTACACATCTACCTGCCTTCCTTCTGAGGAAAGTGACTTTGAGGAAGAGTCTGAGGAGGATCAAGCTGGGCTGAGTGTGGATTTAGATTACAAAAATGCAGACCTGAACTGTATCAAGTACGTCATGGGAGATGTCACCCACCCCAAAGCAGAAGAGGAGGATGCCATCATTGTCCACTGCCTAGGTGGGATTTACAACAACAGGAATGTTAGTGGACAAGGGGGCTGAATTGTCCCTACTAGCTCAATAGTTTCTAATTCCCATCCAGACTGAAATAGTTTGGATTTGAGTCTGACTTAATTTTGAGTGGTACAGAGGCAATACAGCCTCTACTCCGCCATGTATAACCCATACAAGTACTAGCAAGGTGTACATAGGTCTTTTCATGTCCTCACTGGATTTATGGGCAAGCCCCTTGAAAAGTGCCTGTATGGCTGGAAATTTTATGGCTGTGGCCAAGTGGGGGCAGTTCCGCCTGAGAGCAGGGCCTTTTGTTCATCCTGTGGAAGCTGTGGGGACTGAACTGAGAGATTGAAAATCATCTCCCTTATACCATCAGCCAGGAGAGAAAGGCACTTCTGGAGGCTGAGGTCAGACTTTCTCTGTCTCAGTGTTTGTCTCTCAACACTGTCAGTACAGAGGCTCTAGGCTAGTCTCCTAATTTAAGGACCTCTGTTAAGGCACTAAAGCTGAGGGAGAGACATTCACATGACAGAGTTCCTCCTGAATTGGTGTTGGAGCTGCTCTCTGAGCCAGGCTATAGCAAAACATTATACTCTGCTTTGGTGTATGTTAAACTTGGCCTGAAACCTCATGTTTAAAGTGGAAATGCCAAGTAGAGGTGAAACCTCGCAAATAACAAACATCTGGTTGTGGGAAGCCCAAGGCACCAATCTGAAGACATACTAGATGAATGCTCTATGCACCTATATGCATATATGTGAGAATACCAACAGGTTTATATGCTCAGTGCCGTGGTTAGCGCTTGTTTGAGCATCCTGAGTGGACAGCAAGAAGGAATTCTTCCCACAGGGCTGAGGTTTATCCTCTAGGATGGTCCCTTGAGTACTGGTTATGTGGTTCCCATATCTGGTTTTGATAATCATTCATTGCATTTGTACAGAGTAGGTCCCTTTCCTGCGGGGGTGGTCTTTATCCTCACCTTCTAAAAGGAGTCTTAACTTGTCATCTCATTCTAGATGACTCCGGCCGCTGGGGAAGGGGTGGTTTGTTTACAGCTCTGGAGGCTCGTTCTGATCAGCCAAGGAAAGTATATGAGATGGCAGGAAAAATGAAAGGTAAGGGATTAAAACACGACCTTAGGCCAAGATACTTGAAAGAGCTTAAATCCCACTGATGCTATGGGAGTGAGGTGCCTGGATACCTCAATACTCATGTTTTTTCCTCTTTCTCTAGATACGTACATCCCTAGCTCTGAAAGTAGTAATGCAGTGGGTGCTTTGACTTGACTTCTTTGGAGTGTGAGAACTCTGCACAGGGGGTTGATCATTCCAATCTGTGCTGCGAGTCATAAAAAAAGAAGAAAAAAACCCTAAATTTGTTCATTATTCACAGGATGTTTTTCACTATGTACGAGAGAGCACTGCATCTTCTGTCAAGTGCTTTTAAGAAGAATGAAAGCCAATCTCAGGCAGTACTCAGCTGAGCCTTTGGCTCCCTCCAAGCACTAATCTTCTAAGCATGTATTAGCAGTTTTGAGCTGCCTGCAGCTGGTGAGGAATGTACACCTTGCTGTAAGGTGGACCTGTTGTTTTTTATAATTTCCTGGGAGGTGCTTTCTTCTAGTTCCAGTGTCTCTTTCCATTTGTGGTCTTTAACTGGGATGTATGTGTGTCTGTGTGTCTCTGGGGGGGGTGGGGGGCATGCGGAGGTAACATCTGTCTTGCTTCCCTGGGCAAAGGGTCTGACTCTGCTGAAACCGTAATAAGATAAAGAAAGCCAAGGAGAATAATACAGAACACTGACAGTGAAATCACTGCTGCGTTGACTGTCTGTTGACTCTTCAGGACCAATTTTTTTTGTTGTGCTGTTCTTGTTTTCTGGGCAGACTTGGAGCTAGGAGGAACCCTGTTATTCCCCATTGATGATAAAAAATCCAGGAGAAAAGGACAAGACTTGGTGAGAATGAGAAGCTCCTTTCTGTGTTGTTCTGCCCGCATGTTTTTGAAGCTGTGTAAAATGAACATTGTGTCTTTTTTCCCAGTAATAATGGCACTGAATACTAAACATGGCCAAGTTGCAGTTAAACATTAGAGAAAAGGAGATCTTTGTCTTGTTTATTAAAGCTAATAGTAATGCAGTTTTCCAGCAGCTGTCACTGTGTCTCTTAGCACTGTATATAGACTCCCATTTAATTTTTCTGTATGTTTTCTAGTTGGCCTTGATTGTAGCTCAGCACCGAGATCAGTCCAACAATTTGTCTGGCATTAAGCTGTCTGCTTTGGAAAAGGGCCTGAAGAAGATTTCTTTAGCAGCCAAGAAAAGGAATGGTAAGTGTCTGTGCAGTAGAACAGTGAATCCTTACATATGTGGTTGCACCTAAAGGTGATGACAAATTTCCACCTCTTCTGTACTGTTTTTTCTGAGGTGAGGTAAGAGTGAGACCTTCATGGCAGATATTTTGTGTTCTGAAATACTTCTTCTGCTCATGTTGGGTAGCTTGAGTCCTTACCTAGATCACTTTCTGTATGTGTATCTTGTCCTAAAGAGTGTGCACTCTCTATTCCCTCCTTCTCAGCAACAGTGCATCTTCCACGTATCGGGTACGCAACAAAAGGTTTCAACTGGTATGGTACCGAGCGGCTCATCCGAAAATATTTCACAACACGGGGCATCCCCACTTTTATGTATCCTTTTGGAGTATTGTCTTACTTTGTTCACAATCTTAGTATTGAAAGGATCCCCTTAAATATCTTAGTGAATGTGAAGCAAGGCAAGGCACAGATGCCACAGGCCAGCTAAAAACTTGGTTTCTTTGACTTTGCTGACATCCAGGAAATCACTCCACGGTGAGGACTTACCATTTTAGGTGGTAATGACAGATTAGTGTGATTCAATATGCCTGTAAGAATTTGTTAGAACTAGGTGCTAGTCTTCTGTTGACAACCATCAACTTACCTGTATATACCACATCTGTGGGGGAGATGACTGGAATTTCAGAATAACAAAGTGACTCAGAAAGTAGCAAAAGTGAGAAGGTGAAAAAAACATTGCAATGTTCCAAGCAAGTGATAACCTGCTTCCTTGGCTGAACGAGGTGGAGTTGGTGTGTGTTAGGACAGGCTCTCCTAACAAAACAGCTCACTGCTTTCACCTTCCAGGAAAAGAAACGGAGGTTTACAAGGAGGCTCTGTTTTGTCACTTCTCTAGGAAGGCATGCATTTGCTATACTGCCACTGTCAGCAATTCTGTGAAACTGAAAACCTGAAACAAAGACAATAGTATTCACAGCATTCTGCCTCCTTCCTTGGTGAATCTTTTAGTGGTCATATTGTCTGGCATTCCTTGACATTTGACAGCATTTCCTTGACACTTTTTATTAGATACTACTTTTCTAGGAATAAAGACTTTTCCTGTGCTTCACAACCATATTCATCTTCAATGACAGCCTCAAAGCCATGAAGATGCAGTAATTTCATTGCAAAACATGTGCAAAAAGCTAAGGATCTTTTCAACATCGTGCAGACAGTCTGTATGCATTCACCTTGGAAACATGGCTTACACAGCCATTATTCACCCCTGTATCTCTCTGCCTTTATTGGTCAGAACATTTACATATTGGCATTGGCTCTGGAGAGGAGCGAGACTGCTTCAGAGTTCAAAGAGTCTGGATAAAGATGTTGGCTCAATCCTAGATTTGTTTTGGAGATGGAAAATTAAATTTTCACTGATAGTTGTTATGCCTTACAGTAAGTTATTGCTAGGGCTTGGAGTACAGTATTGTTTGGCCAGATTTCCTTCTCCCCCTTCAAATCTCATCCCTTGTCTCACTATACTTCTTTTCAATCAGCTTTTTAGTGGTTACCTGGGACTTTGTGTACCTGCCCATGTAGACGTCTCAGTGGAAAGGAAGCTGTCAACCGTATGACAACCACATAGTATAAACTATTTATACTGTTCCAGTTTCCCAGAAGTCCATTTGACTTGCATTTGTTCAAATATAAAATTTAGCCACATAATCACGTACTTACAATCTAGCAAAATCCTGTCCAGTGTTCTTGGCAAGGGCATGCAAGACTGCCAAAACTTGAGACTGGCTTTATAAATGACACCTTTCCTTCTCCCATAACTGCTTTTTCATTACACAGTTCTTTGTTGCAGCTGTTGGGCAAAACCAGTTCCTTACTGCTGTCCAAAAAGCTGTGTGAAAGTTTCCATGACTCTGATTCACTTTAAGGAAATCTTAATGCAGAGGTTTTGATGTTGGCTTACTCTATTGCAAGAAAACTTTCCTAGTTTTTGCATTGTTGGCACTGTTGGCTTTAGCATTTTTTTAGGGTTTTTTTTAGTACAACCAGGCAATCGTAGCTCTCCTAATAAGTGTTTTGACCAGAGAGACTGTGAGGTGCCAAACTCAGTTGAATTTAAAGTTCAGCTTCCAATAGGAAATCACCCCACAAGCAGTGGAAAGTATGTCTTTAAATACCTAATTGCCAACACACATCTCATGGACTGCGTTTACACTGCCTCTGTAGTACCATCTGGTTACTTAATAATTTCAGGCCTGATTCTGACATGGTTCATCACACTGGCTGGTGTGTTCCACACTAGAAGAAGCCTTCCTGAGTTGGTACTCTGTCGTTTCACTCTTCACTCTACCAGAAAACCCCAAGGGATTTGTTATCTCCTTTGACCCTGCTGAAGCTTAGGTAAGTTGGTGCTGCATAGCACCTCTGTGGATAAGACCTGTCTTGCAGCTGCTCACAGGAACAGCCCCTGTGTATTTGGCAAAGGGCTTGCAGGATCAGAGTCTGACTGTGAAGAGTTTCTGGGGTGAAAGTTGGTGAGTAGAGATGTACATTACCTTGTTTTCGCCCAGGCACGCGAACTGGCACTCTTCCAGCAGGCCGGCTGGTGGCACTGTTCATCAGCTGCAGCCTCAGCACATGTTGGTCTTCAGCCTCCCTTCAGAGAGCAGGGCAGTGATCTCCAGCCTGGAAAAACACTTCCTCTTTGCCAGAATTAAAACACCAATTATGCTTTTCCTTTTGCCAGCTTGACTGAACACGTAATTTCAATCTGCAGACTCAAGGCTCTGTTCCTCCACCTCTTCTTTTCCTGTATATTTATTGCCCTTCTTTAAAAGGTTGCATTCCCAAGTGTGTTCCAGTATGTGCAGTCTTGTTCCTCAGCTTCACACACACTTAGGACCAAATCCCAGCCCACCTACGGGTTCTCTGGCCACCATGCAGCTACACATGGACAGGACTTGTCTTGTGGCTGAGTCCCCAGAATAGGTTGAAGTAGTGCATCTACCACCGCTATGGCCAGATATTGCTGTGTAAGCTTCCCTTTGTTTCTACAAGAAGATGGGTCTCTGCCTCTGTCCGGTGCCCCTCCCTGCTATAACTCTTGACTACAGTTACAAAGGAGAGGAGGGCATGACTACCTGCCTGTTATGTCCCTTACTTTCTAAGATAAGGTCCACAGCAGGCTGCAGGGTTCCTGGCACACACAGAGGAAAAGTCAGGGTATGCAATAGATCCTAGCTCTCTAAGTTAGCGGCAAGTCAGAGAAAGGTGTTCTCTTCCCCCCTGTAGTCCTTTTGGCCTGTACAGATGAAATCTCCCTTATTTTTTTCCCTTTAAATTTACTTAGGAAATGTTTCTGGATAGTGGCTTTTTTTTCTTTTTTTAAACAATATTCTTTAACATTCTTTAGATCTGCTGAACCCAAAGAAAAGTTCTAACTCTATCTGCTTTGAAATGGAAGTGAGATTTCAACTGAGTTGTGAACTGGGTTTTGCAGAATCTCAGCCAAGTGAAGTTTTTGTTAGTGTGTGCTACCCACCACCATTTCTCTTTATTTGGGCAGAAATCGTGTATTTTGGATAATTAATTCCATAAAGGGCTCAGTAGCTTTTATGCAAGTTGCTATGCAAAATAAATGTATCATGCTGTTTTTTCAGCTGTGCAGTACAACGCATGTTCCCTTTCTAAACAGCAACCACCCCAAAAGGGAAGGAAGGTGTTCTTTTGTAGCCATGTCCCTCTGGCCTCTCTTTTCCTCTACACAAGATTTTCTGCAGCATAAGAGCTGAAACGTGGCTTCTTGTGCATATCTGTCATTGTGTGTTTACTTGAACTTTAGATGTATGCTGCTAGATTGAGGTCAGTGGCACAGAGCAAGATCATGCACAGTTCAGATTGGCTGTACAAGCAGTTTCATCAGATAGGACCTATGAAGTGGCATCCAGTCTCAGTGAAAATCTTTCCACCCCATGCTGGAGGCTCCAGCTGATGCTGTATAAAAGTGGGCAGTAATTCAGAATGGCATTTATACTCATGCTGCGTGCTTATGTTTCTTACTTGACAAGGCCAAGCCTCTGATTCTCAAAGCATTGTGTAGACAAATCCTGTCTTTGGTGAGGAGTCCTTGTGGCCTGTAACTTAAGAATGATCTTTTCATTCTACTCAGGAAACAGTAAGGAAAACAAAAAAATGGAGAAACCTATCAGGCTTTATGGATGTGTAGATATGTGATTTTGTCACTGAATTTTGACACAGACAAAATTATCTAGGTACGTCACTGTGTGTTGGTGAAGGTGGAGTCTGGCTCTTGGGGAAAGAGGGAGGAAGGCTGGTTTCCAGGGTGATAGAGAAAATCTACATCAAATTCAGCCTCAGTATCTTAACAAAAATATTGTATGTATGTGTCTCCAAACAAGGCAGAATCTGGCCCACAAAAATGATCGGTAGAAAAATACAAGGATAAGTAGATGGGTTTATTTAAAAATAAGTGAATCTAATGGTCCTGGAGGAAAAAAGAAAGCAAACGTTGGAGCAAAGAGATGACTTAGAAGTGTAACCTACATGTCAGGTTGTATGAAAACTTCCACCACTTTACAATAGATGATCCTAGAAAAGAGAATGAAGAAGCTAATTTGACTGGATAGCAGGTTGATCGTGCACTGCGATCAGCAAATCAAAATGTAAAAGTGATTCAAAACCCCAAGGCATTTGTTGTAAGAAGGGATAATGTCCATGTTCCAGAAAGTGCCTCTTCTAGTAAATCGAAGATGACTTATGTTCCACACAACTGTGACTGAAAACCCATCTCTCCCTGGTTTTCTGTCCAACTCATGCTTTTCAGAATGAAAAATACGAGCCTGAGGAATGCAGTAGCAGGATTACTAGAATTATATATGAGTATTTCCTCTAAAATCCAGATGTCTGTATCTTTTTGAATTGCCTGCATGCATGAGTTGGTGTGTGTTTTCCATGCTGGGCTCTACCATTCACCCATCTTGGCCCTGGTCAGATGGTATTGCATTTGTGGGAAGACACCTGGAACCTTCTGAAAACATGATGAGGACAAAAATTGTCTGGATCCTCATGGTTCAACTAGGAAGAGAATGTTCCTGCTTGCACTTTCTAGCATTTTTCTGAATATTTCTTCAAAGTTAAGGATAGAAACAATCCCCTCAAGGAGCTACATGAAATAAGAATGTTAGTCATGTTTCTGTTGAAAAAACCAAGCCAGAGTAGAGTTAAGGAAAGCCAGGTGCTTCTTGTAAGATCTGAAAAACTCTCAGTTTTTGCTGGCTTAAGCAGAAAAGAATTATTTTATTTATTTATTTGTTGAAGTAAGTGCAGAGCATCTACTAGCCTTCCTCTGCTACTTCCAGTGAACTTGAGGTTGCAGCATCGTCATTCACATGATAAGGATTTTTTTCTTTTTCAACAGAAGAGAGACAAATTAGGAGCAAATCAAATCTATTCATGATCTCATGCAAGTCCACTGCAGAAAGGGATGAAGAATCTGAGATCATATCCCTTTTCTGTGTGCCACATCATGAAACAGGCCAAGTTTGGGCCTGGCTTCATATGAGTGTCCTGCCTCTTCAGCTGTCTGTGTGTGCATCTTAAGAGCATGCCATAAAGCAGTGCCCTGGTCCATGTACTTGACCACTTACAGATCCTTCCTAAAACATCTCCTGGCCACTATGCCAGCAGGAACAGGAAAAGATCAAAACAGAGGGGAACTGAATAGTAAAGGTATCTTGCATTACATGCAGACAGAGCACACTCTGCACCAGACACCATCTTTGTGTGGCATGGATGTACTGGAGCGAGTCCAGCACAGGTACGCTAAAATGATTCAGGGATTGGAACATCTGACACACCAGGAGAGGCCAGGGAGCTGGGATTTTTTAGCTCTGGGAAGAGAGGTTTCAGAGTGGAATCGATGTGTGTAAATGTATATCAACATATATAAATACCTGATGGAATGGAGGAAAAAAAATAGAACCAGACTCTTTTTGGTGGTATCCAGTGAAAGGAAAAGAGGGAACAGGTACAAACTGAAATACATGAAATTCCATTTAAATGTGAGAAATTTTTATAATTTTTTTTACTATGCAGGTGTTAAATAGTGGAACAGGTTGCCCAGGGAGGTTGTGGACTCTCTGTCTTTGGAGATGCTCAAAACTTGGCACAGCCCTGAGCAACCTGCTGTAATTGACCCTGTTCTGAGTGGGGAGACTGGACCTCCAGAAGTCCGTTCCAACTTAAATGATTCTCCTGTGAATCGATGAGATCCGTTCTGGGTGCTTCCGAGTTGGTTGTTGTTTTTGCTTGTTTTTTTTAATCTTGACTATTCAGTAGTGTATAAGAGCATAGCACTTCACACATTTCTGAACTATGACCCTACCACACAAGTAGCTGGACTCATGTGAAATGTTCCTTCATGTCTCAGTGGTTTGAACAGATGATGAGAGAGAAGCATGTGACAGTATCTCAGCATCTGTCCCTGAGCCCATCTTCAGTGTATTCCTCCTTTGCCAATATTCTGTGTAACAGCTTGACCTGGTTGGGTGCAAGTGGGCATCACCGCCGGGTCTAACAGGTACCTAGACCAGCTAGGTCTGGACAGGGCATAGGTGCTAGTCCTCTCTGAGGTTTGTATACAACCCCAGCTTACATCCTTAGCAATCTCCTTTCCGTGGGGTATTGCAACAAGCTCTGCTGCTCTAGGCCATGAAACTAGTATTTAGAAATCCTCTAAATATTCTTGAGCAGCTGCAGGGGCAGCATAGTAGGGGAAGAAATAAAGACTTTGCAGAGTTTCTTGGTTGCTTTCAAAGAAGTCCAGTTAAAGACCTTTGAAAAAGGCCGCTTTCCCTTGCACTTTTCCCCCCAAGTTTCCGTAGCCTTTCAGGCAGGGCAGCATCTCCCCATGTCCTCTTCCCCATGTGGCACAAGTAAAACCTTGCTCCTTGCACCGAGTCTCTCCCCCGTGCCAGATGCATGGCCTGCATAAACTCTAGCCTGTTGCCTTTTGTCACATTTTCCCTGCCTCTGAGCCGGGAGGAAGCAAGGATCGTCCAGCCTTGGGGAGCCCTTAGCAGCCAGCAAGGCTGAGGCAGGCTTTCAGCGGGGTGTCAGATGCTTTCCAGGGCAGGGCCATTGCCTGGAATGCAGCGGAGCGCTCAGGCCTTGGGCAAGTTTAGACACATGTTGATGCATAATACAAGATGGAGCCTATCACTTGATATCGGCCTCTTCCAGGCAGTCACGGGGTTGGGTAAGCATGTACGCCATGCAAAACAGGAGATAATGTAATTACCAAATCAGAGTGATACGGAGACGTTTCTTCTAATACCCGGTTGACTGTTCCATTGTAAAGTCACACCGTGTTGTACGGATGCTGTACGAAGCGCCACAAACAAAACAGCAGCATTATTTTGGAAAAAGGGGAAATTGGAGGGGAAAAATAAAGGATGCAATCTACAGAAGCCACAATAATGCAACACAGAAACTATCTGACGGGAATAACTTCAGTGTCTTCTGCATTTGTTCCCTTTGTAGACTGGGTCGTTTTTGAGTAGTTCAAAGCGCAGGACTAGAATCTAGGAGGTCTAGATTTTCTTCATGCATTCCCAGCTGCTGGTTCAGTGCATGGCCTGAAAACTTAATTATTTTTAAAGGGTAAGACAACCCAAAAGTGAAATGAAAAAGGAGCAACATGTGAATACAGAAAAGATGACCTGCGCGGCACGCAGAGCTCTGCCCGTTTCCTTCCCAGCTTCCCAGAGGAAGCAGGGTGAGGAACTGGGTGCCCAAGGCAAGCTTCGGGAAGTCTGTTGGAGGCTTGGGGCAAACAGGCCCTTCTCCCTGGGGGGCAGCAGGGCCTTCCTCAGCGCAGACCTCTTGTGACCGGGGGCAAAGCGTGCTGCAGCCGCAGGCTGTGGGTGGAGGAACAGACCAAGCAGTCCCGAAGGCTAGGCATTACAGTGCCTGGCAAGACATTAGCCGTGGAGAAAACCCATGAACGTGGTTGTTCGTGATGGGAGAGCTCAAAGGGACGGTGGCTTTCTGCTGGGGGAGAGCGTGATGGTGGCAGGAGAGGTGAGGGGCAAGGCTGAGCGGGGGAGAGCTGTGGAGCTGGAGGGGCTCAGCCTTGGAAGGGCTGTGGGGCGCAGCCGGCGGGCACTGGGGGGGCGATGGGCAGGTCTGGGAGAGCGCAGCAGGAGCTGAGAGGGAGGCCGTGCAGGAGCCGAGGTGCCGGGCGGGCAGCGCTGCAGGGAGAGTGCCCGGGGCGAAACCGGGGCTGGAG
>JAVJGI010000060.1:3948462-4050775 GCA_035590275.1 Ibycter americanus | reverse complement strand
GGTCCCGGCTGCCGTGCGGCGGGCGGGCGGCAGCTCGGCTGTCCGGGATGGAGCCCTGAAACGCCGCCCAGGGCCGTAGGGGCAGCCCCTGCGGGGGGGCAACGCTCTCCCTGCCAAGCCTTGCCCTTGGCGGAACCCCTGCGCCGCGGATGGGCGAGTGCGAGCGCGAGCGAATTCCCGCCGGAGCGAACGCTCTGCCGTGCCCGCCCCGTGTAAACCCAGCGGCTTTCGGGCTGGGGGCATCGCGCTGGGCAGCGAGGTACAGAAGTGACCGCAGGGAGGGAAGGCACAATCGTGCCTCTCTGCTTAGGGGCTGGTTTGGTCGCTGAAGCGATGCCTGAAGTCAGGGGCTGGCAGGACTGGAGAGTTGTTTCCGTTCAGCAAGTTACGGCCTGGAGAAGCTCATATGGCTGGAGGTAAACCTGCTGCCGAGAGGAGAGTCTCCTGCGCCATGGCAGCGCTGGCCTGGGATGCGTACCTGGGATGCGTACCTGGGATGCGTACCTGGGAGCTGCTGAGTGCGCCCAAGAGAGAGCAAAGCTTTTGCGTTAGCTGTTCGGTTTCAGTCATGGCATGCTTTTGGAGAGCCGCTGTGAAACAACGTTGTTTGCTGATTTAGAAGACTGTCAGGGTTGTAAGCTAGCTCCTTTATGCCAAGAGCTGAATTCTGTGACTTGTAGGGTCTATGAAAGCATAAATGGCTTGATGGCAGGGGTTTTGTCTGGGGAGGCAAACTTTGCGATTCTGTGACTGAAGCAGTGGGGTTTTTTTGGCCCTGGGTTTGTCCATAATGAATTGCCCACAAGATCTTTGCAGCTGTTAAGAAATCAAGTCACACTGGCTGGAAGAGCAAGTGAGGATGTTGTGGAATATATTCTGGGGTATCATTGCCTGTGAGCCCATCACCGGGGCATCCTGACTTTGAAGAGAGGAGTTGTGGAGAAGAGAGCTTCAGCAGTGCTTGGCCATCTTTGAAGAGCTTCATTCTGACCATGCTTGGCTCTCTTCCCCCGCTGGGGTTTGGCTATATAGCTGGATGCAACTATGGGACCAGTGTTGACTCTGCGATCGTTTCACTTGTTAATTTTGAAAAATAAATATGAATGTCTTGCAGAAAGCCTCCTCGCTTAAGAATGCTCCCTATGAGCTGAAATTTTGGCAGGATCCCAGCCTGTGTCAGAACCACCCAGGCAAGTGTGTCCTAACTGTCCATGGTCATTGACCAGTAGCTGCTCTTGGCTGTTGCTGGCCTTCTACTTTTGGTTACTAGTGGCAGTGTTGTTGGTGGCCCTTACCTTATGGATATATGCACCTAGGAAGGGCTTACTGTTACCGTGAGGCCAGGATAATGTACTAGGAAAATGCTACTAAGAAGACTACAGTTGTCCTAGCAAAACTGCATGCCTGTTGTATTGTTGTGGTAGCCTGCCTTCCTTCCACCCCTACTTCTGACAACCAAAGCAAAGAATGGTATCAGAAATGTGGCTTCACTGCTATAGGATGTGTTGTGCTGTGTCTGGGCTTGAGGGGCAGACCCAAGTGGAGAGCTGTGATGTCCGGTTCTGCTGGTGGGAAACAGTAAGTGTTGTGCTCCTCTGTGTCTGGTACCATCACTGGGGAATTTGGTGGAAGGAGAAAATGAACCCTTGTGAAAACTATCTTATGACTTCTTTTAATTTCTCATTAGCCTTTACTTTAGAATTATCTGATTTCCGTCAAATTAAAAAACAGTGGTTATTTCCTCAGGGGTCAGCACCCTTGCCCTTTCTCCTTGCAAGGTCAGAATCGCTTGGCTTTGTACAGGGTTGAGCAGGAGGAGGGGGATAGGGGGAGTCTCCATACTGTGTAATCGCGCTGTATTCTGTCGCGCTGGGAATTTGATCAGGATCCGTCGGCTTCTTTTTCATTTTAAATCCAAACAGAAAATGCAGGAAGACGTGCAGTATCCTAAAGAAGGGGGTGCATTTTCATTAGAGAAACGTTTGGCAGTTTATAGCCTTTAATGCTGTCTCAGTATCCAAGTGCTACGGCTAAAAGTAAACCTTGAAAATAAGGTACCCATCCAAGCAGGCAGTACCTGTAGAGTCTGAAGAGTCTTCTGAGAATCTTTCCCCTGTTTGCTTTTTCAGTAAGGCTGTGGGGCTTTAAATGTTGGCATGGAAAAACTGTGTTCCTGTGCACAGTCCCAGCTCCTCTCTAGTATCACAAGGGTGAGGCCACAATACCTTCTGCCGTGTTGCACGGCTCTGGGGTTAAGAGGAACACTTGAAGGTCTAGCAGCACAGCAGGGATGTACGAGCGAGGCAGAGCAAGCTTTCACTGGGCTGACAGGGTGGCAGCTGAGGTGTGATTTGCATGATAGACTTGGATGTTGGTTGTGCTTCAAAAACTTGGTGCAGATGTGGTTCTTGGAGTGGGCAGAGGAGATCCTTCAGGGAGGTGCTTCACCAATGGGTCCCATGCACCGAACTTCCCAACTTCCAGCTGTGTAACAGAGGGCAGGAGGCAGGGGCTTACTGTTTAGGAACACCGCTTGTCTGGGTGGTGGTTTTGGCTGGGCGTTTCTGTTGTCAATTGAAACAGCCTCATTATGTTTTCAGATGTGTGTTGTTGCATGTTCTGATTAAACGTGCAGGTGGATTGCTTCAATAAACCAAGTGACTTTTCTTTTGGAAATATCCGTGTCATGGACTAATGGTTTTCAGCCTGGGGCTGGAAATTCCCGGGGGTCTATGAAATCTTTCTAAGAAACCTCTGAGAAGCAAAAGCAAAGAGAACCTATTGCTAGAGAGTTTGAATTTGCTGACGACTAAACATTTTTGGTGGATGAGGGGCTTGGCTTGCAAATCAAGAGCCACCTCTGTAGCGTAAAAGCCTTGGCTTATATATATATAGTGAAGGTCAAAATTAACCTTATTTAATGACATGCAAAAATAAATAGAGGGCTTTTGGAAAAGCCTTGTTTCCCGAAGCTTGTTGGCCGTTAAAACCGAAAGCCTTGGCTCTGTGAGTAGGTTAGCATGGTTGAACTTCTGTGCTTACAGATCAAATTGCTGGATTGGAGCCTGGTCAGGAAATTCAAAAGCAGAAGGTTCCTGTGGCATTGCTCACAGATCTCACTATATATGCAGTTGAACATAGCAAGTTACGTAACTTCTCGTTTTTCTGAAGTGAATAATGGGAATACGCTGCAGCCGGACCGTGCAGGCGAATTAATGCTGGAGTTGGAAGGCTTCCTCACTGCTTAGCCATCTCTTAATTATTTTTACTCTTGAAACCTAACGCCATCCCATAGCTTAGTGCTTGGGGTTCTGCGTGTTTGATTTGTAAAGCTCTTCGTTTCACTAAATGAAGAAAAAAAAGATTTCTCAGCGTGATAGCTCGTGGGCATCCGTTACCCTATAGACAGCTGGTGCTGTTTAACAAGCGAGGCTGACAGCGTACGGAGCCGAATGTGCGCACATCCTCACGGACACTTGTGGCTGCTTGTGCTCCAGATGGCGCTTCCAAATATGTGTAACTCCATGAACCGACTGGTAAATCAACTCTAATTGATTGCAAGTTTTAAATGGAGTAAGACTGAAACTGTACAGACAAGGATTTCAAAGCTGAGCTGCTTTGGAGTTATTTGCCTCAACTTCACAGGGGAAGATCCATCGGGAAAGCACGGGATGTAAAAGAGTGCTCGTTTGTGTTTGCCCTCTTTGATTTAAAGATGTAACTTGCTCTTTTAAATTTCCCTTGGGCTGAGAGCCAAACTGTGCTCCCTTGAAGATGATCACAAAGCGAACTTCATTGGAAATGGGATTGGGCTCCCAGCATGGAAAATAGCAATTCAAAAGAACTCTTCTTGGAGATTTATGAGCATATGAAAAGAGGGAGTTACAGTGAGTTGTGTAGCTGCGTAGAAACTGTGATTACAGTGATCTCTGCAGTGTTCAGGGGTAACTGAATTTCTCTGCTGTCACTCAGGATGCAGCCATCCTTGCCAGCATAGGATCCCAAAATTTTCTTTGCAGCATCCTTAGCTTTGTTTTCCATCTAGTACTTGGCATCCGTCTGTCATTGGTGAGTAAGGGAAAGGCAAAGTGAGGGTGCTGGCCCTACTGGGAGCAAACTGCTGGGTGTGCAGTTACACAATTGTGGCGTTTGGAGCAGAGGGGACATTCCCATCTCCCCTCTAGCTGTTTGCTTGCGTGGCTATTCACCCTGGTGTTGGTTTTGCTGTTTGGGGCTGTGCTGTGAACTAGGTCACAGAAAGGATCCAAGACAAAAGCGTGGCGAGGGGGAGAGAAGGGATTTTTTGTTTTGTTTTCCAGTGGTGCTGTTTGCTCGCTGAGGATTGTGTTGACACAACCAAGAGCGGTGAACCGTGGTGTGGAGGTGGAAGCTACTTACACCAGCTTTCTTGTCAACACTGAAATACAGCGCAACTCTACCCTTGGGCCAAAGGAGCTTTCTTTCACACAGGGCCAGAAGCTTTGCAAACAGACCATGCCTTCAGTGGAGTCCTGTGAGATGTAATGATCTTTTGTGAAGCCATTTCAATTGGCTAAATTAGGCTCTCAATTCACACTTGTTTGTGAAGGGATGAAGCCCTTGAATGATGGGGCTGCTTTTTGACACAGCACAGTTGCCCTTGCCCAGAGGGATAGGGTAAGTATCATCATTAATAGTGATTTAGTCATGGACATGTTTAAAGGCTGTGCTTAGTTTAGATATGGTTGTGTTTTGAAGGAGATACATACACAGCTTGTGTTCTTTAGCTTTTTCTCGGGCTCTAGTGGTGAGCACTGTTGGGGTGGTGGCTAATTTGGGGTTGACATCTGTCTGTGCCATTGAAAGAGCTCGAGCCTGGAGATGTAGCTTAGCATGTTAGTTGTCTCTTGGTGCCCTCCCTACCTTTTCCCCAGTAGTTCCAGAAGCTTTTCTGGGGTAAGGCTGGTCCCCTTCTTTCTGTAAAATAGACCAGGAGGTAGGTAACCTGCTTGCCTTGGAGATGAGGAGCATGTGTTTGGACTGTGCTCCTCCATCCTTGGTCTCTTCATCTCATCCTGCTCAGACTGGGAGTGGTGCCTAGCTAGCAGCCCAGACTGTCCTTTGTTAGCCCAGTCTAGGAAGCCTTGTTGATGATTAGCCTCAGTTGGGCACCAGGCAGAGCCAGCTGTCTTCTGCTTTTGCCGGCTGAAGTGGGGCAGATGTATTTTATTCCCAGCAGCCCTGTACCTGCCTTGGCAGGAAGATCTGTGTAGCCACTGGTGTGTCCTGCAGCTGGGGCAAGGAGGCCGTGCAGAGTCCCTGAGTTCGTCGTACTGCTTTTGGACAGCAATTCAGGAGACTTAACGTTTTTTTGGTGGCCACCTTGTTGACTTTTCGCAGAGCTGTTTCAAAACCGTTGCTGTTGTTTACACAGAAAACCAAAGTTGGCATGATCCAGCCTGCCCTGACGTTCCTGTGTCAGTCTTCCCATGAGTCTGCTTTCTCCGCCTGGTGCCCGGCACTGCCTTGCTTTACACACTGTCAAACGGGCACTGCTCCGTCCCGGTTCGTGTCTAGGCAGCCTGTGCATTTCCACAGCAGTTTCCACCTGCTGAAATGTTCTCTGATGTCTCCAGAGAAGTGTGGCCCTTTGCTGCTGGGGTTGAGGGGTCAGAAGAGGAGCTCTGTTCCCAGCCCTGTCTCAGCTCTGATTCTTCTATCTGAGAGTTGGGGGAAAATTCTTTTGTGTGGTTAGAGGAAAAGGCTGGGAATTGATACTTTCCTAGAAGCCTAGGAAAAATGCATAACCCTTACTGGTGTATGCCAGCAGCTCTCCTTGCTTTTCCTATTCCTGGAATGGATTTGTGAAGATAGTAGTTGTTCTCAAAGGGACTCCAGTAACATCACAAACAGTGGTTTAAGTCTATAATACTTGTCATCACCTTTTGTATAACTGAGGGTGTTTCTGGTTTGTAACGCCTAATGATTGCAAGGTCCTGAGTAGCCATCTCCTCTGTTGGTATCGTAGCACATTTTGAATGTGGGGGGGGTGGCCTCACCCCCATTTATCAGAGAAGGTCAGGCACGGAGGAATGATTTTTCCGTGGTTGCCTAGCAGGACAGAGGTAAAATTCAGCTTTAATGAATCCCAGCCTATTGCTGGAGCCATAAGCTACAGGCTGTGTGCAAGTCTAGGGAGTTAACGAGTGTTAACATCATGTGTCCCAGGCTGTGGGATTTTTATTCCTGTTACAGTAATGATGCCATTTTCCAAACTGTGCCGTGCCTTGGCTTTATGTTTCGCTGTGTTTAAATCCATCCTCATTCCTCCCCTCCCAGAACTGGGGCTTGTGTTCCCATCCTTATTTGTCCTTCCTAGATTCTCTGCTGCTTTTTAGGAGCTTTCTCGAGGCGTGATACGCACTTAGAGCTTGGGAATTCCTGTACACAAAAGGTCCCCCCCCGCCTTCTCTCCAAGAGCCCTGGCAAGCCCAAGTGCTGTGCAAATACCTGCAGCTCCTGATGCAGCAGGAACACTTCTTTATTTCATCGCAGATTGCACCGCCAGCCAAGGAACCCTGTGGGGAAGAGGCTTCGTTCTTTGGCACAGCTTGCGTGTGGTAGAGCTCTCTGCTTGGTTACGAGCTTTTCTGGAGGTGTTAGCGGAGGAATCTTACGGCTGGAAAGAATAGTTGGCCAAGTATAAAGCCCAATTTCTGTTGTTGTCCCTCTGTGTTTGGGGAGGGAGAGGGCTGAAAGCAGTGGTTGACTGTTTTATTGCTAACAGCTTTGAAAACTGCTGTGAGCAGAGAATAACGGAGGGATTTAATTTGATTTTAGAGCGGGCTTTTGCCCACTCTGAAAGTACAGCATGGCCGTAGTCCTGTGTTGGCTGGAGGCAGCAGTTGTCTGGGCAGGAGGTATGTGAGAGTGCTCCTGCGTGCCAAACGCTGGGCTCTGCCAAGGTGCCTCCGTCGGTAGCTGCAACCGCTCCGTCTGCACCTCTTCACCATTTGCATGCGTTTCCCCAAACCGGTGACTGTGCTCCCCTCCTTTCCATTTCTCCTATTGCCAAACGCAGGATGTGGGTTTGGAAGGCAGGGTGGTGTCTACCCTTCTTCCCCACAGCGTTAAGGGTTTTTTGACATGTCGCTGTTGGGAATGTTCTGATGTTGCCCTGCTCCTGTGCCAAAACACGTGACCCTCTTCTGCCCTTTACGGATGGGAGTTAAGCTTCTGTTCCAAATGGAAGTACGCCGTAAGAAACGCTGGCCCATATAAGCTAGATGTGATCTCTAATCAACTCTCCCCAGTGTTATTAGTATGTGTATATATAGAGAGACAATTTTTACTAAAATTCAATTCTTCAAGGCCCAAATTAGCTTCTGGAGGCGAAGGTTACAAAGGAAGGGAGGTGCTCATAGCGCCATTGATTGTATAGCAGCTAATGCTTGCAAAATGGGCACACCTTGCCGTTGTGAAAACAAAGCAGGTTCAGACATGGTGGTCTGATCCTCTCCTGCATTTCTCCTAGGGAAGTCACCCTCCCCCCTCCACACCCCTTCCCCCTATCTATGGCTGTAATGCTGCCACTCTGCATCTGGGGGTATTTGGGCTGCGTGTTACACGGGTGAAGAGGTGGGGGTGTGCGGGTTGAGGCCAATACAGGAATTCCCCCCCAGAAAAAGTATCTAGGCTGCTGAGCCTTCTCCAAGTCACTGTCTTTTCCAGGTGACTTAGACTGTTTCTTCCATATTTTTAGATGAATGTGCTGGACTTTGCTAAACAGAGAGAAGTTATTAGTTTATGTAAAGCTCTCCAAATGCGTGTATTTCACTAGACCAGACAGATACCAGCCAGGACAAGCTTGCAAATTGGGCACAGTGTGATGGGTGGTGACGTGTGGCCAGGACGAGGGAATTGCTGCAGGAGGAATGATGTCTTGCTTTGATTAGAGTGCACTTCTATGCCTGTTTCTCTTTCCTTAGGTCGATGGTGAGGAGCTGAGCACCCTCCCTCCCCTCCCCTCTGATCGGATTCCTTTTAAGTGAAGCTCGCTGACTTTCTGAGGACCAGACCTCACTGATGACTGGGAAGCAAAGAGTACCCAGGAAAGCACTTTTACCACGGACTCCACCTCAGGAGCACCAGGAACTTGTTTTCTGAGTAAAATCTGTGCCCCTTCCTTGCAGACCCAATGTCTGCTGCAATGGATACAGAATCGACATATTCGGGATACTCCCACTACTCAGGTCACTCCAAAAAAGCCCACAGACAAGGGTAAGGAAATGTTTGTTTTTAGTTAGTTACTGCTCTAAGCTAGGATGTGTCCCGTGGAAAAAAAAAACTGTAAGCCAGGATGAAATCAGTGGGGCCACAGCTCTGGAAGAGCTGTATGTGGAGAGTCCTTATGAGGAGCCCAGTGAGCAGACTGGAAACAATAATGCAGCTAATTTAATAATACTCAACGTGTTGGATGCATGCTGAGGTCATGAATGGCCAGAAAGATTGAGATAGTGCCAGCAGAAGGAAAAGATGACTTAACTCTGCTCTGAAAGTGCAAGGGATGAGTAGAGACTCTGGGGAGGAGACGTGTCAGACTTCCTAGCTAATTGCTAGTTGCTTTCTCTTTTGATGCCATTTCTTTATTGCGTAATAGTAAGGTTTCCTATCTCTTCCCACCATCCTCCTGGCTACTCTGTTGCTGGTGTGTTGGGGTTTCTTAATAGAATTTAAATGGTACTTGAGTCCACAAGTCCTTTATCAGTATTGATTGGATTAGAAGTCAGGCTTTTTGGAGCTTGAATAGCAGGTCCTCTCTGTTGTGGTAGTTCAGCAGCCTCAAGAAACATCTTGCTGTGAAAATTCTGATTACTTGGAAACATGACCCTTTTTTTTTCCTGCATCACCATTAGTTTTACATGCAAAAGGTGTGCCACTTACAGTCTTTGCAACTTAGAAGTGAGCTGGTCCAAAACAACTTTGCATTTCAGAAGCAATTATCCTGTGTGGTTGGAAAAAGTATTCTTCCATGAAATGAAATCTCTTTGCTCGCAGTCCAGTTATTGAGTAAAACATCTCGTTTGCCTTTTCTCCCTTCTTTAACACCCCCACCCCCAATATGGATCGCCCTTTGAGGCTTAGAATGCCATGTGAAAAGATGCCTTCAAAGTTCCCAAAACAGCATAAAAATTCTAGAGCCTCTTATTGTGAACAGGAGAAAGTCTCATCCCATGAAACCTTTGGGGTCTGGTCATTCCAAGAGAGATGCAATGCAGAGAGCAGAGCTGGGACACTGGATGCTCCTGAGCTTTAGGACAGTCCCTGAGCACAGTGAGGGTCTCTGGTGCAAAGGCTGCTTTCCTGCCCGGGTAGGAGAGAGGAGGAAAGTACTGGTGAGCAGATTAGTGAGGATTGTCTCAAAATGAGTTATTATCAGATGAGAAACTGAGATCTACAAGGGTACTCTGGAAGTAAGCACTAGCCTGGTACCCTTGATGTTCTTGCTCTCTTGGTAAGGGTTAACTGAGGGTTATTGACTAGAGGAAATAATCTTCACCAATTGTTGTACAGTGTTAAAGTCCTAGTTGACAAGACTTTACATTGCAGGAACTGAAGCTGTCTTGATTAATTCCTTGTGTTAACTGTGCACGTCCCTGTGGGACACTTTATTGCAGGTGGAGAGCTGTGTAGACCAGTTAATCCCAAGTGGAGCTGCCAGTTGTTTGGAGGATGCAAGCTTCCCTTCCAAGCACAGCGCTGTCAGAAGCTGTTTTAAGAGGAGATGAGGTGGTGGGGATGTACCCCTGTCTGCTTTGCTCCCCTCTGCAATCACTGAGAGGATAGACTGTCCCAGCCACCAGGCTGTAGGCTGCTCTGGTCGAGGACCCTTTCTACCTCTTCCAAAGCTTGTTTTGTCACAGATTGAGTCAGTATTGATCAAGAGATGGGCAAGCATGACACTGACCTAATGCTTAGGACACCTGCTGCAGGTAGAGGTGTAGCAGATTCCAGGCTCTGTTCTGGAAACTATCTGATAATGTTGTTCTCTTGCTTTCTATGGAAAAGGAGTCGGGACAGGCACAAATCGCCGCGAAGCAAAGACGGCAGTCGGTCTGAGAAGTCCGTCACTATCCAGACGCCTCCTGCAGAGCCGCTGCTTGGGAACGATGCCTCTCGGGCGGAGGAGGGCCAGGTAAGGAGGGAGTGAAATTAAATGTGCAGTGTGGTTTCTGAAACAGAGCATATAACTTACCAGCATAAGAGTAGGAAAAAAATGTTGCTCACTTGTGAAGAATCATGACTTACAGGTACCCTTGATTCATGCATAAAGCCAAGGCTTCAATCAGTGTTGTCTTTTTCTGAGAGCGTTAGTTTTGACAGCAGCAGTGCTGATGTGACTACTCCTGGGGCACTAATTTGCCTCTGTCTCCAGAACGTCATCTGCCAAGCTCTATAGAAACATCTGTTGCCATCATCTCGCTGTGCATTGTGCAGGTCAACCCTTTCACCTGTATGTGGGCTTTTGGTTTTTAAGCAGGCTTTGCTCTAGGTAATCATGTGAAACACATTAGGACCAGGATCCCAGTAGGAAAAGGAGATGAGAAATGTAAAACTAATATGAAATAGCTGGGCAGGCAGGTGAACTCAGTCATGAAAACTAGTACATTAACACTGGGTTAAATAAAGAATGGAATAATGCTGGGTTTAGATTGCACCTAGGATGGATCCAGTACTCTCTCTGCTCTAGCAGTTGATGTGAAGGTGCATATTCATTTTTGAGGAATGGCTGACGCTGCAAGACATGGAATGCAGGATGTTTCAGTGCCTCCTGGGCTGGATTTGGGGTGTGTTAATCCTTGGCTGTGGGGCTCCACAGTTTCCACCCAAACTGTGTATGGTAGTACCTGCGGCACTACTCATGTAGCTACAGGTGGGCTGGCTTCATGTGCTGCCACTTGGTATTTTGTAATCAGATGCTGCTTTTCATGGGTCCCAGCTATTACTTGAAATAAATCTAAAGGTGCTGGTGAATTCTTAGGCCCTTGTTTTCATGCAGACCTCCTCAGTGTGAATTAAAGCCGAAGCAAAATAAGTTGATGCATGAGCAAGACCTTTCTCCTAGGGAGCAGGGTGCCCTGGGTTGTGTCCAGCAACTTCTGTACCACTAGAGACTTAGGCTCATGTTTCTGTGTAACTGCACGGTTTTTTTGCTTGTGCCACTTAGTGTGGGAGGAATTGTTATAAGGGTAGACTGAGACTAGGGTTGCCTGCTGTCTTCTGGGCTGCTCTGGTGTTTCTGTCCCTTCTCTTCTGCACAGTTTCTCTGTTCCTCAAATGGAGGAAACTATGCAGAGCTCTTTCATGCATAAACATGAAATAGTTGAAATGCTTAGATTACTTTACTGGAGACACTGAAAAAGAGGAAAATGGGATAGGATTATGCTGCCTTTCTTGACATTCTACAATGCAGATATCTCTTCTGGGGCCTCTGTTTTGGTGAGAAGTGACTCAAAAACCCCTCATATTAATTCAAGGTGCTGATTGCTTGTGGTTGGTCTGTCTCAGAACCCTACTGCTCTAGGCATGGGAGGTATTCATGTCTTGGAGTGCATTAGAAGTTATATCCCTGGAGTTTTTCAAAGTAGTCATCCTGCCCGTCTACTCCTTTCCCAAAGATCCTTGAAGACTCTTTCCTGTAACTTTTAAAGAAGTGAATAAAGGTCTAAAATGATGCCTGTTTCTTTAAAACAAAATGCTTTGATCGGCATGTGTAGCTGCAGAAGTCTGGGGGAAGGTGTACATCCTTTTAATGACGCAGGCTGCAGGGAGATACACTGGGGAGGGTAGGAAGAGCAAAACGTGTGCTTCTGAATGAGAGCTGCAGCTACAAAGGAGTCAGGTGCCAAACAGCAAAGCACATGTATTGCCGCTGTTTGGTGTGTGTTTGTGGGAAGCATCAGGAGTCTTCATGTGCATGAGTCACTCCAGCAGCAGCTGTGAGTCAAATCCATACATGTCAGCGTAACTCTTTGGCCATGCCAGCTCCAGGAAGGAGCAATTGGAGGCATCGTGGGATGGGAGAGCTAGCTTGCAGGAGTCCTCTGATATTAGCTAGGGAAGAAATAAGACTTTCAGAAAACAATGTAGCCTGAAGCTTGACTATATGGTGACTGTATTTCAGGTAAGCTTCTTCGTGGCTGAGTGGCTTCTGACAATGTCCTGGATTCTAATACCGGAGCTACTTGGCAGTCAAAGATCCTCTAAACTTAAAGCCCCATACCTGAAAATATCCTGTGTGACCACCTGTGATTTATTGGCTTAACTAAATCTTTATTAGAATGTCAGCTATTGAGGGCAGGGCTACTGTAGAGGAGAATAAAAGAAAACAAAGTGGAGGAACTTGCTGGGAGTGTGGTTGCTTCTGTTACAGATGGAAAAATAATGTGTGAACATGTTTTTGATTGTGTAACAACAACAACTGGCTTGAAACACTCAAATGAGAATTTCCCTTCCAGGTGCTTCTGTGGTGCACTTGCACTGCAGAATTTGTGGGCTGGAAGAGTGCTAGTCCTTGCCCTGCACATGGGAACTGATGATTACTGCAGTTTCCAAGAGTTATGTGATATTACTCGTTAAGTGTGCTGGAAGAGGAACCTCTGGGGTACAGTGAGTGGCATAGCAAGCTGAGTTACCTGCTCTACAGTTACAGGTTTTGAACACCTAATGTTTTCTAGTCACTGGTTTGGACGAGTTGCTGTTGTTTCCAAACTTTTGCTAATTTTCAGGGCTGACTATCCAATATATTGAAGGTGTGGTTTTTGCTACATTTTTTTTTTTTCTGGGACTTGAGTCTGTTGTAGCAGTCTTTTTCTGAGCAATAAAAACAGAAGACCTGGAAGGAATAATCTGATTGTTTCAATATTATTTTTATCTTTTCCTCCCTCAGGATGACAACTGGGGTGAGACCACGACAGCAATCACAGGCACCTCTGAGCACAGTATTTCCCAGGAGGACATTGCCCGGATCAGTAAGGATCTGGAGGACAGCGTTGGGTTGGACTGCAAACGTTACCTGGGCTTAACAGTGGCAGCTGTTCTCGGACTCCTTGTCTTCCTTACCCCCATTGCCTTCATTCTGTTACCCCAGATCCTGTGGCGGGATGATCTGGAGCCGTGTGGTACTGTCTGTGAGGGACTGTTCATCTCTGTGGCGTTTAAACTCCTCATTCTTCTGATTGGGACCTGGGCTCTGTTTTTCCGCCAGCCCAAGGCAGACATACCAAGGGTGTTTGTGTTTCGGGCCCTTCTGTTGGTCCTTATATTCCTGTTTGTGTTTTCCTACTGGCTCTTTTACGGCGTGCGCATCTTGGACTCGAAGGACACCAACTACCAAGGAATAGTGCAGTATGCGGTGTCTCTGGTGGATGCTCTGCTCTTCATTCACTACCTGGCCATTGTGCTGCTGGAGCTACGGCAGCTGCAGCCCATGTTCACTGTCAAGGTAGTTCGATCAACGGATGGAGAGTCGCGATACTACAGCTTGGGGCACTTGAGGTAGGTCCAAGCCCTTGAAGTCCAGCAGCATAGAGAAGTGTGGCTGTGCTCTACCACAAACCATCAACTGCTTTTGTACATGCGAGGTTGCTGGTTTCAGAATCTTCCCCCCAGGGGAGTCCTAGAGTCTCTCCAAAGTTACCAAACTGAATCTCTCGTCTTCTCTGTGAGTGTGGGAGAGGTTGGCCCCGCTTCAGAGAGTCCTGTGCATTTCTGTAAGTGAAAAGAGCTGATGGCACAGCTTATAGTCGGTCATTGGGCTAAGCCTGATGAGGTCTTTAAGATCTTTTTCGGGGCTTCTTGCCCTATCTCCTTACTGGAGGAGAGGGGAGAGGCTTCCTTGTGTAGCCAGGACTGGCTTGTGCTCTTTGGCTCTGCGGGCCAGGTGCCACGTCGAGAGCAACCCTTTGGGCCATGCAGAGTGCTGCTCCTTGGAGCTGCCTTGCAGCAGGCTAGTCCGTGTGGCAGGGGCTGAAGGAAGAAGTAAGTGCCCTGTGTGAGAAATCATTCAGCAACCTAACTTGCTGTTGAAAACGTCTGTTTGCCCTCATTGCCCTGTGCAGCCAAGAGTTGTGCGAGGAACGTGGATGAGGACGTTCCTTGGGTTCCATCGAGCAGTGCCATTTGGAGCCTGCATGTGCCTGTTGCAGCCAGTTGTGTGCAGGTGTTGGTGCTCTGAAGCCTGCTACTGAGGCAGGCTGGGGCTGCCTTCAAGGGCTTACCAGGACAGCTCCACTGGGATCTGAAGGCTACTTCCAGTGATGGGGGACTCTTTCCTTGTTTCCGAGATCAGCATTTTTCTGCAGTTTTGTGTTGGCTTGAGGGAACTAGCAGTTAGTCCTGCTGGAGCAGTTGCCTTGATGCAGCTAAAATCTCCCAGCACTTCAGGCATTTAGGAATAATATTTTTAACGAGTACTGGGGCACATGTAGGTACTTTTCTTTTTTTTTTGGCAGTGCTATGCTGCCTCTAGTTTGGTTTCATAGCCTGATGCTTTGGGGTTTTTTTGCCATAGGTATAGATGAGTTTGCTGGGTCAGATGTATCTGGGAGTGTTTGGGAACAATGCGATATCCATAGGTATGATGCATGCATGCCTGCTTCCACCTTCCTGCTGGGGTTAATGCTTCCCTCAGCAAAGGTACAAGAAGGGACAGGTGTCTCAATCTCCTTAGTTTCTGTGTCCTGTGAAGCTCTCTAGAAATCTCTTAGTTCCTGTGCCCTGTGAAGCTGATAGCTGAGCTCTGAAGATGATTCCCCAGACTGTATGTGCACTTAAACATCTGTTCTGCTTATCGTGTCCAGACCCCTATGGCATGCATATCTATTGCAGATGGAGAGATTAGTGTCTGCTGGTTTAAGTGGATGTAGGAACAGTCTCCTGCAGCCATTAGCTTAGCAATGGAATTGCTTTGAAGCAGATTTAGGGGTTGAAGCTCAAGTCTGGGAGTTGACTCCTGGATGTTGTTTCTGGTTTAATGGAAGAACTCATGGCCTTTTGGGTGAACTAGGTCTGGACTCTGCTGTATTTTCCTTCTCTGTAAAACGTGAAGGAGAGCCCCTCTTCTGTAATGGAAGTGTTCCCGTTGACTTAATGAGGGGTCACCTTCAGGGTTTAAAAAAACAAAACAAAACCAACTAATCTCTGTTGGTTTCCTTGTGAAACCAATGTATTATTATTTTTTTTTTAACTTAAAAATTCCTCTGTGGTGACAGATCCAGCATAGCCTTTAAGACTTGGGAGATGGAGAGATGACTACCAAAGAGTTCCCCTGTGCCACAGCTTTGTGCCTTGAGGCGTGCCAGGGCAGTTCTCTCGTAAGTGAATTCTGCACAGAAAGTTCAGCACGTGTGTGTATATACCTACATATACAAGCGCTGTGCAGGTTTGGTTTGAGAGAGTTTGCTGGTTGCTTGGTGGTAGATCGTAGGTTTGTGTTTGGGGGAATTAAGATCCTATACCTGCCGAAGTCTGCATGCCTGGCGTTAACCATGTACTAATCTTGCCGTCAGAGGCAAAGAATTTGCTTGAAAATCAACGCCTAAATATTTAATAGCATGTGTTAGAAGCGGTGTTCTCTCCAGTTCTCCTTCTGCAGCAAGGTTTTGAAATGCCTTGGGTGATGCGAGGGCAGCAGAAAGTTGTAAAACCAGGGTGAAATCTGAGATGTATGAAAATTAGTAACTTCTCGTTTGTTGACAAGCTGATTGCAACTTTGTTTGGCATATTGAATCCAAACCATGCGGCATGTAGATGCTTCAGTGTCTTGTGTTACAGGAGAGTCTTGTCAAGCGTGTCTAGTAGCGGTAAACTAGTGTTGCTTTTTCCTTAGTTTCTGACAGATTGGTATAATGTGTATTGACATGTGTTTTGAAGCCTGTGTGTCTTTCCATCTTTACTAATGTAAAGGTAAAACTGTGTAGGTTTGGTCAGTGGCCAAGTGTCTCCCATCTAAGGGAGAGTTCATTCTGTCTCCCTTGCTTGCTGTGAGCAACAGGGAGAGTTACTGGCGCATAATGGTGAGAGCTGCTGGTCTTGATACAGAGTGTTGTTCCAACGTGACAAACACCGTGAGAAGTGAATGCAGGTGGCATCTCCTTCAGCTTCTCAAGGCATAGGATTGTGAGATATTGATGTAAAACATGAGAAGTTTGGGAACTTCTGAACATCTTTGCAGCGCAATTTAGCAAAGTTTCCGTCAAAGTCTTGACGTGCTTGTTGGTGAAATGCCAGTCGGAGTCACAAGGGGCTGCCTTCTGCCTCTGGTTGGCTTTCTTGCCGAGGCTGGAACGGGAGGTCTGTTGATGGGAAAATGCAGAGGCATGCAAGGACAGTGCATTATTCAGGAAGACTGGAGAAGCAGCCTGTGGGTGTGCTGCAGAGGTGCTTGTAGCTATGATAAACTATGCATATAGTACTTCTTGCTGCCTCTGGGCTCTCCACTTGCCACTGTACATGCTTGCCTCACCCCAGCACTTTTAAAGGGGTCTTTCGGTTGTGGGCTGCCACCTGGAAGAAGGAAGCATGCTTTAACAGGTATAACAATCTGACTGCCTCCTGAAATCAAAACCTTGCTGCCTCGGTCCAGCTTTTTGTCATCTTCGTGCTCTGAAATATCTTAAAAGATTTGCTCCCTGGCTGCTCATGGAGTCTGTCCTCCTCAACAGTCCAGTGTGCTCTGGAGAAGCTGGTGGCAAGAAGGCTCTTGAGACATCTTACCTTGTTCGGTGTTGCTTCTTGGAGCAGCTCTGGATTTTCCACCAAAAATTGTTGATATCAACCTTTTTAATCCAAGGTGGAAGCTTTCAAATTCAAGGTCTTTTCTGATGAGGCAGAAGGAGCTACTGTGTAAGTATGAGGAAAACAGGCTTTCTGGGGGAGAAGGGAAGAAAACAATAGCTCAGCCACCCTTCTGGAAAACCATGTTTTTGCCAGGCAGGGTACGGACAGGATTTTCCACCCTCCCTGGCTCCAGACGCAGTAAAGAAGCTCAAAGTGCTGAGTTAGGTATTCCACTCCACCCCTGAGGGCCCTCGGTCCAGGAGGGTAAGCATATTTGGGAGTAGTTCCCCAAATTCATACTATAATCAACCTATTAATAGGCTGGCGTGGTCCCACCCCCAGCATTTTGGCTGTAACTTTCCTTCTGGGAGACTTGGCTGCCAAAACGAGCACTCCTTTGGCATTGATTCAGGAGCTTGGGGGGAGAGGTAAAAAATTAAATTGGAGTCCCAGTGGATGTGGTGCCAAGTCTCAGCTCACTGACTGCTCTGCTGCTTCTGGAAGGAAGGGTTGCCACGGGAGGGGAATGCTTTATGGTGGTATGAATGGGTAAAGAGCTGGGAATAGAGTAGATGCAAGAAAGGTCAAGCCTGCGAAAATGCGAGAGGTTGGGTGGGAATGCTGGCGACACTTTTGAAAGCAACAAGAAAGGGAACAAAGGTGGGGGAGAGCGACAGCAGATAACTTTTCAGTTGCAAGGCTGATAGTTTTGTGAACTGAGGCTTGGATTTGCAGCTGAGGCTTTGGTTTGTCCCTACAGGCAGGGACACTGATGGCACCTGTCACCTACAGTACAGTACCTTCTGAATGGCTCAAGCTGAGTAGGAAGGATTTTGCTGGAGAAAACCCTCCTTTTCTGTAGTTAGGGTGCTAAACATATTCCCTTCCTCTCCAGTAAATACTCTTTCCCCACCCTAGAGCTTTGCTAGTCTAGACAGCTCAAGAAAATTAATGGCTTCAAACACGTGTGGTAATTACTGATCTTACACGTCGACTGAATGCTGGGCTGCAGTATAGTCTTCGTTTTCTGAGGTTAGAAATCTGAGTCTGAGAATGGGTCTTTCTCCTCCCTTTTGCTCATCCTTGTGGTAGGAATATGAGGAGCAGGGCCATGACAGTTCGTCATCAGGTTGTATGAAGTACTGCGAGTTTCAGTCTGCTTTTCTGTCCTTCCTGGTATGGGCTTGCCTTTAGGAACCAGCTGGCTGGGAAGCTGGTGGGAAGGCTTCCATATGCCTTTGGAATCGGAGTACAGACAGCTGTGAGGTGGTTGATGTTCTCTGCCCATCTAATCAAGAGAAGTTTAGTACTCAAATAGCAGCTCTGTATGGAAAAAGTCTGTTAGGGCATTGCCTGTATGTTGCCTGTACCCATGTTACCTGTCTGCATTTGGATGGATGTTTGCTGGACTGTGGTTTAAAAACCTGGGAAGGGAGCAGCTGCTTCCTCAAACAGGTACCTGTCTCTGAAGAGCCTGTACCTTCCCTACGGGAGCTATTGATAACCCTATTGAGAAATCTCATGGCTTGCACTTGCTCACAAGACAAAGTAGATGCATATATGTTTTGTGGAAGGGGAAAACATTTGGCCTGCCTCCCAGCTGAGCTGGAGGCAGCAGGGTAGCTGTTCCTTAGGTGGCAGGTGAGCCCTTTACCTTTAATACAAACCAGAGCTGAAAGAGAATTGTACGGTAGAAACTGATGCTGCTTTTGACCCAGCTGCTTTGGGTTGGCAGTCTTGTATCTATTGAACCTTTGCTTATACAACTGATTTCTGGATTGTCTATTTATAGATCTAAACTGATGAGCACTCTCTTGTCTGTGTCCCTTGGTGCCACTGGGCCTGTGTTCCCTAGTGAGGGAGTACGTGGAGGGCTAAGGAGCGGGAATAAGCTGCTTCATACTCCAGCCTGCGTTTGTAAGCCTTGCACATCTGATCTTGCAACAGCGAGGTGTTGCTCAGATATGCCTCCCCTTATCAAGGGTGAATTTTTTCTAATGAAGAACACCTGGTCACCATTTGAACTGTACAGAGCGCTCTTGCCTGGAATTGTATCAACACTTCTTTTATGCTGTCCTAAAATCTCCCTGCCCCTCAAAAGGAAAGCTTCGGTGGCGTATAGACACCTTTGTTTCTGTTTCTAGCGTGGTGAAATGTATCAGCTTAACCATGGGTTTAGGCAGCTGGATCTCTTGCCTGAAGCAAGAGCTGCTGAAATATTGCTGTTTTCTGGTGGAGGAGTTTCATAATGTGTGTCTAATTGCATTGGTCATTCATAGTGCGACTGTTCCCATGTGCTTGTGAGCTATTTCTATTTCCAGTTGGGCGGTCAGAAGCGGGACGGCAGAACAAGCATTGGTGCGTGCTGGTGCAACGCTGTACCTGCCCACTAAACCCAGCTGGAAGCACTCTGGGCTTCTGGGCTCTTCCTTCTACCCTGTGTGCAAGTTGGCTTGGTCTGTATTCCTGGGGACTAGAGGAATTGCACTGACCCTCCTTTCTCCTTGGAGTTTATTCAACCCTCACAGTCTTGCATAGTGAGAAACACTGTGAGGAAAGGGATTGAGCTGATGAGTTTTTTACCTTGTTCTGTAGCAAAGCATCTTATTAATTGTCCTGCTGCCTTGATCACAGGAGCTTCCTAGAACAGCGTGTTCCACAGACTAGCGACTTTGCAGAGCAGCCCTGTCACCAGAGCCTCCAGCCTGTGTCAAACTAACTTTGTTTCTGAGTGCATTTTCTCTGTCCTGAAATCTGTACAAGGCACCCTGATGAGCCTTTGTGTGTGTCCCCCACCCATCACCAAGCCTGATGAGCACCAGTATTAAATAGTCAGTCCTCCTAAGAAGTTCTGGGATAGCCAGCTAAGTGGGTGCTAATTGCATCTGCAAGTGTGAAGCTCCTGAAGAAGCTGAGTGTCTGCTCCAGAACAGTGTCTTTATCACTGAGAGGTGTCAGACTTGTGACTTTCAAGCCAGTGACTTCCAGCACTTCACCTATGGGTGTTTACAACCACCTTTTTGCAACTCATCATCTCTGCAGCTGGGCTGCTTCTCCTTGCTCCCATTCCTGAGCTTGCAGAACTCTCTGTCCACAGCTGTGGGGCATGGGCAGTGGAGCATTAGCACCCTTCAAACACCGCATGCTGTGGAGTAGCCATAGAGTAGGGAAGGAAGGGCTGACTTGGGGCTGAACTAGTAATGACTTAATGGGAAAAGACTTCCAACCACATTCTTAGTCATTCTTAGTCACAGGCCATACCTTTCCTGCTCCTGCTTGTGTCTGCTGCCTCTCCTCTAGGAGAATGGTGCTGCAGAGGGCAGTTCATCTGATTGCTCTTGCCATGAGGGTATCCATGGAATTGCAAAAGGGAGTTTTCCAGTAGCCTCTGAAAAAAAAAGTGTGCTGTTCCTTGCTGAGTAAGGAGCAGTCTCCTTTGATGCTCCGGATGAGTTATGGGAATGGTGCCTGTTCTGTTTTACGAGGGTCTGGCTGGTGGTGCATGGGGTGTGTTGTCAGCAGAGTTCAGCTAGAACTTCTTCCTTGGGTCAGAGCAACACCTCATTAAGAGGATGTTTGTGACAGTGGTGAACAGCAGACTCCAGGAGTGCCAGGTGCCTCTTGTGAGAGGGAAGAGGGGAAAATCCAGGATGGACTGTCAGTATCTGGCTGCATGCACAACTCATCTGGGAGTTTCTGATGTGGTAAAGCCTGGGCGTTCTCTGCTTTTCTGAAAGAAGCATGTTTTCCTAGCTTCTTGCCTTTCTGCATATGCTTTGCAGAAGGTGTTATGTTATGGCTTTGCACATAGAGCTGCAATTTGTTTTGATAAAAGAGCTCAAGGAACTGAAGTGCCCATGGTCATCTTTCTACCCCTCTCTCCTCCCTTGTTTGATCCTGATCTTTGATGATCCCCAGTGCCCCTTTGTGCACACACCACCCCTCTTCTCCTTTTCACCGGGAGGAGCGTGGAGCTGGGTGTACTAGCTCACAACCCAGGTACCAGTCATTGTGCTCCTGCAGCTGCACCAGGCAGCAATGGTGAGTGGTGCAGGGTGGTGGTTATACCCTGGAGCAGTCTCACATTTTTTGGATGCTTAATACTTTAAAAGTTTACAAGCCTACTTGTAAGTAAAGGGCCCACTGTCAATTATTAATCCCCGTGGCTAGTACAGTATTACTTGTCCCTGACAGGGAGCTGCTGGGCTTCATCCTTTTGAAAGAGATGGTGAGGAGGAAATGCCATGGGTTTCATTTGCAGGGATTTCCCTTCTTGTTGGTTCATCTTTCAAAATCAACGCTGCCCAGAAGTACAAGAACAGCATGTGCTTCAGCCTACCCTGTACTTAAGGGGTTTGTCATGTAATTTCTTTACCCCTGCTGTCAGTGCCCTCCAAAGCGCCTGTGTGTACCACCCACAGAGACAGATGGTCTCCCTAAGCTGCTGAACAAATTCTGTGGCCATGAAATACTTTTATCTTCAAATGCTGCAAAAAAGAAAAAAAAATCCACCCCCTCAACCTTTGACATCCATTTCTTGTGGTGAACGATGAAATACAAATATTCTGCGAAGGAGTTAGCCGTGTGCCCTTTGGGGGAAAGGAGGAAGTTCACTTTTGGTTAAAAGTGCAAGAAACCGTGAATTTACAGTTCTTGTACAGCACAACCAACTAATGTCCAAGAAAACTGGAAGCTAACTTCTGACCCTACCCTGCCACAATAAGGAAGAGTTAATAGGGAGCTAGGTGGTAGTAAAAGAATTTTTTTTTTTTTTTTCCTCACAAAACTGAGGGCAATGATTGTGTTTATGACTTGATTCCCCCTCCAGCACTCAGTCCCCTTAAATGAACTTACGTGCTTAAATTCCCTTGTGCAGTTCAGGTCAAGTGGGGACCTCAGCTGACGGTTTGGGGAGACCTGTTCCCCAGCTGACAGCAGAACAGGCTCCCGGTCCACCGTAAGGACCGTAGCTGCTATTTGGGGGCTGCTGATGCTCTGGCTTATGCTCTGAGAGTCCTCACAGAGGGTCATCTGCATCCTTGTTGGGGCTGGATTTTTGATGCTCAGCTGTGGACCATATCGCTGCGGCCCCAGCGTTGTTTATAGGATTGTTGGGTGCTGGCTATAAAATGAGGTAGCTCTGGCTTGTGCAAAGCTTGCTGGGGTGGAGCTGGTTGGGGGATGTCCTGTGGTGGAGGGATGCTGTCCAGGGAGGGCTGGGCTGTCGTTCGAGAGAGCTGGTAACTCCTCTATGTGCAGAGGTCTGCTAGGAGGTAGCATCGATGTTGCTTCTTCAGGCCTGTCCCTGTAGGCTTGCAGGGAAATAGCGCTCTGAAGCATTGTGAAAGAAATCCTAGAAGAAGTTAAAAGCTGCTGGATTGACCCAAATGGCAAACTTCATTCAAAGTCTGGCTGCGTTAATCTCATCCCCTGCTGGGGTTCAAGTAAGAGGTGGTCCTCTTCCCTGAGAGAGCACCCTACCAGGCTGCTGTGGCAACAAGAGCTGAATACTGATGTTTCATGGCAGCAGCATCTAAATGTAAAGTCCTATTACAGCACTGAAGTTTTGCTGCCAGTAGAAGCTTTGAACACTTACTTTCTGTTGTTTCCTTGGAATAAAAGTTGCATTTTTTAGCTTTTACTTTAAAAGAACCCACCAATTTATCTCCTTTTTCCCCACCAAAACACCCAACAACCAGCAACACCAAAAAAACCCCCACCCCACGCATAGTTACTTCATAACTATTAATGTAACTTCAATAATTTCTTGTCTAAAGACTCTGGCCTTATTTGATGCATGGTCAGGCTTTTAAATTATCTTTTGAAAAATGTAAACTCTAATAAACTTCTTGCCATACCTGCCAGTTCCTGCATAAATTTTATTTTATTTTGAGGCTCAGACTAATGAGAGGCATAGCATACATGTATGTTGGGAAGAGGAAATGCATTGCTGTTGTGGATTATGCTACTCCCGGGGACTGGAAGTGGTAATCCAGGGTACCATATATTGCCAGCTGCTGTGAAGTTCCAGAGTGCTTGAGCGGGGCAGTAGCTTGAGCTGGAGGCTAATGATGGGTACCCTGTAGCTCAGGACTTGGGGGAGTCTGGTATTTCATCCCTTACGTGTCTGCACTAAGTGCCGCTTTCACTCTTGCATGCAAGGTAAGCTCTTGGTCCTGCTCCTGGCTGCTGTGTTCAGAAAGTAAAGCACGCCTTGGTGTCATCCTGTCCCTACTGACTTGTTTGAAACTCCTTAAATCCTAAATACAACCTCAAGTGTGTAGAAACTTTTGAAAGCGGTTAAGCCTTCCTCATAAATACTCAGTACACCCCCTCAATTACATAATGTTTGATCATAGTTTCACATCACTTCTTAAACTAATGCTGCTGCAAAAAAATATCCTGTCAACAGTCTGATTCTTCCTTACCCCTCCCAAAGAAATCTTGTCCGGTTGCACAGGGATCTGAATGATGGACCCGGTAATTTGTATCTCTATGATCTGTGTAGCTTTATAGTTTGTGTGTTGTGTCAGTCTTCCTGGATTATCCAGCCCAGCTCCATTTCTGCAGTGCTTTTAACTGCCCTTCTGGTGCTTAAGGGTTACAAAGGCTTGTAGTGGCAGAAGAAAGGTGCGGTGGGGCAGAGAGAAAGAGGCAGGACAGCATCTTCTCATGGCGGTGGTGGTTGCATTGGAAGCAGTCCTGCTGCTGCTGCCTGCATGAGGAGATAGGTTGTGCATACGTGTTGCTGCAGTCTGCCTGCAGAGCCAGAGCCGTCCTAGGTGGTGCATGGCTCTGTCAGCAAAAGTGTGCTCCTCTGCTGAGCTTGGGGAAAGGAGAGCCTCAAGTCCTTGCTTCTTCCGTACGCAGCAAGCCTACAGGGACCAGCTGTGGCCCAAGGGACAGGTCTCATGCCCCAGGCCATGTCCCTTAAGGTGCAGAGCCAGACGCAGTGTACCACATGAGGGGCAGCTTATTGCTGTGGGCTTGGTGTAGAGTCTTATCTCCAGCTGTGAGAGCGGACTCTCTTAAGTTATTATCTTGAACCATGCAGGTCTACTTCCACAGAGCTTGTTGGCTTCAATAGGCTGCTCAGCTGTGGAGGTGTTGACTGTAAGATTGACTTCAGCAGCATCCCTGACTCTCAAACTGATCATGGGTCTGTGTTGAGTTGGGTGCAGATAAGTGATGCCGCTTGGGCTGCTGGCAGCTGGGTGCAGCACCCATAGGTGCCCAGGGAAGCGTGTTGCCCCTGCTCCGTTGGCACCTGTGTCTGGTGTGTCTGTATGTGCCATGCTGTGCAGGTCCATGGGGACAGCTCAGCAGCAGTTTCCTCCCATCATCTTTTCACTTAAGTTGTCCCCTTTGTGCTCTTCTTTCACTGCCCTCCTTCCCAACCTGGCAATTTGCTCAATAGATAAAGGAAACCTTTCACAGCTTTGGTTTTGCCTCAGTGTGAGCAGACGGTAGTTTCTTGTTTGATTTTTTGTTGTTTTTTTTTTTAATCTTAAATAAGCATGTTAATATTTTCACTAGCTCCTTTGAGGATACCCCACCACTTTGCAAAATCGTGGTGTGGAAGCAGACAGCGTGGTGCGCTGACAGCGCGCTTGGAAAACCCAGTTCTGAGCTGTAGCTTGTGGATCCAGTAGCTGCTGCTTTCCAGATCCAATTCAGCTACTACTGGCTCCTGAGGGTGCTGGGTTGGGCTTGTGGTGTGGATGTCTGGCCAGGCGTTGGTTTGGTTCGCTGTGGGCATCTGGGACATGGCAGATACGTGGCTGGGTACGGGCAGCTCCTTTGCTCTCATCCTTCTTCTCTGCTTGGCAGCAGAGCCTGAGGCAATGAGGCGCTGGTAGCAAGGGCTCTCTCTGCTTGATGAGAAGGTAGCACCTTTGCCTGTTTGAATGTGTTTATGTATGATCAAAGTCAAGTGGATGTCTCTAGTGGGAGAGCTGCTGGGGCATCTGCATGTGGTTATTGGTGTCTGAGGAACTGGTTGAAATTCAGCCCAAGCTGTTAGTGCCTGAAAGCTGCTGTTGTCCACTGGCTAATGTATGAGCTGTACCGTTTGGATTTAGTAGTTCTGCTAGGTATCTGCACGGTGAGTTAAGTGCTTGAAAACACCCACCCACACACACTGTTCCTCTTGGAGAGGCAGTCTTGGCGTAGGAGGATGCGAGTGGTTTGCTATGGAGCCTGCTCTGCTGGCAGCTGCCTTCCTCAGCCTTCTGGGGGAGGTTTGTCACGCCGCGTGCTCAGGCTTTCACAAGCTGCTCTTTCAGATGCAGCCCCTGAAGCCGCTCTCGTTGTGCGCTCACGTACCCGTCCCGATGGATGGGTTGAGGTAATCGGGGCAACGCACCTCTGCCGCATGCTAACAAACTCCCCTTTGCTATTCTGTGAGGGGGCTGGAAGGCAGCCTTTCTGGTTACCTAGGCTGACCCGTTGCAATAAGGCATCCTAGAATTGCATACAGGGAATTTGCGAAGAAGCTTGGACTTAGTAAGGGCTTAAGTTTTTCCTTTCTTGTGAAGAGAGTCCCCTGCCTCCCATAGGAAGCTCTTCTGGTGATCCAGGACCTCCATGGTTTCTAAAATTCACGTTAGGCTTTTACAACTCATTTCTTACTTCATTTTTTATCTGTTGAATATTCACGTCCGGGCTAACAAGTGTCCTTATGATCTTTGCCTCCCTTGGCACTGTATAGCATGAGATGTTAGCTGTGTTAATGAGGGAGAAAACTGTGGTGCTGTCACAGTATTTGACCTCAACACAGTGACTGTCTTTTCCTGGTAAATCATATTATTGGACCTTTTGGACCACTCTTTAAGTGAGAGGATTGCACTCTCCTTCTCTTCTTCCTCACTATATATTACCACTAGTGCCTTGTGGTTTTGTCCTAGTTAATTCTACTAGCTGCCACCTTCAGCTGTTGGAAGTGGAAGTGACGGCAGCGAGGCTGTTGAGAAAGCATGCATCGAAATTTGAAGTTCTGCCAATAAAGGTGACTGGGAAAAACATTCAGCCCATGTGCTGGTACCCTAAAGACTGGTTAACTTCCTGAAGTATCAGGCTGGAAGGTTTTTCAGAAGGAGAATTGCAATGGAAGCATACCTGTGGGTTTACAGGGGTTTTATAGCTGTTTGCTAAAATTTAGCACTCTGTACTTCTGTAGCAACATCTTCTTAGTACTGGCCTGGGAATACTTTTATAGGGTTCTGTAGGGATTCTTAAGTAGCTTGTTCGGGTCGTATGACATAAAGGAGTGAATTCCGCCCCCCCCCGAGTTTGGTCATACTTTTCTGTAAAATCCTCCATTTTAAAAGCTCCTCTTTCCATACTCAGAGCTTCTTTTCCAAATAAAAAGATTCAAACGTAACAGCAACATTACTAGTAGACTTGCAGGGGTCCTTTTCTCTTTTGTCCATACTGGAGGGTTTTGGCTACGTCGGCGTTGAGGAAAACAGGCAAAAAATCCCAACCTGAAGATGAATCCTATGCTCCCTCTCTCAATCAGGAAATCTGTATGTTGAAATCTCTTTGGCATCAGCAGTGAACTACTGTATTGCTCAGCTGGTGTGTTGATTCTGGTTTTTGTCTTGCAAAACACGAGACTTGACATAGACTGTGTCAGGAGAGCACTGTGTCTTGGCCCATGCAGGGCAGAAAAGGGGACATCTGCAGCTAGAAACTGGGCTGGTGCTCTCCTTAAACTTACAACACTCATGTGACAGTTGTTTGGTGTTGGGGATTGCTTGGGACACACTTAAATTCATGTTTTGTTTTGTTTTTTAAAGGCTAGGAGGGGAGAGAACAGATGGGGACTGGTTGCTGCAAAACTGTGGGACAAACCCTGTGTGTGTGTTTGGGCTCCGTATAAATCGCAGCATTGATGGATGGATGTTTGCTTCCTTGGGGCAGCAGCCGTGCTGCCATCACAGTGACAACCTGTTAATATGCTGAGGTTTCTTTCCCTTCCCCGACAAAACCTTGACCTTGCAAATCTCTTCCCTGCCTGAACAAATGCCAGAAGTTGGGTATCTAAAACAAACTCGCTGAGTCCTGGTCACCCGGTGCCTGTTGGTTCCAGGGAGGGTGAGGATCGTGCTTGCCTGCCTTAACCGAGTGGAGACTTCAGTTGTGGTTGTCTGACAAGAAAATGTGGTTTTCCTGTTCCTAGGGGCTGTGGTCTTGTTCTCTTGACTCTACCAAACTGAAATGCGGTTGTAGTTACGATGATCAAAAGGCGTTTTTCTGCTCTGCTTGTTTGGCCACAGCTGCTGAAGGAGTTCCTTGTCTGGGCATCTCTGCTGAGATCTGACTCCAGCTCTGTTTACTGGAGAGGACAAAACCAGCTAAGGCATCAGCGCTACTGCCAGCGCTGGGAAGTGCTTCTGTGTGACCTTGGTCCTCTCGGGAGCCTTGCTCGGAGGCGCTGAGTGGGAAGGACAGCGAGTACCGTGTCCCTTGCACTCTGCCAGCTCGCAGGAGACAGCCCCTGGCACGGCAGTGCTGCCTGGGGAGCATCTGTCAGGGCAGCCTGTGCTGGCCTCACCCCTAGCTATGGTAGGCAGAGCAAGGTAGCAAGTCTGTGTAGAGGATGGTGGAAATACCTTCTGTAACAGTCTTCAGCAGAGAGGTTGGTGTGGGAAGCATTTTAATTTCAATTGTCTATTTACGGTTTCATTTCCAAAGCTTTGGTCCTGGTGAGTTTGCTTTGGAAGAGCAGTCAAGTGTGGTGGACCTGGAACGTGAGCCCTAGCTCTGCGCCTAGCAAAAGAGTATGTGAAAAGGGTTTTCTGGGAGGGAGTTGTGATTGTAGGATGCTTCTGGGAAGGCACAGGAGTGTTCTGAGCCTGTCGGGTGTGAGCTGACCGCACTGCTAGATAATAAGAAGTGCTGTGGATGAACAGCTCAGCGCTCCAGGAGACCTCCGCATCTCTTGCAGTAGATAAGCTTGATGCAGTTGTAGGCTGGAGGCAGCTGGTAAGGCAAAGCCAGCTCTGTGTGGAAGCTGCTTTGCGCAGTCCTTGCTCAGCTTCTCTTTGAGGTGCCAAAGATTGCCAACTGGCTGTGGCATGTATTTTGTGTGCCCAGAGACATTGGCTTGTTTTGATGCTGTGTCTGTTTTGGAGAATATTAAAAAAAAAATGTTGTTTGGAGGAGAGGAGTCTGTGTTGGGAACCATTTGATTAAATAACCCCAGGCTTCCTTTACCCTCAGCCCTCAATTAGCACAGCAGTGATCAGGCCTCTCTGACTATCCCTGTGGATTTTAGGTGTGTGACTCACCCTAAACTCTTGATGCTGCAGGATTTGCATCCATAGCAAGGTAAGGAAGTTGATGCTCTGGTAGCAGACAGCTCAGCTCTTTCTGGATGTGCGTTTATACCTGTTGCAAAAGCATGAGGCACTCCTGCCTTCGATGATTAGCAGTGTCTAGCTGATGGTTGGTATAGTACCATGACAGGCTACATTTCTAGCTTAGCAGGAAAGCACGAAACTGCTTAAACCATGTGAATGACGGTGGCTGCAGCCTGCTGGGTTTGGCTGCAGTGTGTCCAATGGCAACTTTGGGCGCAGAGGTGTGCCTTCAATCTTTTTTCTTTCCTTGTCCTTATTTTCTTTTTCACTAACCCTTTCCCACTGCTTCAGAAGACTCAAAACCCTTTTTCTAGAAACCAGTAGGGCCCAAAGCTGGTATTTTGATTATATAAACAGGCTTCTTGTGCTTTGCTTCAGTATAGCGCTGGCTTGTTTTCCTGGAAATCCTCTAAAAACGCTTATTTCAGTATTGGTGTAGATATGTCATGGAAGGCACGTGCAAAGCAAAAATGGCCTCTGAGCTATAGAGTAATGCAAGACCTCAAACATCAAAATCCCGTGTAGCAGCAAGGATTCAGGCAAAACTGCTCCTGACTTACCTTTGGAGAGAAAAAAATTGGCCATAGTTGCTGCTGCCTTTGTGTCACCTAGTCCCCTCCTCGACTTCCTTGGGTGCCCTGTAAAAGTTAATTCATTACTGTTTGTAGAGGACTCTGCATTTCTCTGCTGCCAAATGCCACTGAGGTACCCTGCGCTTCTGTCGGGTCTGTTTGTTTGCTTTCCCTCTTGGCAGCATGCTGTGACTTGGCCTTCTTCAGGGTAGTAATAATAATTGAAAAAGAAAAAAAGAAACTGGCTACAGAAAAATGTGAAGCAGCAGAACGTAGAGCCTTACTGGTCTTGTATAGAAGGAAAACTGGCTTTCCAGTAGGCCACTAGCCTTTGTAAGAGGCTTTTTCTCATGTCATAGGTTTTGAGTCTGAACTGTTGCATGAAAATGCAGCAGTTTTTGTGTCCTGATACGCTTTTCTGTATGCTGGTAGTTTGTTACAACGCCTGAAATACATTGGGCTGCCAGATCCTCCTTGTAGGACGTGAGGAGGATCCTCACTGACCTTCTCCAAACAGGCGATGAAGTATTGAAACTTTCTGTTCATTTTCTTCCTGCCCCTCCCCATTCTTTTCCAGCCGTAAAGGCGAGGAAAGCCTCAGCTTGCTGAAGCGCAGGGTGAAATGAACGCAGTGACCGACACGGTGCTGAACTCCTCCCGAGACGCCGCTGCAAGGAAGCGGGCTCGGAGCGCGGGAAGGCTGCGGGAAGGCTGCGGGAAGGCTGCCAGTTTCCATTGCTGTCGGAGCTGGCGTGTGGGTGGGGAGCAGGCTTGCTGCGGCCGCTTCGCCTTGCTCGCCAGGCAGCAGAGGGTCTGCCCTGCAGTGGAAAATCCTTAAAAAACCTGAATTTCTGTCGGGAGACAGTCCTTAGCGTTTTGTTTTGCTCTTAACTCGCTCCTCAGGGCTGTTCTGGATGCTGATTTGCTTGCGGTTACCCTCCTGCTTGCACATGGTGTTGCACAAGTGTGTTGGGTCCCTTTCTGCGGTCTGGGGTGGCTGTGCCTGTTTGGGGGGGTTCTCGTTGCTTTGCAGCTCCCGCACGGGGCAGGTCTGGCTGTCCGGTGCTGTGCAGGGTGAGGCTTCCCCTTGATGTGGGTGAAGAGGTTGAGCAACACAGCCCAGAAGGCTCTGATTCAGCCTTCTCCTCGCTCTTGCTAATTATTGTGACCCTTCTAATTTTCTTGTCTGCAGCATCTTCTCTTTAATTTTTATTTTCTTTAAAAGAGAATTCGAAGAGTCGCAGTACCGCTGCCTTCCTAACCTGCCGTGCTTAGGATGCACTACATGGGAGGCAGAAATGGGCTGGTAGAAATTTAGGAAAGCGATGTTTAATTACAATTCTCTCGCTAGAGAGCAAGACCCTCTGTGTGATTGGGTTATCTCATATGTGGGACTGAGCCTGTACTGGATTTGCATCAGCAAAAAATAGCTGGGCTTGAATTTTCAGGGCAATGGTGGTTGCTTATTGCAATGTAAAAGCTTTATTGTCTTTGGAATCTGGGTGCATATGCCGATGAATTGGTGAGGTAAGTTATTTAGTGATGGGATGGAAGGGATAGTAGGTGGGCAGGGCAGGCATCCTGATGATACTGCTCTCTGTGGTGTCCAGGGAAAATGTCTATTTATTAAAATAGATTGTTCTCCCCTGTGATGCATTGTGTTTTGTCCTAGTTGGTCAATGAACCACCTTCCAAATATTTCCCACTGCTGGGATGGAAGTCCCAACACTGAAATGAATGCAGTGTGTATAACTCTGTTCATTTTTACCTTCTTGTTTTTAGTTGGTCCTAGTTTTCCAAACATTGCATTTTGAGATGAAACTCCATGGAGTTTTATCTTCCTGGGAAACAGACATGGAAAAACTCAGTCATGTTTGAATGCAGTCAGAAGGGGGAATGTGTGCTGCTGCCACATGACTTCTTTTATGAAATTTTGGTTTTAAGCTGCAGCAAATTCACAGTAGACATCAGAAGTTTGGCAGGGAGAAGTAAACTGACTTTCACTTGTTCTGTGTCAGCGCCTATGTGTGTGTGGCAGTGGGTCAGTCTGTACTACCTCATTAAAGGAAAGTAATTTCCTTCATTAAATAGTGGCATTTTATTATATATCAGCAGCTGAGTGCTTAAATGGAGTTGCTTTTAACAAACCTGAGGAAATACGAAGGACCGGCACCTGAAAGGTAAAGCTTCTTTAAGATGCTCTATCTGGATGCAAAAGACCCCATGAAACAGTCCTTAAGATGGAATTTGCTTCAAAATCTAATTTCATCGTCTGAAAGTTATACATCTAATCAAATATATGGCACTGTACCATAACACTGACTGATGAAGGTACGTGGTGAACAAGCCTGGGTTTGTTCTGTCTCAAAATCTCGTGAAAGGGCCAGTATCTGTGCTTTATTCACTGATCGGTGAGAGCGGGGCAGCTGGAGAATGAGGATGGCAGCGGGTGTCTGTGTGTTTAAATTACTGGGGTGTAATGCAGAAGTTTAATATTAGCACAAAGCACAGGAAAATTTAAATTGCTCCTCCGGGAGCATGTGTTGAATTGATGGTAGTACTGAGAATTGAATTTAGGTCTTAATTTGTTGATGTCTTATTTTCCCACGTTACCATCCTTGTAATGTTTTCTTCCTATGTTGTAACATGTGTGAGAATACTTGGTTGCTTTCCTTAGGAGAGGCTTTGTTGGTAAGTGTGAACTTTACAATTAACTGGCAACAAATGTGTTGGCAGTTCCCTTATAATTTTTGTGGGTTCAAAATGAAATTAAGTGGGGGTTCTTGGCAAACTCCAGCTGGCTGAATCGGTGATCTTGGCGATTTGCTGAGAATGCTACTGCCAGCCGAATGCCACACCGGGGCAGGGAGCCAGAGCAACAGGGAGAGCGCTATGTCCTAGATCCAGCATGTGTGTTGGCATCTTTAAATGCCATAGCTCTGGCTTGTTTTGAATTTGTTGCTAGCAGTGCCTCCAGACATCTCTCGCTCTGTTGTCAAAATGATTGCAAAGGAAGATACCTCTGGGTTGAGCCTTTCCTGCTGCTGGCGCGTGTGCTGTTTTGCTCCCATGTGTCGTCATTTTATGTAGAGGCATCCCTTCAAAGGGACGGAGGGAGTGCCACTGCTCCTTATCCTGTCCCTCGCTGCCTGGAATTTAACAAGCAATACTAAGGTAATCCCTTCTCTGGCAGCCATACTCCTCAGGCAGCGATTTTATCTTGCTGTGAAAGCTGAAGAGATTGGGCTCTTGTCAGTGCAGGGATGGAGAGATCTGAGGAGCTGCGAGGTGTGGCTGGTAATGACTCAAAGGGAAAAGCATCCATCCTGAGCTGGTCCCTCCATCTAGGCTGGCCAGCTACAGCAAAACCTGCATGGTGCTCTGATCTTCAGCCTGGGCAAGGTCTCTGCGTCACAGCTATCGTACTGCTGAAGCGGGCTGGGCTCTTGTTCTGTGTTTTCCCATACCACAGGCAGGCTGGTGCTTCAGTTCGTGCTGCCCTTCTTTAGGGATTTTCTGTCATCCTCCTATTGAGGGCAGAGACTTTCATCTTGCATCTCAAATGAAATTTCAGGTCCCAGAGAGAGTAATTAATATTCTGCACATTGCACAATTCTGTCGGTGTGACAATGCTGTTCCAAACAATGTGGCTATTTCATCTTTTTTTAAAAAAAAAAAGGAAAAAAAAAAGAACTTGTTGCATTTGGGGGGTTTTGTCTTGTTTTTTTTTCTATTTTTTTTCCTAGCATCCAGCGAGCTGCACTGGTGGTTCTGGAAAATTACTACAAAGATTTCACAGTCTACAACCCAGCCTTGTTAACAGCCTCCAAATCCCGTGCAGCCAAGCACATGGCTGGCCTGAAAGTCTACAATGTTGATGGTAGGTGAGGTGCAATGTAGTCTCTGAGACTGGGTGGGATGGGGAAGGGCTGGGTTGGCTTTATGCTTTGTTATGCACACATTCTCACCTTTTTGCTTTGCCAAATGCTTGTCTCTTGCTGGAAATCTTCCTAACAGTGTTCAGTTTGCCAGTTCCAGATGACTTTACAGATGTGTTTAGCCCACAATAAGGTTTTTGTCTTTGCTGGGTGGAATGGCCAGGTTTTGGGTCAGGCTTAATTATTACGTGGCTTGACAAGCGCTTTTCAGCACCACTGCATGTTTTAGGCAGCCTCTGCTTTTTGTCACCCTTGGGTCATCTCCTTGGTTGTGATAGTACAATAAACACAACTTTTAACCTGCAGGAGTTCCCCAGTCGTTTATTGTGCTGCTTCCACAGGCAACCTTCGGGAAAGTGAGGGAGGTTGATACCAATGGGAAGAATCAACTGTGTAAGCAGCAGTTGCTGGTGGAAGCAGTGCTTGTCAGCCTGCAGCCTTAGCGCTAATTAGCTATGCGTGGCCATGCTCCCAAGTCATAGTGATGCTAAGCAGCTCTTAGAAATTCAGAGGCAGATAAGTATCCCCCTTGAGCTTTGCCATTCTATAAACCTGTTTCAAACTTTTGGGTTTTAAAGAGGCCTGCGGGAGGACGGAGGGGTGGGTCCCTGTGGACACTCAAAGCAGTGAAAACTGGACTTAATCATTTGACACTCTTAAGCCCTATCAGTGAAAGCTGGGCTTGATGGCAGGGTGTGCCCAGCTGTCACAGCCTTTATAAAAGTGTGCGTTCCTTTGATGGAAGAGCTGAAGTTGTGTGGGGAAGCTTTTATGGTGAAGGACAGCTGAAGTCCTCTGACCAAACGTGGTAAGGCACGTCTGCCCGTGAATTCATTAGTATTGAAAGGCTTTGAGAGCTGGAAGGGAGAAGGGACTGAAGGGACTTAGCTGGGCAAGGTGGCTCTGCGTGCAGGGTGTGGAGATCAAAATACTAAGAGTATCTGTCACAGGGAAAAACATGAGACAAGACTGTTTTGCCTTCAGCCAAGTTTCAGCACCTTATGGGTGTGGGGTTTTTTAATTATTTTTTTTTCTTCATTTTTGGTGACTTCAGAAGTTTCAAAGACCTGATTCTAAATGTTTCCCCGAACCTGATGCAGCGCTCCTGAGTCTATAAAATTAGCTGAGTGTTGAGATCCTTACAGTGAAATGTCCTCATCCTGACGTGAGGGGGGGAAGCAAAGGGGAGGGAGAGGGACAGGCTTTGTCCATCGTGTGTCCCCCGCTGCCTGCAGTGAAGAAGTGCTCAGGTGGGAGAGAACGAGTTGAGTTGGAAGGGGAAGCAAGGCTTGCGCTGCACTTTTCTAGAGGTGAAATCTTTCATTCCAGCTGCTCACTGTCACTGAGGCTTGGTGTGAGGAAAGTGAGGGCTTCCTGATCCCACAGGCGTCTGCACGCCATTCAAACCCAAGAGCCCACCAGGCTGGCAGCAGGATGCGCCGTTCTGGTTACTACCTGACTTGTCTTCTCCAGTGCTGCAGCATCCCTGCAGCATCCCTTCAGGGGCTCTGTTCCTGCAGCACCTGCTGGCGTGTTGGGACTCCCAAGCTTGGAGGAAAAATTGCTGGTCTGATATCGTTAGTAGCTTGAGAGCTGGTAGCTCACAAGACTTTGGAAGAGAAGGAGCCAGAAGCAAGCTGTAGATGTGGCTGGCAGGCCTTTCCAAGTGTCAAGCTCGTGAGCCTGCCAGCACCTGAAAATTTGTGCCTTCCCTGCTGGGGCAGTACCGGTTGCCTGGGCTGTTCCTTGTGCAATGCCCCTGCCTTTGCAGATGTGGAAATCTCAGGCTTAGAGGCATGTCCTTAATAAGATTCCCATCCATTTTACAAAGCAGAGAGTAGTTCTGGCCGCAGCTTACCCTGGCATCCTGACAGTCTCTTACACCCTCCATGTGAAAAGACAGTAATGCTATTAAGGCATCCTAATTTGTTGGCAGCTTTTGTGTTTGATACCGGAGCAGCCAGGAAGGAAGAACATTTTGCTGTAATCTCTTTTACACAGAGTGGGGAGGCTCACCTTCAAAACCAGGATTTTCATTGCCAGGCATAGTTAACGAGGCAAATTGCAGTTCTAACCCAAGTGTGGGAGCTGCTGTCTCCCTTAAGTCATATCCTCTGTTTCAGGGCTGTCAAACAAAGTCTAAAGTGTTTAGACTCTGAAGAAGCTGTCTGAATGCTTGTCTTTCCCACTGCTGAGCTCCAGGCTTCTGTCTTAGAATCTGGTTTATGCTTTTTAGGAAAAATTTTTAAAGTTGCCTTTGCATGAGCAGAACAATTTTAAGCATGTCTGTGCAATTGATTGCCCTTAACCACTGCCAGTTGAGAGTGTGGGCTTTCAGAGCAGTTACTCAGAAAAGCATCTCCTGGTGGTTTGGAGGTAGTCCTAGACTCCTCTCTTTTTCCCTCTGGGTAGACCCACCTCTATCCTCTATCTAGATGGAAGGGTTGGTAGACTCTGCTGGGACAATATTTTTTTTTTTTCTCTCTCTGCCCAAACAGCCAGAGCTTCATGGGGGAGCTGCAGAAGCTATTACTGTATTTTACGGTTGCTAATTAAGGTCTTGTAGTAGGCAGCTCTTTCACTTGACTAGGGTGTTACAAAGTAGATTGCAGCTTCTCTGTTCCTGTAGCTGTGTAGGATCTGTTAGCAGCAACAGAAGCTGTTAATGGCAGGTGCTGATCAGAGTGCCATGAGAAACTACTACACGTACAGACCCCAGCCTACCCGATTGCAGGACTGCTGCTCTGACAGCATCTGCCCTTCTGAAAAACCTTATCCTTTGTCTAAAGGTGACCCTGCTGCCTCTGCATCCTGTTTTTACTCCCTGCATGTAACTGTCGAGTTTGGCTTTCGTTCATTCATCTTCACGTCTCATGATGTTTTTGTGTTTGTCTTTCTCCTCTTTCCAACTCCTCACTTCTTGTGCTCTCACACTGTCTTGTTGCTGAAATGTGGTGTGTTCCAGCTGCCCTTGCCTTCAAACTGAAAACATACATAATGGGTGGTAAGTTGCATCCTTGGCATGTGCGCTTCACCTCTGCCTTTGTGTGTGTTGCGTGAGATCCCTCATCCCAACTAACTTCCCTTGTCCATGTGCCAAAATCCCCTCTCCAAGCCCGTGCTGCCTAGCGGGGTTTCTGCCACAGCTCCTGAGGACCGGGAAGGGTTTATAGCTTCAGCTGGGAAGGCTGGAGCCACAGAGCACTTTGGACAGATGCTGTGGGGTGCTAGTCTGTCCCAGCCCCAGTCCTGTGCCTTTCTCACACTGCCTCTCTCATCTCCTTTTTGCTCCCCCTCGCCTCTCTAAGGCCCAGGTAACAACGCGTCAGGGCAGTCCCGTGCCATGATTGCAGCCGCGGCCCGTCGGAGGGACTCCAGTCACAACGAGCTCTACTACGAAGAGGCCGACCACGAGCGCAGAGTGAAAAAACGCCGTGCCAGGTAAAATAAAAACGCCGTGCAAGGTACGGCCGTCCCTTTCCGCGCGCTGCTGCGTGGTGCTGCGGTGCTCGGTCGCGTGGGGCTTGCCGAGCCTGACGAGAGGGGGAGACCCGTGATTAAGGGCTGGGATTTGGATGTAAATCTGTCACAGCGAAGAAGCGTATGAAACCCATATGCACAAGGGATGGTGACAGCTTGCAACTGGAATTATCTGAAGAACGTGCATAAAGCAGAGCTCATGTATATTATGCGGATAAGCTAATGCAATGTCACGGATTAGAGAGCAGTCCAGTGGTTGACAAATCTGTAGTTAGTTACTGTAGGAAATCCCGTTATTTTGTCCCATGCCCAGCCTTGTTGTCTCACTCAAATAATCCAGGGACAGGATCGGTGAAGCGTTTGGTGTTGCCTGTTCATGGGCAAGGAGAGTATTTGTGTTTGCGGACTACTAAAAGGGGCACTTTGCCTTTTTCAATGAGTTGGGGAGGAAGGATGTGACCAGAAGCAGTTACATTTTATTTTGGAACATAAGCGGGTTTTCTGCCAGTCAAACTTAAGCCGCAGAGTTGATGCTTTGTTGAGGTGACCCAAGATAGTGCCTCTGTTTGCTCTGGAGCCTAATTATGGTTTGTAGCTAACATACCTAACAGTCTGAGGCAAGTTGCTTATGGACAGGCACCCCTGAACTGAGCTGTGTTTGGGAGGAATGTGCCGTAACTGGAAGGAGCTGGCTTGTTTCATGTTTTCTTTTCGCAGTTTGTATTTCTTTTGGGAAAGTCCTGGCACAGTGTCATGTGTCCCCCCTAGGCTGCTTCAGTCTGACCTGCGCTCTGTAGCCACTGTCTTTTTGGGTGCTCTCCCAGCCTCAGAGCAACAGGAACTTAAACTTTCCCTTCCATGCAGTGTAGCATCCAAGCTCAGGCACGTCTCCCTTGCTCGCTGAGTTTGGTTAGAACAGCTGCTTAGTCAGAGGAAAACCATCGGTCACTAGAAGATCAGGCCAGATGTTTCAAAGGAGGAAGGTCAAAGCTGCAAGAAAAAGACATGAGGAGATTAGAAACTTGATTTCCACCCCCCCACCTCCCCCAGGTCAAATTAAACTAAGTGGGCAGGGGTCAGGGCTTCTCGTGCTGTTCCTCATACAGGGTCTGAATGTGATACGCTATATTTCTGCTTGTCACGAGGCAGCTTCCCCTGGCCTTAAGATGCTTTGGGTATTGAGGTCAGTGTGGACAACATTTGGCGACTTGAGTGGAAATCTAGCGTGAAACAAGTCCTGCCAGGAGGGGCAAAAGAGTTTTGTTGGGTGACTTTTTCCATTATCGTTTCTTTTTCCTAACTGCAGTGTAGCCCCTCACTTGTTACTTAGCACTGGGCTAACTTGCAAGTGTCGTATGGCAACTGTTTGCCTTTTTACGATGTGGTCTTGCTGTTTGCTCACCTGTGCCAACACAGGAATGGTTTGCAGAGGGTGTCTCTAGCAGCAGTGTGAGCAGTGAATTCAGGAGCCCCGTCATTGTTCAACGGAGGGGTGCAGAGCAGTCATTCGGCAGCACGAGTTCTGTATCCACTTGGCGTAAATCGGAGCAGACTGCAGCTTGTGAGCACAGACTCTCGGAGCGGTCTGTGTGCTGGGTCATGCTAATTTATAGCCAGCCTCTTCCTGACTGCCTGTCCTTACGCTGCACACTGCGGTACTGTGTGCTGGAACCATTGTTTTCAAAGACGTGCATTAAACACAAGGGCAGCTGTGTCTTGTTCGAGGCGTGTAGTTGATGTTTATGCTGTGTTGGCAGAACCAAGTACAACACTCAGGCTTTTAAAGTCTTAATCCTGGTTTATGACCCTCAGTTGCTGGATGGCTCAGGCAAGGAAAGAAAAGCTGCTGTCTACCCCTCAAGACCGTCAGTAGAGAAGATTTTATGTAAATTCTCTGATGGCAGGCAGTGACTCAGTGGCAGAGATGGGAATAGGAACTTGTAAATTCTCACTCCCAGGCTCTGCCTTAACCACAGACCCATCCTGCCTCTCGTTATGGCTCTTACTGTCTTGATTTTCCTTCTGCAGGCTTGTGGTTGCAGTCGAGGAGGCTTTCACTCACATCAAACGCCTCCAGGCAGAGGAACAGCAGAAAGCTCCAGGAGAGATGATGGACCCCCGAGAAGCAGCCCAGGCAATCTTCCCCTCCATGGCAAGAGCTCTGCAGAAGTACCTGCGCACCACCCGCCAGCAGCAGTACCACAGCATGGAGAGCATCTTGCAACACTTGTCCTTCTGCATCACCAATAACATGACACCAAAGGTAACACTTTCTCTAACGTTGGTGCAGGAAGGAGGGAGAAGGGGATGGCACATCTGTGTGTGGACAGGACAGAAAATTGTTGAGGGAGGTGAGTGAAAGTTTTCGTAGCTGCCCTCTGTGATGTGATCAGTGCATTGTAGGTTGGTTTCATCAGGTCTCAAAGGGAAGTAATGTTTCCTCTACAGCATCTCCTGTCTCTCTTTAGCTGAAAGTGCCTATGAGACAATTGTTCTCATATCCAATTCAGCAAAGGGGGTACCAAAGAATCGTTTTTGAGACAGTGGCCTTGAGTCACAGGGAATTCTCCTAGCTGGCTCATGGTAGTGGCATGATGCAGGTGGCAACCTACAAAGGACCATTATTTTTTTTTTGTCGCTTCTGCAGTACTGCATTTTGGACTGCTTCTAATTATCACCTAAATCCCCATCTGACAGTGTTTCTAATTTGTGGGCTACTTGGTGAAATGTCAGTTTGCTGCTTCACACCCTGACTCTGACTGCTGACTTGCAGACACAGGGAGGGACTGAATGATGACGGAAATGGGTCACACGATCCCCCTTCCACTCTCCACCTTCCCCTCTAAGAACACCCCACAATTGTAGAGAAGGATTAGAAATGTGAGAATTTACTCCTGGGCATTTATCCAGGACTTACTATGCTAAGAGTGGGAAGGCTGTCAAGAGATGGGGCTCAGCACCCTCTCACTGGCATCCAGTGGGACCTTGCCCAGGTATGAACGGGGGAGTTCTGCTGCCCCTGGCAAGATTGCAAAGGAGACTTCAAAACACAAGCAATGTCCAACGGCATTCCCTGTTCTGCTTTCAGTTTTGCAGCCTCAGTCAGGCTTTGCTTTCCACCTGAGCTTGGCCTGAAGAAGGGAGGGACAGCTATCCCATCCACAGTCTGGGAGTGCAGTTTTGGGATGGGTTATGGGGCTGCTAGGGGAGGAATGACCTCTACTCTACTGAACTGCTGCTGGATGGCAGTGCTTACAGCAGAAGTCAGGGCTATAACTTTGCAAGCTTGCTGGGATGGACTGAAAGAGGATTTTCTGATGGTTGTGTTTGCTGCTGAGGTCTGAAAAGCTGGGAGGGACTGGGGAGAGAATGTTTCCTAAAGCACAGAAGCTGAAACTATTTGCAGCGTGGCAAACCCATGCTTGTGGAGCTGTATCTGGGGATGGGAAGAGAGCATTGAAACAGGGTGAGCCGTGGGGCCAGCGCTAACACGTGTCCCTCTCTTGGCAGGCATTCCTGGAGCGTTACCTCAACCCGGGCCCAACCCTCCAATACGACAGGGATCGCTGGTTCTCCAAGCAGTGGACGCTCGTCAGTGAGGAAGCAGTCACGAGCGGGTTGCAAGACGGCATTGTGTTTGTCCTCAAGTGCTTGGACTTCAGCCTTGTTGTTAATGTGAAAAAAATCCCCTTCATCAAACTCTCAGAAGAGTTCATAGACCCTAAATCTCATAAATTTGTCCTCCGCTTACAGTCTGAGACTTCAGTCTAAGGGATTTTGAGGGTGGGTTGTTTGGGGATTTTTTTTTTTTTTTTTCAATATTGTGCTTTTGGGTTTAATTTCCCCAATGCTGACTGAAACTGGCAGATGATGGACCAGTAATATTTGACCATCTGCACTTTATTTGGAAAGGGGAGGGGGGAGCTGGGATATCTTATCTAGAAAGAAATATCTTAAGAGGCGACAGGGTGACTTGGCTCGGTTAGCTCAGCCTTGGAGACAGAACAGATTTTTTTTCTACCCCCTGCTCCCCGCCTTGCCAGGCATACTGTAAATCTCATGCTCGCTCTTTCTCCGCACGATTGCAACGTTGGTATTTTTGTTGGAGCGCTGCCTTACGCCGTGCGCACGCCTGTGCTTTTGTGTCTCTGCTTTTGCTACCTGTAGCTGTTTCCGAGAGCACGTTGCTCACTTCTCCGCTATAGAAACCTTCTTGCACGGGACTGTGGCAGTCCCAGTTCACTCGGGGAGGAGAGGGTATCAAAGGGCAGGTGTGAGAGGGCTGCTTCTGTGAGCCACCTAATCTAGAGACTGAAGACTTTTATTCTTTTCCTCCTCTCCACGGGCCCTCGTCTGTCAGTGCTGGACCTGTGTGAGCACAGTGGGATGGTTTTGCTCTCTGTGTCTCTGTGAAGTTGCTTGTCTTGAACTGGATCAGCCCATCTAGCAGCTCTTCAAGTTTTTAAATTTTTTTTACCTTTTTTTTTTTTTACCAGTGCTTCTTAGTGAAACTGTTCTGCAGGACACAGCTCCCTGTTCTCTCTCACCTGCTTCCCTCTCTCTTGCTTGCCCACGTCTTTGTCAGGCACTCCCAGGGCTCTCCATTTCTCTCCCCTTCTGTCTGGCTTTCCAAATGTGTTTCTGCAGCCACAGTCCCCTCGGGGTCTGCCTTACCGCCGCGTCCTTTTGCACCTGCAAGGGCTGCGTATTTGCACTGGGACAGGGTAGGTAGGCAGCTGGCGGCTCCTCAGATAAATCACAGACCCTCCCTATGTCTGACAGCCTCTTGGAGGGAAGGGGGTGCAGGCAGGAATGTACCCCTCCCTCTCTAGCCGGCTTCAAGTGCGTCTGGAGGAAGGATGGGCAAAAGCAATTCCCTCCTTGGGGAGAGGAGCCAGCAAAGGGCTGACCCCTGCCGTGTGCGTTTGCTTGGGAGAATTGCTGTGCCCTGGAAGCACTGCAGTGTGTCCCCACCGTACGCCTTCAGCTATAGCTAAGAAATACCAAACTATGTCTGAATGTTGAAAATCTGCCTGCCTTTCTGTACTGCAGGAGTTCCTGCTCGGTGCTGGGACCTGCTCCTGAGAGATGCAGTTTTGTTTGTAAGGCTGCCTTTGCCCGTCAGCGAAGCTTTTGTGTGCAACTTCAGTGTCACTTGAGTTTCACGGGGTTTAAGGTTTGCTTTTAACAATGAGACTAAAGCGATGTCTGAAGTCTGATTGCCAGCGCAGGGCATCGTGTGACTCTAGAGCCAGCTCCAGAGCTGGCAGTGACCTGCCTTCAGTCGGGTCCCTCTGAGACCCCTCCAGCTCTGTGGCAGTGGATTTGTGTGTGTGAATGCAAACGCTTGATTCATTCTGCCCTGTCTTTTGCCATGGAAATATCTCTTATTGGGCAGAATCTGACCTACCTTCCGTAGGATGTCTTAACACAGAGGGCCCCAGTTCAGTGAGGTACATAAGCCAGTGCCTTTCATTGCCAGGGTGCATTGTCTTCCAAGGGGGAGCTGTGACAGCCCCTCCTGTCCCCTTTGGCCTTCCCCAGCCTTTCCTAGGCTCTTCTAGCAGCTTGTGGGGCTGCCTCCGTGCTCCCAGCAGCACGAGGTGGCCTGGCAAAGAAAGGAGCTCTGCTAGTCCTGCATGGCATGGCTGGTGTGGGCTCGCTGGTGCCCACCAGAAGCTGGTGGGAGGGAGCAGCCACCTTAAGCAGGGGTGCTGGGGGCATGGCGGGGGCTGGGGGTGTCCAGCCTCTTCCAGCTTCAGCAGCAATGGAGCTGTGGGTCCATCAGCACCTGTGGATAGTCCTCTTGGGGTCAAGGGAGCACCCTGGTGAGTGAGGGTCCAAAATGGTGACTCCCCATCCAAGTGACGCCTGCAGTGTCCTGCACCTTTCTTACAAGTACGTAGTAGTCACCTGGATCCTGTCTTCTCCATGTAATGTGCCAGACGTGGTTGTGGAGAAACTAGATGGCACAGTACGTGATGGGATCAGGCTCGCGTCCCTTAAAGGATGGGAAGCAGGTAGAGTTTTACCTTCTCTAAACTTAGTGTTTGCCTTTCTTTCTAGGTCAGGCTTTCTGGTCTGTATGCGGACTCCTTTATTGACTGTGGCCTTTGCAGCGTTTTATTTTGAAAAAATAGACTGGTTTCTTCCTTTTTTTATTAAAAAAAAAAAAAAGAAGGAAGAGGCGCATATATAGCATCTTGTCTCACACTTGGCTCTCCTAAAAATGTGTGTCTCTGGCTTTTGTGACGTGCATAACCAGCAAGGTGGGAGAGACTGGAAGTAGCCGGGGAGACTGTGGAGCACTTATGCCTCTGTGGAGGCTACTGCCTGTGGCTGAATTGGCTAATTTCTGTGAAGCCGGAGTAAGAACCACCTTGCTGGGGGGCTTGGGTGCGCTGTGTGCGTGAGAGCACCTTGTCACAGGCACCTCTGCAAAACTTTTACTTTCCCAGGGTTTCCTTCCTCTTTCCTTTTCCCTGCCCCACAAGGAGGGTTGTCTGACAGTATCTGCTCAGGAAACTCATGTCTTAATTGCATTAAATCCTTGAACACATAGAGAACCAGACGGGAGCGGTGTGTGCTTGCTCTGGGTCTGCTTCCTCAGCTGTGTGCCGTGGTTCAGCGCTGACTTTTCTGCCTGCTGCTGAAAAGGATGCTGTCAGCGGGGGCCAAGTCCCACATTCGATGCTCTTCCCTGTGTCACCAGCGTGAATGCTTTGCCTGATGAAATCTGAAGGAGGGGACTTGGCCTCTCAAACCGTCTCTTTAGAGATGCAACCTGCTTGGGGTGAGAACAGACTAAAAGGGGAATTGGGACTCCTGACTATTCCCTGTTTTAATTTGGGGTTTTTTTATGACATTTTATTTTGCAGGGTCTCTCATGTTTCCCCTCTCCATGCAAGATCAGGGGACCACTGTCATACCTACCTCGCTGGGGTGTTGTGAGGCTAAAGTCAATTTGTCATCAAGTGCTTTGAGATCCACAGATGGATCTGTGGCATCTATAGGAGTTCAGACTCGATAAAAATACGGATCGGTGAGAGCAGACTGGTTTGTTTAACTCTGTTTATAACCAGCTAATGAGTAAGAATCAAGTCACAGGGAACGAAGCCCTGATCCAAATCCTGCAGTCCTTACTTCTGCAGAGCTTGCCAAGAGCTGAGCATAAATAAGGCTTGTAGGGTTTGCCAGCCAAGTGCAGGCTGTTTTCCTCCTAATGCCTTTCCTATCCTGCACTGTCTCCTTGCACATACCATCCCTTCTCTCTCCCAGCCTGGATGCTTGTACCTGGTTGGGAATTTTTTTATATTTTTTTTTTTAAGAATTCAAGTGGTTTATAAGACAACCCTGTTTGTGGTGAATTGGACAGTGTTCCCCTCAGAGGAGATCCTTGCACTGGGCGTCCTTTGCTAAAGACTGAACCATTCGATAGGGTGCTGTGTTGCCTAGCCAGGAGTGGTGTTGCCCCATTCTTCTAAGTTGGCATTTTTCCTTTGACTCTCAGCTGTGTTGCTCAGATACTTTAAAGGCTTTGGGTTTTTTGCTCTCTTGATTTGTTACAGCCTAAATCCAAAGCCGTGCTGAGATCTTCCAAAACCAGATGCAGCTAAGATTTTCAGCTGCTCCGGAGCAGATGGAAATGGCTGTGGGTTTCCACAAAGGCTGGCTCTTTCATGGCTGAAGAGTGAAAGATTCAGATTTCTTGCAGCTTCTAGGAGTGTGGGGGCAGATGCCAGACCCTTAATACCTTGCCAGTCCTGTAACTAGGCCTGGGCAAAGGTTAGCACATCTGTTTGCCTTTACCGTGTGGCTGCAGCCATCCGTGTGTAGGCTCTGTGGGGCTGCCCCAGGTCTCAGGCTCCTTTCCCGCTCACGGGAGCGGAGCAGACAGCGCTTTCAGAAGTGTAAGCATTCTAGCACTCCCCTCCATAGCGCAGCAGTCCCTGACCAAGCCCCTGTGGTCACCCTGGGGATGTGGGGGGCACTGCTTGCAACTATCAGTTTTTACCCTGCGGAGGGGAGACGTTGCCACCCACATGCCCCTGTAGGCAGCAGGGTAGCTGGGGAGGGATGCACTGGGCATGGCGAGCGTGATGCAGCTTGCTGGCACAGCAAGGTCAGCTCCTGCTGCTGGGGTTGTCCTGTCTTGAAGGATGTCCCTTGAAGAGCCATCCTCCCTGAAGGGGCATGTTGGAGAGGAAGGCTGATCCAATTTCCGCCTCTGCCAGCTATTCCTCTGGCTTCTGCCTCTCAAAATTTTCCTGCCAGCAGCTTCAGTCACTCCAGATCCCATCCTCACCTCCCTGTGGTTTTTTTTCCCCCCTGAAGTTCCCTATTGAGGCAGAACAAGTATCTGCTGGGATGGGAAGTGCTGGGGCTGCAGTTTGGGGCTCAGGAGCGGCTCCTGATAAAGTGCAGGTTTTGGGGAGATCTGAACAAATCCCAACCCTTACGGAGCCTCTTAACATGTTCCTTTGGGCTGGGGATCTCCATGCGAAGCCTTGGGAATCTACTGTTGCTAAGTATGCCAGAAGCTGTGGGGAAGGTGTTTCTGAAGCTGGTCTTGCCCTGTGTAAGTAGTTTTTAAAAGTCTTGTTTGAGATGTGCTTGTTTCCAGCACTGACTGCTGAAGAAACTGGGAAGAGCCGTACTGTGCTAAACGTGGAAACCCATTGAAGCCAGTTTCATCCTGCTTACCAAAATTGTAAATCTGCCATTTTCAAAGGTGAAACAAAAGTTGCCGTCTTTTGCAAAAACGCTGTAGTCTGATCCCAGACTCCGCTCTTCAGTTGCGCTCCGTTCTGCCCTGCTGTATGAGAGCTGTTCACAAGATGTGCACGCAGATGTCTGTTTTCTCTTTCCATTTGTGTGTGTCTGTGTGCTTTTCCCTTATAGGTGTGTGCATTATACACGTCTAAAGCCTCAAGCCAGGCTTGATGGTTCAGTGTTTAAACTGTGTTAAGACGGAAGCGCTCTTGGGATTGAGCTGTTTGGTTTTTTTTTAAAAAAACACAAAAACAAAAAAACCAAATTTCTGTTCTCCTAAAAAGAGATGGCTTTGGGCCATGAAGTCTCCTACAGGAATATGCATCCTCCTGCATTCAGGCAGCTGCCTCCGATAGATGATGACCAAAAGTTGCCGTTTCTGACAGCTGCTCTGGGACTGGTGCAGATGACTATGGGATATTCCTGAGCTGGGTCCCTGCTGCACCAGCGGTCCAGCTGGTGTTATCCGCCCCTCTGCATCCCTCCAAGAGACTGTGGGTTTTTTATCCCCGTAATGTACCGGAGCCCTGCGGGCAGCAGGCAGCCAGCCCTGCCCTGTGTGTGCTCTGCCCAGAGAGGGAATCCTTCCCTCTGGCTGCTCCCTGGGCACCTCTCACCAGCGCTAACGATGCTTGGGAGCATCTCCTGCGTGCGCGGCGAGGGGATGCTGTGGCTCGCTACCTGCACAGGCGTAACTGTGAAGGAATCTTACACTCTTCTGTGCCTGTTTCTTTGATTCAGCGTTATTGTGTCTTGGGGAAGGGGGTGGGAATGAGCGCCCTTCCCTTGCCCTCTTCTGATCACTGTGTTAATACTCTTTTTCTACACAAACTGTGTATAGTAAGATGGGTTTTGCCAAGGTTTTCTAATTAATAGACACTAACCAGCATTTCTTGCCCACCCCCACGCCCCCTTTTATTTCCCCCCCCTCTTCTTTGCACATGTGACTTTAACTGCAATGGTACATGGTCTTTTCTGTTCTTTTCTAATCGTGAACTTAAGTAAGCAAATTCCTGGTGTCTGTGACATTAATGCACTGTGGGTCTAGCCTAGTACATTGTTCTGTTCCAAGCTGGGTTCTCTTAAGTTATAGCTGGATGGGGTTTTGTTGTTTTTTAAACTGAAACATAAAACCGTTTTACACTTTGCATATTTTGTACAGTAAAATTCTGGAAATAAACTGAAACCAGATTTGATTGTCCCACTCCTTCCTCTTATCCTTTCAGACGAAAAAAGAAAGCTTTTCTGGCCTTCAAGCATTCCTTAGCTGTGGCTGGGAGGGGCCCCGCAAACATGTGGTTTAACCTTTTCTGAGGCTGTCTTTTTGTCACCCGTGTTCTAGACCTTTCTGATCTGCCCTGCCACAGTAAAATGCAAACTCATTTATCACTTCTGAAGAAAGACTGGTAGGTGAGTGCTTTGAACACCTGAAATCTTAAATAATGGGGAGCAAATGCAGGTGGGGGGGTGGTGTGTGTGCACAACTGGAGTGGGAACTGGTTTTTCTGCCTCCTGTCTTCTCATAGTTTGCACACAAATTATGAAGTGCAGGATTCATTGCAGAGTTCCTTATTTGGACCTGGTGAGGAGGAGGAGGAGTGGTGAGAGGCGGAAAAGCCAGTGCTCCTTGTTCGTGTGGATGCGAGCCTGTGCTCCGCTAAAACAACATGCGGGGATCTCACATCAACAGCACCTGTGGGCACGGCTTACCCCACCTCCACTTTCCATCACTGGCATGCCCAGAGCTTGGAAAGACCCTTGCCCAAGGAAACGGGGCAGCAGCCTTCTTACCTAGACAGCCTTTGGTACCCGCTTTTCAGGAAAGCCCCCTTTAGCGGGGAGTACCTGGCCTCACAGCTGTGCCCTGCCCCAGCAGGTCTCATCAGTGGCTTTGGCTGCTGGAAAAATCCACAGGATGCTGCTCCGCAGCGAAAAATAAGAGTGCAGCGGTTGTGAAGATAAACAGTACACATATAAACGCTGGCGGAGAGAAACAGCCAAATGGGTAATTCTCTGCTTGCGGGGAGATGGATGTATTTAGGCTACAGAGCCCGGGAGGAAGCAGGAAGGGTGGGATGGGGCTGTGCTCGGTCCTGCCTCCTGCCCTCCCTTGATCTCTCTGCTTTTGATCTGTCCCCCTCATCCTGCTGGTGCTTTGGCAGTGCCCAGCCCTGGGCTGTTTGCAGCACAGCTCCGGGAATGGGCAGGGAAAGGAAACAACGCTGCTGCTGCATCCCTGCGGAGCCTGTGGTGGGTGTGCAGCCGTCGCTGGTCCCCTCCTGCCTCTCGGAGGAAGACCCGGCTTGCTGGCCTGGAGCTGTGTGGGTAAGGGCTCTGTGGGAGCTGGCTGCAGGTGTGTCACGGGAAGGTGTGAGAAGCAGGAATTTGGCACAAACAAGATAATGGGCTCGTCAGCCTTGTCCTAGGCTCTTAGCCTGGAGAGTTGTGTCTTTACGTACGAGTTCAGCGTGCTCTGTTTCATTTTTGGCTTCGTGCTGATACCAAGTCAACACCCGGTTGCTGCCGTTTGTGGCACTTTCTCTCCTGCTGTGGGTTGTGGAAGCTGATGGAAGGAACAGGCTTTGCTAGAGGGACTAGTTCCCTTGGCCTTCGCCCAGAGCTCAGCTATCTGAATCATAAGGGGCTGTGGTGTGTGGCTCAGCAGAAATTAGAGCTGAGGGTGCTCTTCTGGTTTGGCCAAGTCTTTCACTGAAGCTGTGAGGGTCTTCGAGGTGTGATGGAGCCTCAGGTGCAGTGCTGGGTTAGGTATTACCAACTCAGACTTCTGATGGAAAGGGGACGGAGGCTTTCAGTGGCAAATGATGCTTGGAAGGGACCCTGTGTGCTGAACGAGAGGTAACCACCTTCTGCCTGAGGGACGTACCAGGCCAGGGTCCCTCGAGAAGGAGACTGCTCTCCCGCAGTGCCCTTCCTGAACGTAAGGACATAAGGCTGTGGCTACCCTGGGACAGCACAGCAGGAGCCACTGGGGTAGAGATCTGGTGGCTGAAGTGTGGCTTAATACATAAGATCAATTGACCCCAGTGATTGATGTGACCAGGCTTCGCAGTTATGGATGGCCAGAAACCACCAGCTTTGGGGAATTCAGTGAGGAAGTTTGGGCAAAGGGGCTGTACGCAGCCCAGGGTATAACAAATGGGTTAAGAAAGGGATTTGTCACCTTCGGCAACCAGCTCCAGAGCATTGTGTGAAGCACTAGCAACACCTCACCGTACAGTATTGCTAGCTCAATTAATAGTTCAGTGAAGCAGCTGGCTGCAGAGGTGAGCAGAGCTTCAAACCCTGGAACAGCTTCTCCCGGTGCTACGTACTGGCTCTGCTCCTCAGCCCCAGACCTGAACTTCCCGGGAGATGCAGGGAGGGACTGAGCTCGAGGGCTTGCAGGGGCCCCGGAGCTTGGGGCAGGTGTGAGGGGAAGGGGATGTCCCAGCTGGACATGGTGTCCCACAGCAGCATGCAGGAAGGGAAGGTGTGTTGGGAGTTGGCCAAGCGGAATGCTTTGATTTGTCTTTCAGCACCACTCCTGAGTTTATGTTGGACTGGGAAGGTGATGGGTTTAGGTTACGGTCCTTTCCGGTACTGACGGATAACCGGCTGGGGCAGGGGTGTCCGTTCCCTTTTCATGTGCGCATCCATGCGGCGCTGGGTCAGGAGGTGCTGAGAGAAGAGGGAGCACCGAGCATGACGTGTCTGCAGATGTAGGTAAGGATGGTGTAGTGGGGTGATTGCATATGCATAAATCACTGTCTATGAACAAGGTTACCTGAGTTGCTTTGAAATGCTCTAACAAGTTTTACAGCCCTGCTGTGAATGTGTCTGCTGGTTTACGTTGACACGTTGCGACCAAAATGGAGAGGACCTCGAACGGGAAGAAAGCTGTTTGCCTGTTTCTCCCCATCTCACTGTCTCCCTCCATCATCAGCTTGGAAAAGGTTGTGGGCTGGGTTTTTTCCCCTAGCTACTGCTCGTATGGACCCCACCACGAGACTGCTAGCCTGCTCCAGAGCCCTGAGCTGCTCTTCCCTTCCTCTAAAAATCTGTGGAGCTGAACAGGGTGAGGTTGGCCACTTCGTCCATGACTTGGGGCTTGCCCTGATTCCAGCTCATCTGATGCAAATCCCCTGGGGATGCCAAGAGCCCTCCCCAGCGGTACTGCTGCTTGCCAGCCTCCCAGTGCCCGTGGGTCCTGCCTGCGGGATGGGGAGAAGCGTTGTTGGCTGGTGGGGCCATGGCCAGGACAGAGGGAACAAGCAGCCCTTGAGCTCCGTGTGGGCAGCGCTAAATACAAATCAGGAGAGGAAGAAGGGATAGGATACAACATTTACCTTGTGGGTGTGCATTTGGGATCGCTCAGTGCATCCACCTTGCTTATCTATTAAAATACGGAGGATGTAGCAAAACCTCGAGAGAGACGGTAAGATGAGGAGGCAACGTGTAGCCGGTGGAAGAGACCTTGGAGAACAGGGTGTGGTTTTTTTCCTCCAGCATCCTTAGAAACATGAAGGTACAAAGATTTTAAAACCAGAGACACCACAAATTGCTCTAGGCACGAAGCTACTCTGTAAATTGAAACAGGTTAAATCTCTTCCAAAGGCAAAAATCAGGCTTCCAAATGCTTAGACATCTACAGCCTTGTCTGTCTTTTATTTGCCTTTTTTTTTTTTTTTTTGCCCTTTTTCCCCCTCTTTACTAATTGAAAAAGTAGCATGAATGAAAAGCGGATGCATAGAGAGAAGGGAGTTCTTGATAAAACACATTTGATTCAGCCTCTCTGGAAGTTTTAAGAGACACTCCGAACTTTTTCGCTCTTTGGACCTCTCTTCAGCACGAGTCAGATGCTGTGGGCATGCCTTAAAAGAGGGAATGGGAAGGAGCTGATTATATCTGGGCCACAGATGTGAAACAGATCTGCAAACCTTTTAGCTTCTATTTTGTAAAAGCTCATTCTTGAGTAGTCGTAATACCAGATCCTACAGTTGATTATAATTTTGCTTTGTAAGTGGTTGGGAGAAACTGGTTTAGTAATTCAGTAACTAGCCTGTGGGAAGCTGTGCAAATTCCTCCAGCGATTTCATTTTGTGGGGACTAAAATGTTCTTCAAACATTTAGTTACTTTTGTCATTCAATAGCCTTTTTCTTTGTCGCTAGCAGGAGCAGGGCTTTGGCATGTTGGATTGAATTTTAAAGCAAAAATGTAACACCAGGCAAATTTCAGGGCTGCTCTCTGGTTGAACGTGATTTTATTTTTACCTGTGTTACTGAGGGAGAGGAGGGACCTGATTCAAGCTGGGCTTCCTCTGAATCCAAAAGTGGAGGATGAGGTCTCCCATGGCTATTTGAGTCATTTTCCACCCATGACTGAAGGCGGGCAGGTAGTTATTTTTCTGGCTGCTGTTGAAGTATGGGATAACCCTGCCAGCAAACTCCATTTATTTAAGCCTTGAGGCTTATTTCTCATGTGTGAAGTCATCCCAGTTGTCTTCTGCTCAGGTGGCGCAGTGGTGTGATGGCTGGTGGCACTGGGGGTTACTGATCTCTTCCCACAGTGGCAGCAGTTGGAGCTTGGTTATAAGGTGATGGCTCCTCATCTGGATTTTGGGATGATGGGAAAAGATGCCTACCAAAAAAAATCCTGGTATTGCTTCAGTGCCCAGGCAGATGAAACAGCTTCACCTTGAGCGTGTCCCACCTGTCCTCCCAGCAAAAGGAAAGCCAGTCTCAGCCACGTCCAGTTGGCTTTCTCCTTGGGAAGGGAATGTTATCCCCCACTGTGTTCCCAGCCACGGCTCGTGGCATGGGGGTTCACCATGGCTGGTTCCTGGCAGCGGTGTGAGGGATACTGCTGTCTTCCTGGGCCGGGGATGAGCTCAAGCAGTAGCAGCAGGAGGGCTGTGTCCTTAAGTGACCCTCAATACCATATGTTGTGGGGGTGGGTTGAGGAGAATGGGAAGACAGACTAGATAAAAATGCGAAAGAAAAAAACATTAGGGGAGCTGGTGAAGACCAGAAGAGTAGTAAGTCAACGGGGATGAAAAGAAGGTGAAAAAGTTACATTTTCATCCTGTTTTCTGTAGCATTAGGGACAATACCAGCAGCCGTTTGAGTGCTTTGCTGATCATCTTCATCACAGGGGCTCAGCAACAGAAGGTGCGAGGGCGGAGCGGAAGGGGGGAGCGAAGCCCCGGAAGGATCTTTGCCTCCATCCCAAAAGCTGCTTGTAATCTGCCTCCAGAAATGGGTCTTCAAGCTGCTAAGGAAGCTCGGTGGCTTTTTTTTTTTTTTTTTCTTTCCTTTCCCTCCCTGCTTTAAATAGCTTAACACCTTTTAAACCTGGCAAGGAGCATTCTGGCACCTGGGCCAAGAGGGCTGGCTCTGCCCTGGCCCCTGGGCCGTGGTCTCCATCACCATGAGACATCATCTTCTGCCAAGCAGGTGGGAGAGCCGTCCCACAGCTGGCCCCGAGGGATACTGACCATTGAAGGGCTGCTTTGCCCAAAGGTTGGTGCTAGACAGGAGTAGGGAAAAGGCAGGGAATGCTGCAGCACAGTGGGTTGACACTCAGTACCATGGGTCTCGGGTAGGAAACTGTCCTGCCGGCGCAGCCTCATTACCGAGGTTAATTATCCTTCCTGCTGTGCTCTGCCGCTTCCAATTCCTAGTGGATGGTGTTGCGCTGCACGGCGTGGATGTACCTGGAGTGTAAAAGTAGCCAGGAGGCGGTTGGTTTTGCCCTGGAGGGCTTAGGTGCTTGATGCCTGTTCACCCATTGCCCCTCTTCAGCCCCCCCAGGTCCAGGCATCAGTGTGCACGTCGCTGTGTGCGCGGCTTCCCCGAAGCAGAGGGGCATCCAGATGCAACCCCGGCCTCTTTTCACAGGACTGTAAGTCAGCAGCAGCTGGGAAGTGATATGTTCCTGTCTAATTAATTATTTCCCTGGGAAATAAAAGGCAAAGTTTTTTTTTTGTTTGGTCTTGGTAATGAATCAATCGTTTCTGAGGTACGGCGTGCAGACAGACACGGAGAAGCAGCTGGTGTCCTCGGCGGTGCGTGCGTGTTGGCATCTGGCTGAGCAGCTTGGTTCTGGGATGGGAAGCAGCTGAGATCTCCAGTTTCACTATGGGGCTGTTCCTCTCCCAAGGGCAGCACGGGAGACCCTTACCACTCCTCAGAAACATCAGGAACATCACAAAAACCACCAGGCCTGAAAATACAGAGTAATCTGTGATTTCCAGAGTTGCCTCCCTTGTCCTCTCCTTCTGGAGCTGTTTCCTAAATGCTTGACAGAAGCTCAGGGCAGTTTTGGGTTCACGGAGCCTCTCCATCAGTGTCCTTGGTGCTGCAAAGGCAGAAGCTTTCTCCTTCGTGCTTCTGTGTTACAACCGCAGCGTGTGGCTCTTGATGGGTTTCCCTCTCCCTCGATCGTTGTCCGTGAGCGGTACGGGGTGGCCTGTGGTACCGCACACCAAACAGACTCCTCTTCGGTGAGTTTGTTTTCCACTGGCCCCATGTCTGGACACTGGGAGGGGGTGGTGTAGGACTTCATGTCCTTCCCACGTATCACTTGGGAGGGGGGTCCTCACTGTCCCTGGGGGCTGGTGAGACCAGGTTTTTGGGTACTTTTGAAGTGACTGATCCTCTTGAAGCACTTGCAGTTGGAGGAGGGGAAAATATGATTCCTTGTCTTTATGTGTATTAAGATCCATTTAATACGAATGTCTAATTAACAACTTGCAGAAAAAGGGACTATTTGCTAAAAGAGGGACAGGGTAAGGGGCAACTGGCATGAACTGAAATGAAGACAGTTCCTTCTGAATATGAAGAACTTCTTTACCTTGAGGGTGACAGAGCACTGGAACAGGCTGCCCAGAGAGGCTGTGGGGTCTCCTGCTCTGGAGACATTCAAAACCTGCCTGGATGCCACTGTGCAACCTGCTGTAGGTGACCCTGGGTTGGACTAGCTGATCTCCAGGGGTCCCTCCCAACCCTGACCACCCTGTGATTCTGGACAGACTTACCTGCAGAAACACTCAGTGCTGCCCACATGCACAATTTTTGTTTGTTTGTTTTTAATAAAGAAGGGATTTTTTTTTTTTTATGGTTCCTCATCCAAACGCACTGGCCTTTTGCTTTTCAGTGTGTAGTGGGCAGGGTTAGGCTGACTTTGCTTCTCAGGGCCACCAGTGCCTTCCAAATGCTGGTTGTGCCGAATTCTGACAGAGGAGCCCCGGAGCGCCCATGCCTGGGCTCCTGTGTGTGATACCTCCCCGTGCCACCATCTTACCTGTCCTTGCAAGGAAGACACCCAAGTTCAAGCTGTCTTCTCCTTCATGAGGGGTATTTCCTCGTTCAGTGGTTCGGTCACTATGTCCTCAGAGCAGACAAGGTGTTGCGGGTGAAGGACAGAGGCTTTGCTGCCCATTCATCTTCATTGCTGCAATCCCTCCTCTGCTGCAACGTTTTCTGAACTTTTTATGTGTTTATCCCAAAAGCTGAAGATAAAAAGTTCCCGTTTGTGGGCAAAGAGAATGATGAAAACCCTAGTGGGGGATGTGAGAAAGGTTTGTCCCATCAAGGACTGAGCTGGCATCCCGAAGGAGTGGCAGCCATGAGATCAGCCCTTTTTCTCATAACTCAAAGGAAACTTTCCATAAACCACTGACACCAGCCCGCCAGCCTCAGTGGCCTCTGTATAAGCCTAAGCACCACTACATGAATTATTTTCCCCCACCAGAGCTCTGTTGCTTGACGCATTGGAACATGTGCATGCCTGTGAAACACGTGTGCACTTGAACACGTATGCAGTGCTGTTTGCAGGGTCTGCCTGTGTAAGCTGTGCCTCTCGGAGCATCCAGAGAGGGGCACATCAGAACAGATGGGCATCCCCAGCGGGAGGAGAGGTACATGGAAAGTACCCAGGCAATCGGGATGTCCGGAGACAATGCCAGTTAGAGCAACTCTTCCTTTATTCTTTAGGTTTCTGGAAATTCACAGCACTTTGCAGTGACTGATCTGGAGTTGCAGGGTCTGGCCAGGCTGTTACCTTACGCAGGGTGAAACTGTGCATGTTTTACTCCTGGGAATAGCCCCAAGGTAGAGATAAACAAGTACTTTTCTCAGGTCAGCATTTGTCCCTTAACCACAGACTAGGAGACTACCAAAGGGCTGGTTTTGCCTGTTCTTGCTCCTTACTGATGTGGATCAATGAGACCCTGAGTGCTGCTTGCTCCCTCCCTCTGAGCTGGGGTCCTCCAGCAAAGCTCTTGAGGAAACAGCTGAAAGGAAAGAGCAGAAGGAGGGTGCTGGGCACCCCTCCGGCCAGGAGAGCGCAGGGTGTGAGTGGAAGAGAGGAGGAGACCTCTAGGCTGAGAGCACACTCTGCATTTCAAGGCTTTTGAAAGCCTCCATCAGGTCCTCTGGGATGGGGTTGAGTTGTTCATAACCCCAGTGTGACCAGGTGGATGCTCTCCCCAAACACACTTAGTTCAAGTCTTCCAGGCAGTGCTTGTGCATCGTAAAGAAGCAAGAAAGGGCAAATAGTTGACCTGGGGGCTTTGCTGTCCTGTCTGTTCTTCTCACAGGCTGTGCCTTAGAAGCACGGGTTGAGTGTTTGATGTTCCATGAGGAGCTAACATGGCCTATGGTCATATATCGTATAAGCACAACTTTAACTCATATACATAGAGATGCACAGATATCCAGCTGTGTGTTGTTCGTGCTGGCACTTTCCACCGAGGGGAGATGGCACGCATAGGAACATATCAGTACTTCAGCTTTTTTATACCAGTAGTTTCAAATTTCTACTTCAGCTAACGTAGAGAGAGAGTCACAGAGACTGATCAACAGGCAGGAAAAAAAAAAATCTATAAAATCTTGCTTTGCAGTTCATCTGATAAAGGAAATATATAGTGTGTAAACCTTGTTTCTGATCAGGCTGATTCACATTTGTATAACGAGCTCTGATTCTCCTGTCCCTCGTACTTTTATTTCCCCTAACATCACTTACCTCTGACATAAGCCAGTATAAGGTAGGTCAGAACAATGTTTTTCGTCTGTAGCAAGAGAGGACATGTGTACCCTACCTATGCTAACAAGTCTGAACGACTGGAGAACATATTTATAAATGTATTTATAAAGATAAAACTACCTCCAAACTCTCCATTCATTGCACTATTGTCAAACCTAATAAGCTAAGACAATTGAAATCTGCTGGCACGGGGAAGCAGGGAGACCTAACGCTGTCGCAGTGACCTGCACATGGATGGTGCTGCACTCGCCAGGACTGAGTTGCTGACCCTTTGCTTTGTGAGTGACCCCCTTGACTGAGCTCTTTCTCTGTCTGCAGTCAAAAGAGGCTTCTCACGGGCTACCACGGGACATCTGAGTCTCTAAGCAGGGAGTAATTGTGCAGCTGAATACTTAAAAGCCAAACAGCTTGCATCCTTTTGCTGCTCATTGCCCGACGCACGTTACCCAGCATCTGATATGGTTGGACGGATGTGTTCCCTCCCAACATCTTGGTCATGGGAAAAGATGCTCTGCAGGCTTTGGGTTAAGAGTCAGCTAAAGCTGGGAGGTCATGGGGAATAGGAGGGCTTCAGGGGTGGGCCCTTATGAATGTTTCCACTGGCAGGAGTATGCTGTCTGTCTGTCTCGTGTGCACCACCTTCCATCCAGCTGAGGTTCCCCTAAAAGAGAAGGTCGGCCCAGCCCAGACCTGGCTGCAGATGTTTGCAGCTGGCCTGGAGTTTGCTCTGGTGTTACTTTGGGGTTAAGAGCAATGGTTTGGCTCAGAGCCATGATCTTCAGCCACAGGAGTGTGGGCTCAGACCTGGATCAGCCTTTCTAGCAGTTCAGGAACTCACAAGCTTTGATGTCCTATATCCCACCACCTGCACTTACCCTAGCTTTGGCCTGAGCCTTCAAGAAGAAAGAGGTTCAGACAGGGACTGTGGTGTTTGGTTTTGCCTTGCGCTGCCAGACAAGAATATCCTGTTGTTATACGGTATCACAGAAAATTTAAATAGCATCCCTAAAACCTTCCTCCCCTCCCAAAGCTTTTTGCTGCTCCTAGCATGTTAATGAGTAGCTACAGACTCCCGCAGCAGAACTTGCAGGATTGAGTGGTCTTGGCAGAGTAGCTGCAAAGGGCATTGTGTTTAATAAAAGGACTGAACTTTACAGTCACCTTCCCTATGTCTTGAAGGGAGATTTGGTCTTTGGATGTTAAGTGCTGGGCTGATGAGCATGGAAAATACAAATTGGCTCCCTGTGTCCCTCTGGCAGCAAGCAGGCAGACACTTTTCTCCTGCCCTGGGACACTCGGGGCAGATTCCCTGCAGATTCCTATTGTCCTTACTAAGGAGGCATGATTTGCAGCGGTGCTGGGTGCCTGCAGGCAGTCCTGGTCGCTCAGCACCGCTGAGAATCAGGCCCGGGGGGTCCCAGCAATGGCAGGGGCAGGGAGAGCGGGGCAAGGGGGGAAAGAGGAGCAGCGGTGCTTGCTGACGCTCAAACACAGGTCTTCCGATGGAGGGACCTGCCGCGGGGGGGAGGCTCTCGGTCCCCACAAGTCAAACAGCACAGAATCACAGTTAGTCATCGTCATCGTCGTCGTCATCGTCATCATCGTCATCATCGTCATCGTCATCGTCGTCATCGTCATCGTCGTCATCGTCGTCATCATCATCTTCAGTATTTATCTTCCCAGAAAGCACATCCTCTATCCAGTCCTCCAGCTCCTCGGCTGTGGGCAGGTCATCATCATCTCTGATCTCCATCCAGATGCTGTCAGCCTGTGGGGACAGGTGTGGGGGGGTTAGCCACCCTCAGAGACACAGGGAAGCGACCAGGTTCACTTCTGCTGCGGGGGTAAGGGTTGGACCCGGGGTGGGATGCAGGGGTGGGGCGTGCCAGTAGCTGCCTCTCTGCCACAGCCTGTGGGCAGGCTCAGCCGCAGTGTCTCTCCGCCCATCCGTTGACTGGGGGCAGTGGGACTGGTCAGTGGGTTTACACGGGTGTGTGGTACTTTTTGCCCTCGGTTAGATGTGTGCCTGCTGCCTGTTCTGGTCCTGCACCGCCTACACCTGTGAGTAAGAGCATCACCCACCTGATGCGTTGTCCTCACCCTGTCTGGCCAGGTTTGTAGACTCCAAGTCTACATAAAGAGAGCAAAAAGAGACCTATGCCAGCTCCCCCTGCATCACTCCGGTTCACAGCACATCACAGCATTTTCCTCCTTCCTTCCAGAACCCTTCTGGGACCTTCTCCTTTGAGCCTTCACACCCTGCTGTCAGCAGCCCTTCTCCCCAGCCTCTTTTACCATCACCTTTGCCTCAAGACGTTGCTCTGGACTCTCCACATGTGATAATGGTTCCTCCTCTTGGAAGAGCCTTTCCTCAGATCATTTCAACCACACTCCAGCTGAAGAATGGTGAAAAACACCGATGCCCTGGACTACAGGTGCCCCCTGCTCTTTTTCTCCAGCTGTCTGCATTGCTTCCATAAACTGGAGGGAATGGGGGGATTCAGTAAGAAGATGCTGTCTAAAATGCAGTGAGAAGATGCTGTCCAAATTGTGGCTGTTACCCAGGGACAGAAAACATAGCTTGGGTGGTCTCCGAGCCCTGGAAATGATTTTCTCTCTGTTTTTCTATAGGTTCCTTGGGTAAATGCCTGGGTAAGCCCTTTTCCCTTCACTGTCTCCCCTCCATAAAATAGGATCAGCCTCCTGTTTTTCAGAAGTGCTGTGAGGTTATCTCATTTAGTGTTTGATGTTGCAGAAACAAGTGCTTTTCATATGTCAGAAGATAACTACTAGCTTTTGCAAATGCACCCACTTTTTTCCCTGTCTGTGGTACCTAATTGTCTGGTTTACGGCTCACTAAAAAGCCTGGCTGATTTCTGCTCAAGGAAAGCTGTTTTGCCTTTCCAATATTTTCCTCCTAAAACCCCAAAACTGTAATAAAAAAGAGCCACAGCTCTTGCTTCATGCAAATGGTCTTGCCCTTAACCTCAGGACTGTTTGTGTGGCAAAAAAGGACCCCTTTAAAGAGCGGGAAGTGTGCCCATCGCACCTGGGGAAGATGCTGTGCAAATGAAGCAGCGATGTTTTGCAGAGCATCGTGGCCCTGGTCCTGAGCCACCACGCTGTGACGGGCTGGCGGGGGCTGCTGGGAGCCCTGCTGTTTGTATTGGCAGGTTTTTAGAGAAGCAGTGGGGTCACAGGGGTTGTGTCCACCCAAGCCAACAGCAGTGTTTGTTTTTACTCCGTTGTGCAAGCCCCGCTTTGTACCTGTGTAACTTGGCTGAATGCAGTGATGTAACACTGAAATAACGAAATGAGCTCACTGTTTGTTTTAGATTATCACCCGCCAACCTAGAACTTTCTTAAATCTCTCTCTCTTGAGGAATAGAAAACAGACTTAAGAGGAAAGAAATAAAAACTGCAAATACTCTAATCAACAACCTGAAACACTTACTGTATCAAAGCTAGATAACGCACGAGTTTTTACAGGTGTCTCAGCGACTGCTGGATAATAAGGCATATGTTCCTGCCTAATACTGCTTTCTATGTGATTGTCTTGCCACTGACAATCCTGCTTCCATGAATTCCCATGGATAGCTGTTTAATGTAGTTTTGACATGACGTAAACATGGCCAACTATAGTAAATATAAAGAAGGGAGATACTGCAGACTAGTAATAAGGACAGAAGACTGGAAGACTTGGGCTCTATTTCTGGCTTGTCTGTTCATTTCTCTCGTGATCTTTTGTGATAGATGCCATCTTGGCCCTCTTCCCTTTCGTCTCTCCCTTAATTCCACTAACAAGTCTTAACCCACTGGGTCCTCACTCTCGGTGTCTGTCCCACAGTCTGGCAGATGCTGCTCTATTACAGGTAAAGCACCTCTGACATCCAGCCAGCACCGCATCCACACTGTAACTCCCAAGCCAGCCTCTCACTCCCCTCAATGGGACTGGCGAGACCCAGGGCTTCTACTTTCTTCATAACACCATTGCGTTGCCTTCCCTACCACGTCTTCCAACTTACAGTCTTGCAGCATTTGTTATAACAGGAGGCACAATCATCTAGTATAGCCTCACCATCCCTCTTTTTCTGGTGAGGTACAGGAGAGAGGACGTTGGGACTGGGAGCAAGGTTGGTGGTGGGGCCAGAACCAGCACCCAACCCCAGACAGTTGTCCCAACTCTAAGTCCCTCTCTGCTCTCTTGTAATGAAACATCAGGTTCCCATACAGCTGAAGCTTCGACACAAAGTCAAGTACCAAATTACAAAGACTTCTGCAGTGGAAAGATTTCTGCTTCCAGAGACACTTACCTACCCACACAGGTTCATTTGAAAGAGATTAAAACACCCAACACTTAACCATCAAAAATAAACTAAGGTAATAAGCGAGCCAGACTGGAACGCACCACATAATGTGCTCTCTGATCATCTGGACGGTTATGGTCAGAAAGAGGAAAGGTGGTTTCTCTCCACAGTCGTGTCAGGGCTGTGATGCACGTTACATTGCGCTCAGCAGCTCTCCCCAGGTCTCTTCTGGTGGGGGTCAGCTGGGTCCCTCTCCCATCTGCCTTAAAAGCTCACAGTGTGCGAGCAACCTGACATCAGCCCCGTGGGCTGCTTGCTTGAAGGTGAAAACAGTAGGTGCTAGGAAGGCTGCCCGACAGCACAGCTGTGGGTGCTGTGGGGACCAGCACCACCGCGGCTGTGCCCACGCAGCAGCTGTCCCTCTGCAGCACTGCCGGCTGTGGGATGGTGTGGAAACCCATCACTGCCACCGGGCACGGAGTGGACATGTGTCCTCTTCCCACCAAATCCCTCCAGCACTAGCTGAGGAGGAGGGCCTGGATGAACCCCAATATACCCTCTTCATCCCAGCAGGATCCCTCCGTTACCAGTTTATGTTGTACTCTTAAGGCTGTGTATTTATTCGGGTTTTTTTCCCAAGCTGTGCAGTTTCTCCCTGTCATCTGTCGGGGACCATCTTTCCCTCCTACACTCAAGCTGTGCTGTTCTGCTTCTGCTGCAAAAACATCCTTCCTTTTCTCCTCTTCCCTCCCCTAAGCATGGCTTTCTTCCCCTGCCCCGCCACACTTTTCTTCCACCAACCCACCCAGGTGCAGTCAGAGCAGGGCATGGACAAAGCAGCGCGCTGTGGTCACGTTGGAAATGTGAGAGCCTGAAACCAAAACCGAGCAAAGCCCTGAAGCTCAGGCCACAGGGGCTGGTCCTGGCCTCAGCCGATGTGGCTTGTGTGCCACTGGGCTGCAGAAACACACTCAGAGCCAAGCCCTGAAGCCCGACATTAGAGGCATTATGAACCCTGCTGCATGTGCAAATGGTGAGCTCCTTACACTTTTTCCCTGGGGAAAAAGCCTGGTCTACCTGCACTTAACGGCAGGAATCCTCCTGATTCCAGCAGACCTCAGCTCCCATCATTTCTAACACCATAATCGTGGATCGCTGGATTTTCTGGGCATATGCTACTCACGTCTGTGACGTTCACCACTCCAATCTGTGGTCTGAACAGGTCAATCTTGAAGGTCTTCTCCCAGTAAGTGATCAGCTGCAGGAGTGAGAAACAAAGCTCAGACAAGGGTGTCTGCAACATCCCTTTGCATCAATTCAGCCGGCTGGGCTGGGCTGCGCTGCGGGGAGTGTGCATCGATGAGTGCACCCGGAGAGGAGAGGCTGAACGCAAGCTCAAGCTGCCACACATGGCAAAGTGCCGACTCTGAGGATGCTCCCAGGACACCACCTTCATGGGAGGCGGACCCAAGCGAGCAGCACTCAGGGATCACCCATGATCCGGGTTTCCCAGCCTTCCCTGTCCCAAATTCCCTGGGGCAATTCCTGCACTTGTGCACACACATGCACACACACACTCTCCACCCATGAATCAAACCAAGAAAGGCGAGGAGCCCCTGCCACTCACCAGAGGAAAGTCGTCGGGGTCAATCCAGACAATGCTCAGGTCGGGATTATCGGTGTTGTCCCTGGCAACCTGCTTCAGGATTTCCAGGAACTCAAAACCATCTGAAACGACACACAAACCGCTGCAGCTCTCGCCTGCAAACACGCAGGCACTTTTTGCTTGTGGGGTTTTCAACTTCCCTCACCCCGCTATACACGCAGGGGTTGTTTATAGTTCTCAATAAAATGCTGTCTCCCAGCACTTTCTTCTGATAATAAGGCTTTTAATTTCAAGCATCCTCCCTGGCTATTGAAATTAGTTACACATGAATTAAGACTCATAATCCTTCCATGGAGTGGAACAACATCACTATTTTCTTGTGGTGAGGGAGGAACTGAGCCCCTGAGGGGCCAAAGCTTTTTGGCACGCTGATGGCACCGAGAAGCATCCATGCCATGGCTTTTCAGGAGCTGATGCCCATGGATTTCCCACATGCCCATCACACACCCAGCCCTCAGCATTCTCCTGGAGCCACGCAGCAAGATAGATGCAGAGTTAGGGAGCGAATCCTGACACTGGGATGGAGGAGATGACTTAGGACATTTTTATCCCAACTGGCCGGCCACTTATAGCCAGAACTTAAATCCAGCTGGCACACCCGCTAGTGTAAACACCCAGAAGCATCCCAGCTCCCCATCCTGGTGGGCTGAGGCTCCCATTCCCAGCCAGGGCACGGGGCTCCGCAGTGCAAACAAAGCACATGAAACTACACTGTCCTGAGTGACGGAGAGTCACACAAGGAGGAAAATGGCCTCCTACCTGGGTCGTCTTCTTCGGCAAAGGCTACGATGTGGATTCCCTCCATGTCGTCCTCCTGGAAACAACAAAACTATTACTGATGGGCCAGGGAGGGAGGACAGAGTCCAGGTGGTTGCTGGAAATGAGGAGCAGTGGGATGTCTTCAAACAAACAGGACAAGGCTTGACTGGAGTCCCACCAAGACACCAGAAATGGGAGCCAAGGTGAGGCCAAGCCATGGAGGTATTAGATGCCAAAGCAGGTCGTTGGGGTGGCGAAGCTGAAACCCATCGGCTAAAAATGAGGTAGGTACCACGATGGCAAAGGTGAGGGAGCATCTGATGGTGTGGGGCAAAACCTTACCTGCAGAGAAGGTCAAGGGCTCTCTAGCATGGGAATATGGGCTCACCTTCTGTACCTGAGGCCACCTGCCCTCATAAATTTGCAGCTGCCAGGGGATGGATGAAGGGAAACAAATACCTGCCACCATGCTCAGCCCCCCAACATGCTCCCTCAGGGCCAGCAAAGGAGGTTTCCTCACACTATGAGAGGCAAGGTGGCTCACTTGGGCCCCTTTCGGGAGGTGACAGGTCTCTGCTCTAGGTGCGGGTCTCCATCAGCAGCAAAGGGAATGGAGTGGGAGGCTCATTTCAGGGCTCCAATGAATGGAGGACAGAAATGATGGCCTGGCGGACTGCTTTCCTCCGTGATGCGTGAGTAATGGGTAATGATATTGGCAAAGGCCAATGGGTCTGCCAGCCGGTTCATCATCCGCCTGCTATGAATGTCATCTCTGAATTATCCCATGGATCGGCTTCGCCTTCCTCACCCGCTGCCAGTCCCGGTTTCCATTTCAATTGGTTTTAATGCGAGAAAAAAATTTCCCATCTAAATGCTAATTTCTTTTCCCTTCTGAGCCCAGAGGTGACAAAGTCACCATCAAAAACTGAAAGGAAAAAAAAAAAAGCCCTGAAAGATTAAGTGGAAAACATTATCTTTAAAAACAATAGCGGATGCGGGGCCTTTGCTGGCATCTTCAGGGAATATGTTTTCACCGGGGCATTCTAGGCAGATTTACTTGGTATTCAGACCATTTACAGCTGGGAAAATCTACACTGTTATTCTTTTTCCCTATTTGCCAGCAGCATTGTCACACAGAAAAATAATATATATATATATATATGCATGATATATAATTATATACACAGCTATATAATACAGGTCTATTCTGACTTCCAAGACAGCAAACAAAACTGCAGAAACTCCAGTAAAGGCATTGAGGATGTTCCGAATTTGCAGCGAGATCAGAATCCAGCCTGTTGTCTGCTGCAGGTATGAGTTCCGTGCTTGTAGCGGAGGCAAGCTCTGTATTCCCAGGCTGCTGGTAAAGCGAACAGCCCACCGCTGAGAATTCACACTTTTCCTGAGGTTATTTTAGAATATGTTCAGCATGAAAGCAAAACCACTGCATGTGAAATTTGGGTCCCACTGAAGCCCCATGAAACTTCAAGGGACTTCAAGTGGATGTGGGAAACTGCCTTCTATACAGAATCTGTATTTCAAAGCAGAATCAAAAGCTATCATGCCCTTAAGTGACTCATAAGTCCTGGTTCAGTTTTATTACCACTTGCCTTGTATTAAAGACTCCCAAGGTTTTGGTGCTTCGGAGTCCCACAGCGTTTCATGTTACACAGCCAAGCAAGGCGGCACCTGAATGCTGTTATAAATGTGTCGAGTTTTTTTGAGGAATAACTGCATCTTAAAGCACCTGTTCAGTTTTGGTTTTCAGCATTCAGCTGGCACTTGAAGGTCCCTGACTGGCTATTAACATCGTACTCACTTACGGCAAAAGGATAATTAGTTACACACAGATTTTTCTTCCGTTTCCACCCTTCCCCTCTTCCCCACCCTTGCAGACCAGGAGAGTTCTCTGTGTGTGATAGGTGTCAAACCGCTGGTTAGTTCCTCACAATTGCTGACTTGCAGCTTACTCACACCGGGAGAGGTGTAGTCAATGCACAATTTGCTCCATAATCTATATAATTAACTGAACTAACCGCCCTCACTTGCATTTTGAATTGTGCAACTGCTCTGGTACAATTTCCGTGAGTCATCTGTTCCGTACAATCTCTGTAGCTTGCCCAGCGAGCGGGCCACTGAAATCATCCCACCACCAGCACTGATGCCCATGAGATGAGATAGAGCATCCTTAGGAAGGATGCTCTAATTCCCAAGGATGCTCTCCACAGCTATATCACGGCTGCTGCAGAGGCTCAGCACCTGCCTAGCACACGTGGTTAGCTTGCCCTGTTCCCTCTGTGGAGCAAACAGGACCCAGCTCAACTGTCCACCACTGTTGAGCAAAGGAGTTGAGCATGCTGTTTGAACTTGAGCACTGGGCATCACAGCCAAGGCTTTCCTTCTTCCCAGAGAGGGGAAAGTGGATTTCCAAGGAAGGAAAGATAATGTTTTGCTCAGCCAGAGGTTGGAGCGCTTGAGCAGCGTTTTTTTTGTTGGAAGCTCACAGGGGATGCAAGGCTTCCCACCCGCACGTGCTTACCCACGTCTCAAACATGTCCTCTGGGCGCAGCTTCCGCAAGGTGGCCCTGGAAGGAAGACAGAAACGCTCTTTGAGGACATGCCCAGCACCATCATGCATGACGCTGCCGGCATAACGGGAGAGGTCACCGTGGTGCGTTGGGTTGGTGGCTGGAGTCAGTGCCGTCAACCACCGTGTTTTGAATGCAAGGATGGGGGCACAGGAGGTCAGCTTATGCTTTTATTTATGGTGGTAAAACCCTGCCCTTGCCCCCATGGAGTCATTGCAGCCACTGTGCTTCGGAAGATGAGACGCCTCTCTGTGCTGGCATGTGCTGGTCATTTAGCCCCACACATGGCGGATTGTTCTGTCCGTGCTGAGAGCGTGAGGTGACCCATTCACTTCTGTCTTGCTGTCCCTGGGACATTCCTAGTGGGCTTTGTTCCCCTTTTCTCCTGGTTTTGCCCCAGCATAATTCCACCACAAAAATCCTCCCAAACTCTGCTGAAGCAAAGAAGCCAGAATAACCTCAGGGAAGAAAGTTTAGATCCTAATAACCACTCGCAAGAAAATTTAAAACATAAGACTGGCCAAAGCAATTTTTTTTGAGAAGTAGTCCATTAAGGAACAAAAAAAAGTTTTAAAAAATTAAATGTTTTCAGACACATCTGCAGCAGGCAGCCTGGCAGAGAGCCTGGCAGGCTGAGAGCTGGCTGGGGTGTTAAAGGGGCACCAAAGGAACATGAGGCCATAGTAGACAAGCCCAGGTAATCCTTTGCAGCTCTGCTCACTGTGGCATCAGGTGTTCAGGGAGTCTCCCCCAGGAGAGCAGGTCTCCCTGGCTGACCAGCCCCAGGAACTGTTGCAAAGAGAAGTGTCAGTCAATGAGGTCCTACAACAGACTGGTGAAGGGATTAGCAACGTTCTGATGCCAGAACCAGGCGCCATCAGTGAGATGTGTAACCTGGCGCATCAGTTTGCCTTATGGTGGAAACAAGGAGCGTTTTTCAGAGGTTCCTAAAGGACCTGAGGTGCCACAGATCTGGAAGGGCAACTTCCTTATGGGCACAATGCTACCAGCAAAAGTAGAGTTAACAGGCATTTGAAGGAATATGACGTGATGGCACAAGAGATGCGTGGCCTTAAAGAGGAAAGTCGTGGCCTTTAAGAGGAAAGTCATGGCCTTTAAGAGGAAAGTCATGGCCATGGATCTGCTGAAGTTCTGAGCAAGTCAATGAGTGGGTGAAGGTATCCTGGTCCATGTGGTGAGCTGCCTTTAGAGGACCATTGGGCAAGGTCCCTTCCTAAAGGCTCTCAGAGAAGCTGAGCTGCAGTTAGGTCAGAGGAGGGGTCCTCCTGTGGATGAATGACATTGGGAGATGAAGTGTGGAGATGAATGGGCAGTTTTCACGACAGAGGGAATTAACCGATTTAGATTCATAGCACATGCTTTGGCATGATCGTATGCATAACATATTCTCACATAATCTGAAAAAGATGGGAAATAGGAATATGGAGGCATTTGCTTATCATATCCAATTCTTTGATGACCAACAGAGGCCTGGCTATGAGGAGACACAGAGAGATCTCCTGAGGCTTGAGTGTCTGCATGATAGATAGACATATAGGAAGGAACGCACTGGCAGAAAAATGACCCTGATTAGACAGGTGCAACAATGGGTTCTAAATTAATTATAATCAATTACTGCCTCTCAGGAAAGGGGCCCTGGTGTCACAAATTGAGAAACCAGCAGCTCCACAGGCAAAAGGCAGAAAGAAGGTTGCAAACAGTTGGGAAACGACTAAGGAGTAAACCACACCATATTGTTACGGCGATGGACAGCTGCACTACGTGCCTCTGGAGTGAATGTGCATGTGGTTCTGGTCATCTCATCACAGAAATGATGTGGAACAACTGAAAAAGGGACGTGGAAACATGGCAGTGGTGAACGAAGGTATGGAATGACCTCTGTTTGGTGGAGATGAAATAGATCAGAACGCTTTATATTGTAAAAGGGGTGACTGAAGAGGGATTTGACAGGGGGTCTAAAAATATTGGGAATGGTAAAAAAAAAAGTGGAACAGGGAATGGGTAGTCATTGTTCCTCTTAACACAAAAGCAGGTAGGTGCACAGTGAAATTATTAGGTAGCACATACAAACTGAACAAATAGGAATGCTCTTTTGATGCAATGCATAATTCAGCTGCTGAACCCATTACAACTGGATACTTTCAGCATCAAAATAGAAATGAGGTAAAAAATTACTATAGAAATGGAAGAAATAGCCACTAAGCACAAGATCAGGGACAGAATTTTTGACCCAGCAAGTCTCCTCATCACTGATTGTCAGAAACTGGGGATTGTATCAGGTGGATGCGTATTATGTACTTCTGCATACTTGTACCTGGCTTTCAAGACGCTTTCCCTGGCCATGCTCTGGGAGCAGCTCTTGGAGGAAGGAAATTTGGTGAGAAGGATCTGTTCACACCCACGTGTACTGATTTCTACGGAGTTACTCAGGATTTACTCTTCTTACTTCCCTGTGCTGGAGGGAGCAGGGTGAGTGGGGTTTAGGTGAGCAAGTGGGAGCAGAATTCACAGGGGTAGGGGTTTGTAGAGGAACTGTAGAAGGTTAATTAACATTGATAATATACAGTTGTGGGCTTGCTTCTGGGGCTGTGGGTTGGCTGATGTGGATAATGTACAGCTGTGGCTTGTTCCTGCTAAGTAGCTAAACAACACTGAGGAGCCTGGAAGAGAAGGAGCACTGGGTGAAGAGAGAGGAGACTGGATGAAGAAGAGCCCAGGAACATAGGAGAGACTGGCTGGAAGAGGAACCAGGAGAAGGAAGAACCCAGACACAGCAGAAGCAAGAAGCAGAGTGGACTGGCCTGAAGAGGATGAAGAAACAGCACAGGCAGTAGTAACCTTGTGTGGGACTGGTGGTGGTGCCGAGGCATAAGAGGGCTGGAATGGGATGGTAAAAGCCTTGTTGCAGCTTGATAGTTTGGTAGTGCTGCAACAGGGGTTGGGTGTCTGACCCCAGCGTTTTGTGTGTGAAAGAGGCGTAAACACAGAGGCCCCTTGCTGCGGGCAGAGGAGCTACCACGTAATCTGCATTTGCACAACAGAGCAAAATCTGGGTTGAGCCCTTAGAGTCACAGTGCCTGGCCAGCATCCCCAGCTGGCCGTGCAGCCTTGGAAGAGTCACCCCACCATGCTGAGCGCTGCCTTCCTGACCTGCTCGGGAGGGATGCGCTTTCCCACCAGCGGCTGCCCAGGCTGCGTACGGGCTCCTCCCGGGCACCTGCTTCAGCTCCTGTCTCGTGGAAGAAGCTCTCGTGAGCTCCTGCAGTGGAAGCTCAGCAAATCCCGATTTCTGTGCAGGGCTGGAGGAAGAGGTGGTGAAGCCTGCCTGGGCACAGCAGCAGGGAGCCCTCGCTGGAAGGGCTGCTTGAAGCCTGCCAAAGAGCCTGGGTGCTGCTGACCACTGGGAGCTTTTCCCAGTGATGTGACGGGGCTCCTGCTGGGGGATGGAGAGGTGGCAGCAGGGTTTTGCACCTCACTGGAGGGATAGCCCCTGCCTGCTGGCTGGGATGAAGTGAGAGAGTCTGCTGTGTGAGGGGGATGAGGCAAGTGGTCCTCTACGCCTTCCTGCAGAGAAGATGCTGCCAAGTTCTCTCCAGGGAACCAGCATGTGGCAGCTGCTGTGGTCACTTTGTTTTTCTCTACAGGCCTGATCATCTCGACGTCTAACTCCACTCCTAGCCTTCAGCTTCAGGTCCTTCACTGGTGGCAAGGCAGGAGAAGCACTTTTCTGAGGGACTCAGCACTAACTGCTGGGAATGTATCACTGTCATCCCAGAGTTTTTGCCCTGCCATGGCAGCATCATGAAATATGTAAGACTTGGCGGGGGGCGGTTCCACTGCAATTTTGTGCTGGCGAAGAGCTGGCCTTATTAGGCTGGTGTTTAGCTGACTGTTTAATCAGCCTCCTGATGCTGCTGCTTGACAGAAAGAGCTTGGGACAAAAATATGGGAAGGGCTGAGGTCAGAAAGTCCAGGAGGTCAGCAAAGTGACCTGTGAGTACATGGGAGATAGAGGACCCCTTCATATTTCAGAAAAAGCAGAGATCTGTTTCCAAGGCTGTTGACCTGTGGATTCCGGAGATGACCTCCTGCCCCTAACCCCCTGTGTGTGAGCACAAACCTCCAGATCAGCCCAGTGTGGGGTCCCCTAACCCCAATCGATGGCCCTGCTTTTCTTGAACTCTTTTCTGGTCCCTTGAATGTCTGCTGCGAAACGCAGTTGCAGGAGCAGCAGACAGCCCGTGTGACTATCCTGGGCTGTATTTTTAAGGGTGAAAAAATGCAGCACTTCATCGGTAATGGTGCCCTTGTATTTAACCCTGTGCTTTTACATGGGATCAGCCTTTCCAGTCACTTCCAGACTGTTGGTAGCTGAGTCCCTAAAGAGCTACCCAATAAACCTGATTGCAAAAAGCGTGGAGCATCCACAGCTTCTGTTGAGATGATAAAATGCTGTAGGTGCTCAGCACCATTGCTACATGAGGCCCAACACAGCAGTGCCTTCCTCTCTGTGCCTGTGGTCAGCAGGAGCCTCTCAGTCCATCACGGTTCGTCCAAGCTCAAAACCCATCCACAGACATATCTGACATCAGGAGAGGGATGTACCATTAGTGAAACTGTTCTGGGGAAGGGTGGGACTGGACAGAATTTGGATTTAGCTTGAGAGGTCTTGGAGAAGATCATCATCTTCTGTGCAGACCTAAATTAAAAGCACGGGCAAGTAGGGCAAGGTTTTGGCTCTCTACTGCCTGCAAGCCTCCCTGCTCTTTGCGGGAGGACTAGCCAGGGAGGAGGAGGAGGGTAGTTGTGTTTTCACAGCCCCATGGTAGTGGGCTCTGATGGTGGCACAGATAGTTGCATCTCTGGCAGTAAGAAAAGACCAGCCAAAAGCTCAAACCTGGGTAAAAAAATCACCAAAAAGTGGTCGTTATCCTAATTTTTTCTGAAAGGGATGCCCTAGAGAGGCAAGCCTGTGATGACAGACACCTTTACCTGCTTCCCATGGCCGGGAGAGTCTCGTATGCTACGTACCTTCTGTGCTCCTTCACAAATTCAACCAGCTCCTCTTCTGTGTAAGGCTTATCGGGGATGTGAACAGGCTCGTCCATAAACGGTTCATAGAAGTCCACCTCATTCATCTTCAGACCTAGCTTCTTGGCAACCTGTTGCAGTGCAGATGGTCAGAGGTGAGGAGCCTGATGTGCCTCTTTGCCTGCCCAGCATCTCTCCTGGTGGCAGAGCTGAGGTCAAGGTGCTTGCTCTCTCTCAGAGCTTGCGTTCTTAGGGGTGGCCAACAAAATAAAAATGGATTTTTTCCTTGATTAAAAACACACTGATGCTCTTGACACTACTGGTCTCAAGCACTGGGGGCAGAGCAAGGCCAGAGTCAAGGTCCTGCAAACCTAATGGGGTTGGTGTCCAAACCCAGATCAGGACCTGCCTTCACGCTGCAGGAACAGCCTCTTGTGACAGGGCCAACTCCAAATGCAGACACCAACACCACAAATTACAGGAATACTGACAACGAGAAGCTGGAGCCAGCTATTAAATCTGGGAACAGCCTGAGCTTCTGGAAAACAGGTAGTGGAGTCTGTGAGCTCCCCCGGAGCTCTGTGGATGCTTACCCCTTTGTCGAAGGTAGCAAAGAATTTGATGTAGGGCTGGAAGTGTTCAGCAGCTTCTTCAAATGCCTTGTAATCTGGATGGAGAAAACGGGAATGAAGAAAAGATTTCACAGGCAGCTGGCTGTGCTTTGATCAGCACAGAAGGCATCAGGGAAGAACAAACATAAATTACTGCAAAATACATCAGATGATGGGACTACATTTCTTCCACTCTTCCAGGGTTTACAAACAAGGACAATTTCATGTGGAGTGAAGAGGACACGTTTCACAGCCCCACCGTGCTTAGGAAAACTGCAGATCCCAGCATGCCACGCTTAACTGGGGCTGAAATCAGCAGCCCTGTGAAGCAGTTCCAGGGGCTAGAACTCTGGGCTGTTGATAAGTGTGTTTGCATCTGCCCTGTTGCACGAGCAGTAGTTCAGCCTGGCAAAAAGATGGAGTTGCTCCAGCGTTAGTGATTGCTGCATTCCCTAAACAGTCAGCAAGCGCGATGAGGCACGCTCCCCCTGCTGCAGGAGGAGGGGGCAGGAACCAGGTGCATTTTTACTGTTATTGGTATCAGGTTCTCAGCTGGGGTCAAGGAGGATGCTCCCAGCCTGCTGGGAGCTCTTTACAACAGGTATTTCCCACCTTTCTTCAAAATGCTTATTACGGAGCAGCATTAGGGGCACAGCCCTGCCCCAGCTGCCCATTCTGAGCAGGTGAGGAAGCTGAAGGGAGAGGTGGATGGGCTGTTGCGGTGCAGCAGACTTGATGACCGCTCATTCAGGTAAGGATACCTGTCTTTTTGCTAAAAGCAAGCCTTGCAAGCATGGGGTGCATGCTGCCAGCATCGCCCGGAGGGCAGGGGGCTGGCAGAGGAGGCTGTTGGGGCTTGTTAGTATTTAATGTGTATCCTCCTCTTTGCCTCGCTCTCTCTTTCTTTGACCTTTTGGGCTCACTACTGGTAAGATGGGGAGCTTTGCTCCTTTTAGGTGCTCACCCAGAGTAACTGAAACCTCAGCTGGTTTGGGGTGAGGCAGACTGGCTTCAGGAGCCTCCGTATCATTGCTCCCTTGCAGAAGGGTCACCGCTGTTGGTGTAGGAATGGGCTCAGGCACAGCAACAGCAGGAACTTGTCTGCAACCCCGTTTCATCCTTGGGCAACTCTGGCACTGTCACAGCCTGCCACACACCCCTCACACCCTTAACGTTTGTGCAGAAGAACCAGTGCCCTCCCCCCAGAGCCCCCAGCCAAGCTCCAAGCCCCGCGAGGAACATGTTCATCTTACGTTCAGAGTCTTCTCCTTTAAAGTAGCCGATGAGTTTGATTTCCTCGTCGATTTGGTCAAAGGCCTGGAGCTCCAGCTTGTTGTTTATGATCTCCACAGGGTCTTCTAGCAGCTGCCATGACAAATGCATTTGATAACGCAACGATTTGCAGCACCAACCTATGCCTGGCAAGGTGTGTCACTAGCAGCCTAAGTGGGGAGAAAGAGGTCGCCCAGCTTTTCTGCTGCTGGGAGCCCTACTCAGTGCTCTCTGCCTTAACGTGAGGGACCGGGAGATGTGGGTCACCTTCAGAGGGAGCCATTAGTAGGCTCACTGCGTAGGTTGAAGCATCAAGAGGGAAGCTGAGAGAGGTCTGGGTAACCCAAATGGATGCTGAGGGACCTGCTGTGATGAGAGATAGCAGGGCAACAATTGCAGCTGGTTTTAGCGAGGCTGAGAAGAAGGGAGAGCAGTTGAAAGGGGCTGGTATGGGGACTATGAGCTTCTGTGAATGATGGAAATGATGGATATATTTGTTTTCAAGTGTCATTTGCTGGAAGAGATCGTTGCAAAGGACTTGCTCTTGGAAAAACATTAAACCCAGCATGCTAGAGGGTGGCCAAACAGCATTTGGGAGCAGCAGAAAGTCTGGATGCAAATTTGCCTGACTGATCCTCCTATGCAGAACAGGTTCAACCTATGCTTTGGCCCCAGACACCTCACAGTGTTGATGAGGAAGACCTATCTGCTGCTTCAGCCTGTCATTGATTTAGACTTTGTTTCTGTTTTCTTAACTAGTCACTGCTGATGAAAAGATTCGGTCTAATTATTTGGCCCAGCAATATTGGTGTAAATCAGGTGTGGCTTCGCTAGTCAAAAAAGAAGTGCTGAGAGGCCACTGTACAGCTCACAGAGGAGTAGGGAACCTCTGTGTTTGTTTTCCTTTGAGATCAGGCTGCCGAGGCACCACAGTCGTGTTTGTTTTTATTTCCCTGCTTTGCTGGGTATTTTCCCTCTTGAGTGGAAAACACACAAACAGAAATCCTTGCTCTCTTCCTTGGTTCACAGAGCACAATTTTTCAGTGGCACACCACAAAGCACAACAAGCAAAACCTCACAAAGCGCCTTACGGTGTTCTCCTTGCAAGTGATGCTCCGGCGTGAGGCTGTGCCTCTGCTGTGTCCACAGCAGCCTGTGCAGCTCCCAGCTCCACAGTGGCCTGAGCCATGGGACCCAGGGATCCCACCGCTGCCGGGGTCCCAGCAAAGCCCTGTCTGTGCCACTCCTGTGGGGCAGGTGCCCGTTTCTAACCCTGAAGCCACTTGCATGTGTTTGGGCAACACCACCTGATGCACCCAGCATAGACATTGCCGTAGGAGAGCTAAGGTCCTAGGCAGCTGATTCTCTTCCCTGGCTATGCCTCTCCCCACAGCACTCCTGCACCGTGGGTGAACATTTTGGCAAGCTGCCACCCTGGGAAACAAACCCTGCCAGCTCCGCTGCTCACCTCACCTCCCTTATCTGCATTATTGCACGGCTGCTCCTAAAGGGAGCCTGATATCAAAGGAGAGCCAAGCTGCTGCAAAATGTTTCCACTACAAAGCAAAGACCATGGTTTTGGGTGGCTGCCTCTTCTAGGAATAAAACGTAAAGAACGAGAAGTGCAACATGTTGATGAAGGAGTCAGCATCTCTTTTGCATTCCGGCACAACGGTGAGTTGGTAGTTGTGCCCGTGCACAAAATGACCCAAGAGCACTAAATCCTAGGACCTTAATCTTCTCTAACTCTGGCAGTGCAATTCAGTAAGTTCACTGAAGAGGCAGCAGTACACTACGTTGTTTGTGCGAGCCCATCTAGGAATAGGCAAAAAGCAGCATATACCTTTTTCGACAAATTGAGGTCTTTCTAGTTACTCTATGAGAATGCTACTTCTTAGATTTTTTTGAAAAAATAACTCTTCTTTTTTTAAAAAAAAAAAGAGTGAAAGATTTTGCAAATGGCAAAGCGTTTGCAGGCCAGCTTGCCGAGTAAGGTTGGGTGAGCAGCAGTCAGTTATGTGGCACTGTTGTTTGCTTCCAAGCAAATACTCCGTAAACAGGAAAGAGAGCAGAACATCTTTCAGGTATAAGTGGTTGGTGGCCTATAAAGGTGCCAGCTTTCCTGGGAACTCATGGTCAGACAAGTGTCTGGGAAGCTGGCAAATGTCACCTCTACCAGTGTGTAGCTAACAGGGATGGAATTTCAAATAAAGATAAACCTGTGGTTTTCAGCAAATCAAGTATTTGCAAGGTCTTCTCTGAGAGGCGTTATCTAGCTCTGAGCTTATCTGTGCTTACATCCAAGAGGAATTCCACCAAGACATCTGTGGCCAGTTCCCCATCAAATTCAATCAACCGCTCCTCCTTAAAGACATAGAGACTTCCCTCTTCAACCAAGCCTGAAAGGAGACAGGAAACATAATGTGGTCAACAAGTCACTAAAAGCATTTTTACTACGGAGTATCTTACTTGTTGTTCTAGCAACACCTCCTGGGAAAACGCAATTGCCAATTCGCTGTGTTGGTCCAGTTAGAAACACCCTGTGCAATCTCCTGACTGATGTTTCACAGCACGAGGGACAGACCCCAGCCAGAGCTTGTGCTAGCTTCTTCCCAAATGCTGAACTTTTCATTCAGGTCACAGGTTGGCCTCAGCTGGAAAAATTCTGTACCAGGAACTTTTTTTAGCTTGGCTGTCTATCTTGCAGTAAGTAATACCGGGCTCTAACTGATATCCCAAATTTTAACAGCCTGTCACTAGATGGAAATGGATTTCGATGTGCGTTGTGCTTGCTGCCCAGAGAAGGCTGAACTATGTGGACATCAACAGTGACCTGAAAGCCAAAGTGAGCTTCAAACTCTCTGAGGCTTAGCTAGCCTTGGCAAGAGGGTTAGAAACCTATGGCAGAGATGCTTCAGATGGCACGCTGGCAGGTTTGCATGGTGTATGGCTGGACTGAGGGCTGAATGCCGAAGCATCTCGGTGGAGCCTCCAAAATCAGCAGCATTGAGCTCCTGCAGTGCATGATAGCAGGGTACCACGGGCCAAGGTGGTTGGTAGTTCGTTCCTTCTTGGAGAGGCAGAAGCTCTCAGCTTCAGTTTAGCTTCCACCAGCATACACAGCCCCTAATCTAGGGAAGAAAATTGCAGTCCAGTATACAGTCCGGTATGCTTAAACAGTCTCTGACCTTCAGCCTAGTGGTATATTTGTGTAATGTTGCATTTATGTATTTCCATATTGCTTTTTGGGCTAAAATATGAAGGGACTGCCAGCCCCTGGATAGCAGCTCTTTACAGGGGTGGGCAATGCAGGAGTCTTTCATCCTTACAGCAGGTTTTCTCTTCTGCTCTGGGGAGCAAGTCAGAAGGGCTGGCACCTGGCTGCCAAAGCATTGCAAGGCTGCATTGCAAGGCTATGGCTCCTCTGTTAGTGGCCAGGGATCACCCTGCCATGTGGCTGGTGACATTTGGGGGCCTATGTGATTTCCCTGTAGGTTTTGGTTCTGAGCCGCTGTGTCAGACCTGTCTCTGCATAGGAAGAGCATGGAGTTACTCCATGGCACCTATTTACAGTTCCTGCTCAGCAAGCTGTGACCTTCCACCCTGTCATCGCTATGGCATGAATTGGCTTTCTTTTCCACTTGGTTTTGGTTTGGCACTCTCAGCCAGGAAGCTTTTTGCTGGAAGGGCCTCGGCTCATCGCTTTCATCCTTGACTCCCCAGTTTGATCTTGCCCATGTTGGGGAGGGCAGGTGGTCAACGGGGTCACCCTCCCCATCCTGGTGACAATGATTTGGCTGTCCTCTACAGGGCTGGCTGCTGGGCATCACTCCCATGCTCTCTCCAAGCTATTCCAGAGATATCAGACGTGGGACTCACCTAACTTTTTGGCAAGTTTGGCATCCTTCTTGGAGTCCACCATCCCGAAGCCAATTCTTCTGGGCTCCAGGACCTGAGCTGCCAGCTGTGGGAGGAACCAGAGAGCCCAACATTAGTGGCATTAACACCACAGGGCATCTAAAGGGCATTGTGCCCTGCTAGGATGGCACAACAGACACAAGCAACCCATACTCCGCTTTCAGACAGCACCAGCGGGTGTGATGCATCACATGCTGCCTCCCTGCTGAGATAACACTGCCTGGAGGCCACAACGGTTGGGTTCCTTCCCACTGTGTCACAGCACCGAGTTTGCTGGTGATACCACATGCTGTTAACTGCTGTTTGTCATTCGGGCATTAGGAGACGAACTGAGGACACCAAAGCAGTGGGAATGACTGGGAGAAAGACCTGTACCACTGACACAAAGCAAAAGCTGTCTCCTCGGTAGTGCCTCGGTGGTCTCCTGTGGGGGAGTGTACGTGGGCACCCTGGACATTTTAACTCTGGAAGTGCTTGGTGCCTTGCGCCAAGCAGTGGCTGCAAACTGGATGGGATGCAGGGCACCGCAGCATCTCATTTCCTTCATGCATGTGATGGGGTGGCCAAAGCAGGCTTCCAGCAAAATAAAGCAGAGGGACTCGTGGCTTTGCAAAAATGGTCCCTTCACCTATGAAATGCTCTAAGTCGCATCTCCTGTCCAGGCTTCAGTCAACCCCCAGTTCCCTGTCCCCTCTTTTTCCTAAAGAAACTAGTTTAATCCCAGCCACGCTCACGTTTGCCTCCTTGCAGCTTTGCAAAACCACTGCCCCCCGTTCACACCATTTTTGACGAAAGGGCCTCTTGAAGATATCGGGTTCCTGCCTGTTTTGTGAAAATAGATATCTGAGGAAAGAGGAGACACTCTGCAAGTGCCCCATGGTGGGAGCAGCCGGGTGAGACCCTGTGAATTCCAGATGGGCTCCATAGAGAACGCAGTGACCCTGGGAAATGAGCCCCCTTCCTCACCAGATGATTGACTTATCCCCACCACAAGCCTGCCAGAGATCGTCCAAGGCAGTAATGATGCTCTGAGACCACCAAGCAGCTGTAAGAACCCCCTCCTGCTCCCTCTCCCTCCCTGCTCCATGAATGCCTCTGGTGCTGAGAGTCTTCTTGCTGTCCCCCCTTCCCAGCCCTGCTGGATGCAGGGGGATGAGGGGTCGGGGGCCTCCGGGACAGGAATGTCCCTATGAGGGCACAGCTGTCTGTGCTCAGTGGTGGAAGGCTGGAGGAGGGCAGAAGAAAAGCCATAGCCAGAGAGATGGCAGGCTGATTTATGAGGAACATGCTCCCCCAGGACCCATTTGGGCATCCTCCCCTAGCCTCAAAGCCAGTTTGAATGTCACCCAGCAGCGCTGCAACTGCAGTTGTGCAGCCTCTTGGCCTCCCTGCTATAAATAACTTCTGCCTGTGCTTGGCCACGGTGAAAGTGAGCGGTGATTAAAGGTATGGGGGAGCAAAAGCGGTGGGACATGACTCGCCTGTCCACTGGGGTGTCATGGGGCCAGCCAGCTCCCGATGCTGGCAGCACCCAGCCCTTCCCCAAAATCCTGGGGAATGACGGCAGGAACCCTGGCAATCAGGGTGTTTGGGCAAAGGGGAGCAACGGACAAAGTGGTTGTCTTCTCCCTTCCACCAAATACACATGCCCAGGCCTGTCCCAAAGTCCTCCAGAAGGACATATTATTCTCCTCCAACCACCACAGCATCACTGCAGGCTTGATCCCATCGCAGCTACCTGCTCTGCTGCCTTTAGGGGGAAATACCAACATTTGAGGCAAGAGGAGTGCTCGTGTTATGTGGGAAACAGGTGATCTCACTGTTCTTTCCTTGCTTTCTGCCAGTGATTTGAAATAAAGGTAAGGCTGCATGTTCAGGGCTTGTGCTTACAACGGATACTGCCTGGACAGGGCAGAGCACTGGTCTGTGCACATCCATTGAAAAGGCATCCAAGCACTGGTCTGACTGGTCTGGCATCCTGTCTCCTGGCTCAGGCCATGGCTGTCCATGTTAGAGCACCTGAGAGCAGCTGGTACCCAGTAACACAAGGAGAGACGGACAGCCCTTGTGAGCTCCCTAGCCATCCGCAAGCAGGCAGTGGTGAGAAGCTGCTCTCTGCTCCCCATCACGGGGATCTGCCTTTACTGGACAAAGGGATGGAGCCTGTAGGATCACCAGCTTTTGGGGACTTTGTCAGCATGTCCCCGCTTGTTGGTAGTTGTGTAGACCGTTCCTTAGAGTCAACGCTTGAGGTTTTGGCTGCACTTTGACCAGAGATAAAACAGAGAAAGCCCAAGGGAAGAAGACTGTTCAGTCATGTCCAGTCCAGCCCATACTTGATCTAGCTTCTTACTTACAGCCATGTTAGCCATGTGCCAGACAAAGCCCAGGCAGTTCAAGCCCACAGGAGATGGTTAGGGTTTCTTGGGGGTGTTTGAAGCAGCTCCGAAATGTGCAGAAAAGCTGTAACACCTGCCACAGACAAGTGGTTGGGTGTGAGTGGGGATGTTTGCAAGAGAGGAGACAATGATGAGCAGGAACGTATGTCAGCATACAGCATGCAGAAGGTAGCTCTTCGGAAGGGTGTGGGTGCAGCCGTGTAGCTGTGAGCATGGGAGCTTGCTGGGAAAGGGTAAATGTGTCAAGAAAACGTGGGTGATGGAATGAAAGGCTCTTTGTGAGACGGTGGGAGCGTGCACTTTGTTAGGGCTTGGAAGGCAGAAAAGGTCACAGTAATGCTGGAGGTGTGCCTGTTGGCGTGACGGGGCTTGTGTGGCTGTGTCTGGCGAGGCTCTCTTGGAGGAGCATGTACCATGGCTGCAAGTGTTTGGAGATGTTCCTCTGCAAAGGTTCATCCCAAGAGAAGATGTGCAATGGTGTGTGTATATAGGAGGGTGCATGTGCCTGTGGGGACGGAGCTGAGAGTGAAGCGGACAGCCTGCCTCCTTTGCTGGGACCTTCATGCTAATGGGGTAATAAGCTGAGTGGTACAACCTGTGCCCATCCACAGAGCACACGGGTCTTGCACTGGGGAAATCTTTATGCAATGTGAGATCTCGGGAGCTCTTTCCACTGTGGCAGCGCCTGGAGGCGGGAGACCTTTGCAGGGTGTCAGTACCTATGGTGGCTTTTTCAAGTGCAAGCTAGGCAGGGGCTGGACATTGCTCCTGCCCTTGCTGTCCCTCCTTTCCACTGTGGCAGGTGAGTCTGACCACTGCTTAGGTGAGGACGTATTCCCATACCTGTATTTGAATCCATAAAGCAGCAAAATACAGAGTATGCCAGAGGCACAGCAGCTTGGCTAGTTGCCCCCTGCTCATTACAGTATCCAGCATTTATATATCCCCTTACAGTATTTTCTGATTCCATAAAGCTAGTGGGATTTGAATGCAGATAATGTTTCTAATCTTGACAATCCTCTTGGCTCAGGACCTTGGGAGAGAAGCTACTGTAATGTAAGAACACAGCCCCTCCTCCTCCCCCTCCTCCTCCTCCCTTTAAATTCATATCGCTTGAAGTCTTGGCCAGCCAGATCCCTTGCCTTTGTGTCAGCCTCTATAGCAAGTAATTTAGCTTCAACAGCTGCATGGGGAGATGGAGGGGAGAAACTGCCCTGGAAGAACAGGACTTAACTGGTCATGCAGTCCCTGAGGTATAGCAGTTTTGGGCAGGCAGAGCTGGCTGAGAGTGTGAGCAAAGATCCCAGTGGCTTGTAAGCTCATATCCCATGCACGTGTTGCAAACTTCCTCTCTCGTGCCCGAAGCCTTTGCAGTGCACACTCTCTAGCCACAGGATCACAAGCCGTGTCCTGTGCAGCCTTGGGAAAAGGAGGTGTGGGTTTGGGAACACTCCTCCTTTCTCGCACGTCCCTCAGGTAATAGCCAGACTGGAATTTGGGTAAGCATGAGGAAATGCACAGCCCTCTGGGATGTGTGAGAGGTGCCAGCCCAAAGTGAAGCTTGAGTACCACCAAGTAAGCAAGTACCACCTCATCTCGGATGGTGTCAACAGTTACAGGCAATCTGAATAACGGGGATGGAAAGAAACAGCTCCCGGCCAGAACGTCTCAGCTCCACACCTACTATACTTATCTGAACTAGGTGTGATGCTGGGAAGCGTTTGGGTGATTTAAGTCCCACAGGATTATTCTGAAATTCTAGATTATAGAGCAACAGGAGCGTCACCGGCTGCCTGACTGTGCTCCTATTCCAGCCGCAGACAAAGCTTGCATTTGGTGTCAGTTTTACTGCTAAATGGCAGACACCATCCAGCAGAGAGGGTTACAAATGGGGATGGAAGGGTTGGGTGTCTCAGCGTGGTCAGTTGTCATTGTGGAGTGACATTGTGGCTTTCTGGCCTGAATTTTCTTCCCACTTCTCTAGCACCTGCCTGGAGCTCCCACAGACAGTAAGGTTCATCTTCCCCAGCAGCTCAGGCTGGGAGGCAGGATGCTGGGGACATTTGGGTCTCCGTGAGAGCCACCATGAGTAAACTTAAGCGTGGGGAGCTTTCTGTTTCCTCAGCTGGTAGCGGTGGAAGAACAAAACTCAAGCAATGCAAGGAGGAGAGCAACAGGAACGTCCCTCAAGCAATCTATGTTTCTCTGCTGTTTCTCTCCCACCCTCTTTAAAGCTGCAGTTTACGTTGATGGTCAGAACCTGGTTGATGTAATGATAATGATTTTATATCCCAAAATGTTAGGGTTTTATTTTCAGAAACAGCAGGAGGAGATGGCAAAAGCCCAGGATCTTTCCCCCCAAAATCTGAATCTTTACGCAGGACTCATGCCTTCACACTACGGTTGGCTTCTCTGTTGTGCCAGCTGGTGAGCAGTTTGTTGGACAGTAGAGGGGGTTACCTCTCCTTCCAAATGCTGTGCTGTCTCCTCTAGCATCCCCTTGCATACCCCACTAGTAACTTTTTGGGTTCTTGCATAATTCAGCCTGGTGAATTAGGGGTCCTGAAGCATCGTGGTGGTCAGGGAGAAGGGGCAGAAGCCTGGTGAGCAGCTGCCACTACAGAAGCCAGTTAGTCCCATGTTGATCCCACCTTCCTGACCTTTTCCACCACCTGAGCTGCCCGGAGAGGCTGTTTATTGCTGAATCTGCCTTCCCAGGGGGTCGCTGCTCCTCAGACTAAAAGGCAAGTCCCCAAGTATGGAACAGCCAAAGGTCACTCCTGCAGAGGTGGCTTTCACAGGTAGGACTCCAAGAACGCCTCCCTGGGACTTTAATTGCTGCACACTCGCTCAGCCTGGTTAGACATACGATGTGCTCTTTGGCTGCCTCCCTAAAGGTTTCACATACTTAGGGATGTATTTTTATCTGCACAGAGCATCCCTAATTTTAGCGAGCCGTAAGCCAAAGTGCAGCCCCCTCGCCCCCGCCAGCCGTTGAGCTAACCGGGGCCGATGCCCGTGCCACTGAGCACCCATGGGTGCCGGGGCCACCTGCCACTGCTCCTGGCCAGTCCTCGCTGGCACTGCATCACAGATGTTTTGCCGACTCGGCTGGGCAGCTTGCACGCCGAGGACAGCCCGGGGCATGCGTGTGTGCCGGCGTGCGCTGACCCAGGCTGTGGGGTCTGGGACAGTGCCCAGGGGCCCCCCGCTAAGCTCCCCTTTGACAGAGCAGAGACTGCGGGTGCAAGGTGGGGGCTGCCCTCGACAAAAGTGGGGTTGCCGCTGCCTTGTGGCCTTTCTGGCCTCAGAGAAGCTGCTTTGAAACTGAAGGGTGGGTGCTGCCGTGAAGCCCGTGCAGGGCACAAACTGGGTCCTTTCAGGAGGATCTGGAGGAGGGGAGCATGCTTGATATTCAGCCCGTTCACCTCCGCAGCCCATGTCATTCCTACGCCTCCAGCTCCCAGGAACAAGCCAGATTTCTGGAGTTTCTGCCCGAGTGGGTGTGAGCCAGCACTTCTGAAGCCCCAAAAGGTTCAGGATGCTGCAGGCAAGAGCCAAGAGCTCCCACTCTCAATCCGTGGGAAGGAGCACTGAGGGGGATGTCTCTGTGGGAATGGAGGGGTCCTTGAGACAAGAAAGGCCTTTTACCCAAGGAGCAAGCGGAGAGAAGTAAGAACTAAGGAAAGCTTTAAAAATACACAGCCCGCTTTGCACAGGGTTCGAGGTGTCAGAGGTCTGCTAGCTGACAGCGGTGTCTCCTGCCAGGGCCGGACAGAGTTCCCAGAAAAAGAACATATCATGTACGGCAGCTGGCCTTGGCCAAAGCTGTGCCAGAGAGCGCACAGGAATGAGCACCATCAGCAGTGCCAAGGAAGGAGCGCTGGCCGCCCCGGGCGCTGGGGAGGGGAGCAGCGGCCGCCTGCTCTGCGGCCACCCCCGGGAATCGAGTTCCTCGCTGTCGCTGCTCGCTCTATTTCCTCGGGCAAGGTTTTGTCTCATGTATGTAGGTAAATCCCGATGTGCAAAGGAGGAAAAAAAGGAAAGGACAACTTGGACCTTGCTAAGTCACTTCTTTCCTAGGCCATGGGTTCCTTGCCTGGGTGCCTGTTATTTAGGGACAGAGGACATCTTTGGTCATCAAACCTGGGACCGTGTCATTCAATCTCTGTCGCAAACCAGTCAATGTCCATTTAAACCTCATTGGACCGTTCTCCCCTTGACGTCTTCCCTCTCTGGTGACTAGGGACTTCCTGGTTTCCAGACTTGTTTTATTCTTAGCCTATTTGTCCTTAGGCTTTGTGCTTAAATAGCTCTTCTCCCTCTTGGGTGTTTAAAGAGAATTATCGTATCCCCTTTCCATTCTCCCCACAAATGAAGCTCAGGCACAAAGGAAGGGCATTCATGGACTTTGATTGGTTTTAGTTGAAGGGCACTGGCAGACCAAGCTCTGGAGGAAGGTCATGGTGGGCAAGCATGGCATGGCCCACCATACCCTGTCTGCCTCACAGAGCAACAGCTGCCCCAGCCCACAGGCAGGATCATGAGAAATGTCAAGGTCCAGGGTGGAGAACATGAAATGATAACTACAAACACCGCCCATGCCCACTGAGGAGGCAAGTGTGCACTCAAGCTAGTCCTTTTGAGCCCTCCCCTCCCCCGCCAGGATGGGGCAAAGGGACCTCATTATACAGGAGCGAGACCCTGCCTGCTGGGAGCCATCCCAGCAATACGGCACTGGGAACCCTCACTGGCACTTTTTTGGGAAGCTGGCTAGTGTGGCAGGATGGCTGGGAGCTAAGAGGATGGGCTTTTCAATGTTTCTCCTCAATTGCATTTCTGAAAGGAGGAGTGACACGGCAGGGAAGGAGTATCCATGCAGCTTAAGGTCTCGTGTGGCACCTACAGAGGTTGTCTGCAACAGCTGGACAGTGAGAACAGCTCCTCAGCTCCTCGCTTCGTGGCCAAGAAAGCCTGCAAAGCCTAAGCAGACCTGGCCTTGCACTGGGTCAGCAAGCCAACCCAAGCTCATGGGGCTCTGCCATGTCTCCAGCTGACATTTGTATAAAAATTTGGTCTCTGGATGAAACCAGCTAGGTTTTCTTTAGATACTGGGATTACAGCTGGTCTGTGCTCCGAGAAGTGCAGTCAGCACACCTCTCTCTGCTCATACTTCAGCAGCTGAGAAAGGCGCCTTTCAAAGAGTGGTATGGCATTGGAAGTGGGGTCCTACGCTAGATGCTGCTCATCTGAGCAGACTCACTGCTGGGAACCGATGGAGGGACTTCAAAGAAAGAAACTGGGCAGTTGCAGGTAAAGCAGCCTTGGAAACTGTTTCTGCCAGTGTTATACAGAAAGACCAAACCGCATACCTGTTCCTGGACGTCAGCGTGCCCATCTGTGAAACGGGGAGCTCTCTGTAACTTGTTTTTGTGACTGGCTTGTCAGTGAGTGAATTGCTCCTAGGTGCTGCTGCAAAAAATCCGTGCTCTGCTGGCTGTTGATGAATTGAAACCTACTTACATGGTCTTAAAGGGCAAAGTCATCAGCGCACACTTTTTCCTTTTCTGTCCCTTCCTTCCTTATTCTTGCATTAACTTATCTGTAGTGGAAGCCACTGCTTTAGCAGCCTTGGAAACCAGAACACCTCTTTTATTACAGGTATGTACAAGGCACTGGCACTGTAGGCTTCTACACATACCTATCCAGCCAGGTGTGCCTCATCTCTCACTTGGGGACTTGTTCCTCAGGGACCCAGAGACCTGACAGTTTCTGTGACACTCAGTGGACATGTCTTGTATAAGGTGTCTACCCAGCCCAGGAAATTATGTTGAGGCACCGTCTCATGAACATGCCCATTTTCAACGAAATAGACTGAAATGTGAGTCTGTGAAACAAATAAAGAAGGGTGCTTAAAGAAAGGGCTTGGGTTTATATTTATATTTATGTTTATACTCTACCTACAAATGGGGATAAACTAGAATCTTGTCTCCTGGTTCCTATGAATTTCTTGGATAAACTACACAGAATTAAACTTGTAAACCTTTTTTCTGTGTTGCATACAAAGCAGAGAAGGACTTTTTGCTATGTGGTACATGGCTCTGAACTCCCAAGGGAACATCTGCGCTCAAGAGATTTCAAGACCCTGTGGGTGGAACTACCCCAAAACCAGCTGATCTTGCACCAGTTTTTCCATTCTGAGCTGGAAGCTGCAGTTGTTTCAACACTTGAAAATAAATCCTTGCTCTCAAGCGAACTGGGAGGTAGACCTTACGCATAGTTTAACCCTCGCTTTTTACTGGATTCCAAATCTATCTTTCCCTCTCATACCACAGGTAGCCACTGGCTGTGGCTGGGAACTGGGAGGATCTCATGCAGTGTAATCTCATGGATTTATACTTTCTGGTTCGTAGAAGGAATTTTCCCTTGTTACAGAATGGGCCAAATATGAGAGGAGTTTCACTTTGTTCTGCCATTTATCGCTAGAGGCCTAGATGATGCTCGACCTCATCTGGAAAGGGGAGCACCACATCCCTCTTCTCTTACCTCTAATCAGACTGGTGTGTGCTAGGGCAGTTATCCATGAATTTTCAGCCCAGGGCCACTGTTGCATTGAAAAGCCTAAAATATCTGGGCTTGATAAACCTCGTTTTTGAGGATATTAGACACGCACACAGATGACAAGGGAAGAATGACAGGGGAGCCAGGACTGAGCGAGTTTCAGCAGAGGAGAGGGTAACAGAGTGCATTGCAGGCAGCCTACTATGGTAGTGAGGCAACGTCAGTTGCTGGGGAGAACTTCTAAAGTGCAAAAGGAAAGCCCCTAACCCTGCTGCTCGTTATTCTTGCTACGTGATTCCTACAGACAGGGGCTGGTCCACTGGCAGGTGAAACTATCCCAGTATTTAGGAGATTCAAAGATCAGAGGGAGAGAGGAGAAGGTCTGAGAAGTGGTGGTACGAGACAGGATGAAATATGGGAGGGGAATTACAGAGAAGAAAAACAGAACAGGTATTTCTCAGCTTCACTGCTTTGGTCTTTTCCTCTTTTGCCTTTCTTCATTAAAGCTGAGACCTTTTAGGACAAGTAGCTTTTTTTCTTACTTATCTACTAAAGAATTATTGTGAAGCCTTGTGTCTGACTGTTTCATCTGCTTCTTCACTGTGCTCACCTCCCGGGGCACGCAGGGCTCTTGCAAACATTGCCACAGAGTGGGAGTAGCTACTGCCAGCTCCAGGGCTGCCCGGTTCAGCCTCTGCATTGCCCTGTACAGAGGCTTTTCCCCACTCAAGCTGCAGGTGCTTTTCAGTAGTCAGTGGTGCAGAGTGGAGTCATCAGAGAAAGGCACACAAAGGAGAAGAGCCCTTTAACCTGAGCTGTGAAACAGCCTGTGCTCATGCTGTCTCTGCCATGGGTTGTCTTCTAACAATCCTTCCCCAACCCTTTTCCACCCTAGCCAGAAAGCAGTAGGCAGCGGCATCTCCAATCACTGCTTTGACTATTTTCCTTACAGCCTAACCCAACAGCCCCCAGCTTTCCCACCCTGGCCTGACGGGCTGGCACTGCCATCCTTGGAGCTGTTGTCACGCACAGAAAATTGTCCAAAGAAGCTGCTTTTGCTCCCAGAGGGACTCGCTTCTCCCTGGACCCTGCCCTCACCAGGCAGCACCCAACAGTGTGGGTGGCAGGAGCTGTCAGTACTGCTTCATGATTGTCTTCACCTTCATTCCTTTTCTAAACTGGAAAGGGACCCTGGCCTGTGTAGGAATCTGGTAAAGGTTCCCAGTACACCTGGGTGTGGGGAGCTGAAGACCCCATGTGCTGTCCCACTGTAATTTGTCAGCTTAACGATGACACCCCTTTTCTGGCGATAGCTGATGTGCACCCTGAGCTTTTCACAGTGTCGGTCAGTCCTGCATGCTGGGCTTCTGTCCTGGGAAGGAAATTTTTCCTACCAGATCGCTTTCTTCTTACTCTGCTGTTCAGAGTTATGGTTTGGTAAAGTCCTCAAATATGTGCTTAACTTTACCCATGCACATCAGGTTTTCAGCTTGATTTCCTAAGGATGAGACCCTTGTGATTCTCTTCTCTCCCCCCCCACCCAGGTCCATCTGTCAGCGGTCTCCCCTAATAGTTTTTCTTGCTATTGGCCCTTTTCAGCCAATTTTTTCTGGATGCAGGGATCTCAAGCATAATAGAGCTATTGCAAGTTTCATGAAGAGCAGGGACTTGGAAGGGAAGAGACTGAAGTGCCCTGAAAGAGGGCAATGTTGCCAGGTGAGCTCAACCCCTGTTAGACACCAAAGGACCCACTTAAGAGAGAGCCTCACGTGCTCCTCACTCGTGGGAGAAGCCCCAGTCAGAGCTTGTTACTGACCATGAGCTACATACTTCAAGGAAACCATTCTGGATCTCTCCTGCTCTTTTCCTGGTGTCTGATATTTCTTTCGGTCTTTGGAATTCTACCTTTCTTATAAGGTGCATGTGGGACAAACAGAAAGGGTGGACTCTTTGGGGTTTTTCTGGACTTAACACCCATTAAGACTATTCCCTCCCATGTGCACACACACCCATGTTCATCAGGCAATGGGATGTAACAACCCTTAACCGCTCAACTCAGATCTTTGCTCGGCTCTACACCTGCCTGTATTTTAGATGAAGGCTCCCTATTATTGCTAAATGATGGAGACCAGTGCCATTCTATGGAAGGGAGGCTAAGGACATGATGTTTTCCAGGCTGTGGAAGCACCACATCTCATTGTGAATCAGCAGGTAAATCGTTAGCACAGTAAGATGGAAAAACAGGAGCTGCTCCAGAAAGGAGCATCTTACCACAGGCAGCACCCTATGCCAGGAACTTCCCAATTTGTCTGGCAGGGAATAGCGAGGGCTGGAGCGTTTGTTTGCCTCTTGGATATCTCATTTCAGGCGTAAAGGACCTTCAGCACTCAGAGCCCTGAACCTCTACTGAAATTAGATACATAAAGCCTTCCTGAGTGAACTTTTCCCAGGTTTGGCTGGAAGGAGAGGCCCTGTTGCTGCCCCTGCACCTACCCAGCAGCTCACCACGCCGAGTACTTGCTCAAATTACGGGAGAGCTGGGTTCAGCTGCTGGCTGCCTCCAGGGAGACTGATCCCAGGCAGTTCATCTCCCAGGTGAATGGCTCCACACCTCAGCCATGGAGCCACTACAGCCATTTCTTTCCTTCTCCCTATCCTGGGGAATATGTGATGGAGTCCACAGCTGGATGAGCTCTGGCAGGGGAGATTGAGAGTGACCCCCATGGCACAACACATTGTGGTTGGAGGCGAGGGAGGTGTATGCTGTCACAAGATGGAACAGGTTACAACCTGGCTTGCCCACTTGCTTGAGTTAGTACAGAAATTGGGAGCACTAGCACCTTGCTGGGCTGTGTCCTATGCAGGATAGGACACATCCTATCTTCTCTGTTGCCTTCTGAGCCTCTGTCCCCATCTGATTCCCTTGGGCGACAGAGGCAAAGGAGTGCTCAGTCTGCAGATTGCTCTTGCGCTTGGGCTCTCAGATTGCTGCTGCTGCAGTTCCCAGTCCGGGAGGGGGGGACACGGGGACTGTGAAACTTAGAGACGTGCACTGAATCAGCATTGCAAGTGCTTGGGAAATTTTGAGGTCAAAGCCACAAGTGCCGATTGATGCGTGGCACAGTTGGCTGGTGGCTGAGCATTAGTGGACTGAAGCACTACAATTCTGTAAAGTCTGCTGCAGATCTAATCCTCAATCTCTTGCCCAAGGTCACAGAAGAAGTCCATGGCAGAGAGGCAATTGGAAACCAGATCACCCGAGTCCTAAGCTAACGGACTCACTGCTGAATCAAAGCCTGCAAAATAAAAGCTTTAAGCCAGATTGTATTGTAGCCATTGCGCCCTTGATATGGCTGATTGTTAACGGGTATAGGTGTCATGGGGACTAAAACTGATAGTACACAACAGATACCTGCCTCTGTCAGGTTTCTATAAATACATATCTAGTAACTGCTTGCCATCTATCGAGCACGAAATAGCTATCCTGTTAAATAACAATGCAATTATACTACCAACCATAAACATTTCAACTGGAGTACCAGCGTTATTTTTTTCTTTTCTTTGCCAAATGTTATTTAATTGCTCACCTGAAGCAGCTAACCGCTTCCTGACAGGTGAGTAAAATCTATTTAGTTTTTTATCTTCCTTCTTGTCAGGCTTGCTGAGGATGTCAATAAATTTTGAACTTGACAATGGACTTTGTCAGATCCTAGCCCTCAGCAAGCCTATTTCCTAATTCACGTTTGCTATACTCCTAGGGGTGCGATGCATTTTCTCTCTGGATCTGATAAATATAGCTTTTGTGTTTCTTCTGCAATTCTCACTTTCTTCCCACGTGTGTCTTTTAGTTAAGAGGGAATATTTGTAAGCCCCTGATAGGAAACGAGCACCTAACAATCCAGGCTTGCCGCTGTACAATTCCCTAGATTTTCTGCAAGAAAGAATAGTATGAATCTACTTTGTAATTTTTACCATGATTTATTTTACTGAGGATTAATTAATCATTCTTTCACCAAAGAATTAACAACACTCTTTTTTCCAGTGCAAAGTGAATGGTTGCACTAACAAGTGGCTACAGACTGATTCCAAGCAGGCAACCAAGTGTCAGGAAAACCAAAAGGGATTTAATGCTGCACCAACGGGGAGCTTTTGAGATGGGGAGCTAGGACACCCGTTTGCAGCACGGTTTGGTAAGGTTTCTTGGCTGATTGCTCCTAGTGACAAAGAAAATGGGACCGAATCCAGAATAAAGGGGATACTGGCTTGCACAGAATGAGAAAGGATCTAAAAATTTCAAGCTACGGACTCGGGTCTGTGCTGAGATTTGGGAAAGCTCAGCTGAGCTGAGTTCACGTTGCCGAGGTGTGCAAGGTTACTGGCTTTTCCATGGGTTTCTGATGCATGATCCAGAGAGACTCTTTCCCAGCAAACTCAGAAAAGCACCAAAGAAGCTTTTCCCTGGGCTTTGCAGAACTCAGGAGCTAACTTAAATCCAGGTAAACAAACCCAAACTTTTGGGTGCTCAACCTCCCCCTGCACAAGACCCTTTGTCCTGTCCCATGGCTCCTCTCCACGGCTCCAAACAAGGCTGTGGTACTGACCCCAGCTGGGACATGCAGTGGCGCTTACCTCCAGGACCATCTCAGTCATCTGGAACTGCTTCTGGGAGACTTTGTCCGAGCTCACAGGCTCATGGAAGAGCAGGCAGAGCATGTCATACTTCTTCAGGGCCTGCTTGTAGTTCTTCTCGTTCAGGTCGATCACTCGGTCTTTCCCATCGTAAGTGGGGAAGTTCAGTCCCTCTTCTGCCTTGCAGCAGAAAAGCAGGTAAAAACCTGCCAGGATCCAGCAAGTCGCCTTCATAGGGGAGCCCTTGGTGTGCAGCGCAGGGCAGGTAAACGTCCCCCTCCTTCTGAATTCGAGAAGAGGGGGAGACGAAAGGGTCCAGGTGAAGTTCAAACCGAGTTTCTCTTTCTGCTGCCTTCCTAGTGATCAGTGCAAACGCTGCAAGGCTGGTGGGGAGCAGCAGCCTGTGCTGTCCTGGGCTCACAACAAAGAGACAGACAGGAGAAGCTGTCTGGCCAAGCCCTGGATACCTTACATAGCTGTGTCCAGCTCCCGTGTCATTAGGAACTCCATTTTTAGGAAGCAGTTGTTTCAGGCTAAAAATAAACCCTGCAATGAATAAAAAGGACAGATATGACACCATTGAGGGACTTGCTGGCACGCTGCATCATCTGAGAGAGAGGGAGCAAGCAAGAGGGAGGGAGTGGAAGATGTCAGTGCTGGGACTGTGCAAGCAGGGTTTGCGAAGGGACAGACCTGACTTGTACAGGGAACCAAGGCACAGCCTGTCCTACTGGGGCTTAACAAAAATAGAAGGTATTTACCGCAATTTATAATAAGGGTATCTCTCTTTGTATCCCCTTGGGCATCACAGTGATTAGGCTTCGGGTAACAGATCTCAGGTTAAACGGTTTCTGAGCTTCTTCTGCACTGCTAGAGGAAAAGTCCTGTTTCCTCAGCAGCAAAGGAGGTGAGCGCCCATGGGACTCCCTCCTCCTCCTCCTCCTGCCTGGGGCACCAGCTGGAGCTGCCGGCTGACATTCAGGTTCTTTGCTGAAGCACCTTCTCTACTTGTGGGGTACCAGGAGAATTGCTGGCCCCTGGACCTGCAATCCCAAAGCAGAGGGAAGCTTCTGTTGCAGCCTCCCATGCCCACAGGAATTACCAAGCCCATTACCATTGCTGGCGAGTGGTTAAAACCGTATTGTGCTATGGGGGATGAAGGGCAGGAGGCACGTGCCCAGGCCAATGTTTTGGGACAGGAGGCAGTGCTCTCCTCAAGGTGATGGACAGATGTCACCATTGCTGCTGGCCTCCCTTTCTGGGACCTGCCTGTTGGCCCGGAGGGGGTTTTTTTGACACAATCCTGCTGCATTTCCCGGTAAGCCATCCTGCATATTCCTTCCTCTTCATTTCCCGGGAACGGTGACCGGTTCCCCCTTTCCCAGGAGCTCAGCACGGGCTGCTGCTTTGCTGCATCACCTGCACCACACTGCTGGGGGAGAACAGTTTGGTGGCACAGGCTTTCACCTCTTTCCCTCCTCTGACCGGGCTGTCACCGCTGTCCCATGACGGGCAGCGACAGGCAGGTGGAGGCAGGCCAGCTGGCCGCAAGCCAGCCCCGGGGCTGGCATGGATCTGCTGGAGAAGGCATGCAGAGGGGCTGGCAGAGAAGAGCTTGCCAGGGGGCATGGGTCTCCCTGCCCATGCCAAAGTGATGGTTTTATCAGCCCTCCTCCTTGCATGTTGCTCCATCACAGCCTTGCTCCATCCACGGTGGGGAAAAGATGATGTCCCTTCTTGGAACACGCAACTCCCGCCCCAACCAACTGTTCCCATAGAATCATTGAATCATTTAGGTTGGAAAAGACCTTTAAGATCATCGAGTCCAACCGTAAACCATTCAGTTGTATGGCTGGGATTATTTCAATATATGGGGTGAAAAGCAAGCATTACTTAGCAATTCTAGAATCATAGAATCGTTTAGGTTGGAAAAGACCTTTAAGATCATTGAGTCCAACTGTAAAACTTATACTGCCAAGTCCAACACTAAACCCCAAGCACCACAACTACATGTCTTTTAAATACCTCCAGGGATGGTGACTCAACCACTTCTCTGGGCAGATTATACCCATATCCTTGGCGACTTAGGAGCATGTGTCCCCCTCAGCTTTCGCTTCCAACCTGAACAGCCCACAACACTCTAACTGAAACTCTGTGGGCCACAGTTTCCAAGTCTTTCTTATTTCCAAAACGTCCTCTTAGTTTCTGCTCATGCCTTTTCAGATATTCAACATTCGCCTGCAATTTATAGTCCTAAAGACAAAGCCTGAGGAATCCAGGTAAAAACCTGGATTCACAACATCCAAAATACACTCCCTACTGAGGTACCCTTCAGGGGCGTTCATTTTTAGAGGGAGATGTGACAATCCTGGAGAAGTCTGATTGCTTTTAGTAGGAGCCACAAGACTTGTGTCACAGTGAGTGGCAATGGCTGGCCAGGTTTCTGCTGGATGTTTAGGCTGTAAAACAGAGCCGAGCTTGTGGGATGACCAGCCATACATCAGGCTGGGTGGTTGCCTTTGAATGAACTCATGGATTTGGGGTGCAGGAGCAGGCTTCCGCTGGCATCACAGGATTTTTTAAAGCAGGCACACATCAGACAGGGCTGTAAAAATGAAATGTTCACAGCTACTTCAAAATTGGCTTCCCAGGCTCCTGCCCTCCTTTTATTCTCATAGATCTTCAGCAATTGCTCCACTTTCATGCCGCTCAGGCTATTTTTAAGGTGCTTTCTCTCTAGTCTGAATAACTTTTTAATCTGCCTAAATATAGACACAATCCAATTTTCATTTTTTCCTCTTTTGGCTGTCAAAAGAAGGAACAAAAATGCTTTTTATTCAGAAAAAGTGTTGCCTCATTACCCCCAGACACATCTATTTTATCTTCCCCCAGCATGAGTAGCAAAGATCCATGACTGTTAGGCTTCACCTCTGCTCGGAAGGGGATTCCTCCAGCAGACCGACAGTGGATGTCATGGTCACCGGAGAGTCCATCTCCTGGTCTCTCCACTCAAAACTTCAGTGGGACCGTTAGTGTTAAATCCAGTGGACATTTGCTATGGTCTTTAGCTCTAGCTGTACCTATTTGAAATGCAAGATACCTTGTTCACTAAGTCAGAAGTGGTTTAAACATCTGTACACTTCCTAGAATGCAGAATTTATGTGTTTGATTCAAAAGGGATGAACCCATGAAGACAATCAGGATGAATGCCTCAAAATCTGAACAACTGCTTCAATCACTTGAACTTCTTAATTCTAATGACCTTTAGTGAAGACAGATGTTCTCCTTGTAACCCTGCTGATACAGATGTGAGATCCTGGATTCATGTGTTTTGGGATGTTGAGAACAGCAGTTAAATACAAGTCTGAACAGAGCTGCTTTTTGTCCTGGGGGGCTGTAGGATTCCAGTAGCAGAGCTGGGACTGAAGCAGACGCTCCCACACCCTGACAAAGGCCCTAAGGATTGTGTCTTTTTCTTCATCATCTCTCTGGGTCCCAATCGCTGCACACTGAAATGTGCCCGTCTCTGCCCCAGAAGCAAATTTCCTTGGAGTTCTAAGCGGTCCAGCCACACTCTGATAATGTTTTAGGTTGGGAATTTTGGGGCAGGCTCACTGTTAAAAGGACAGTGTGTAGACCTCATGGATTTGGCAAGCCAGAGTTTTGTTGAAGGCCCATTTCTACAGGACACTGACATAAGGTTTCTCTGTGTTTCAGATCCTCCCCCACAGGGTAGGAGCAACAGCAATTGCCCATAGGAGGGAAGGATGATGGGGACAAAGAGCTTCTCTGCAAAATACTGGATTTTGCACTCACCAGCTCACTACAAATACCTTGTGCTGTATTTCTGCGTAGTCCAAGGTCTTCCTGATCTCATTTAGCTGGCTGTGCTTGCAACACATTCTGTGCCATGCAAGAGAATTATATGGTCAGCACCGTATCCTGGGCCACTTGCCTTTCAGCTCAGGTAGCTCATTCCCTGGCAAAGCTGGCATCGGTTACCCTCTGATACAAGCTGACTGCAAAACTCAACCTCCCAACTCTTGACTACTTAACCATCGACTCCTTCAGACATTCTGCTACTGCAACTCTTTGTTCTGCCTTGAGAAACTGCTACAACGCTCTCCCCTGAGTAACCATCCCAGAGCCGTCCACCTGAAAGCTCCCTGAGCAATGAGCTGACCGGGCTCAATGCCTGTCCGCCTGGGCAGATGCCCATGTCATTCAAACAACCTTCAGAAACTGGTCCCAAAACTTCAGGCAAAAAAAGAGAGAATTAAAGGAAAAGCTTGCTGTTGATTTACCCACTATTCTAGGCTCTTCGGTGTACATTCATTGAGCAAAATCCTGGCTCCTGGGAATAAGGTTGCAAAGCCACCCCTGACACTTTCATTGAAGTAGGATTTTACTTTGTTTCTTTGCATTTTGTGAGGATAGGTAGGCAGCAACAGCAGGCTTGCAGAAATGCTGGGTGGGGATGTAGGATAAATAAAAAATCTCTTTCTTGTTGATTTTTTTTCCTATTTGTATTATAAATTAGGGATATACATTTGCTGTTCTGCCCTCCTGGCTGCTGCAGCCACACTCCACACTGCCATCTCACCTTCGTTGTCCTTTCTATCTCATACAGTAAAAGAGGTCCCCAGCCACCGCTGATCCAAATGCTTCGGTGAGCCTTTTTTCCAGGGCTTCAGGATTTAAGGTTCTGCTTTAGCTAATCTCTTTTCAAGCTTCTAAGACCTTGTATGTTTTGCAAGATAGGAGTGTTCAGAAAATACGCCTTCTGCCACCAGCTAGCCAAGCAAGGTCACAGCTTGTAGTAACTTGCAGCGTAAGGCTCTCATCAGGGTGGGAGCCTCAGAGACACACTGAACCTTTCTAGGGAGACTGAGGGGATCACTGTCATCCCGAGGAAACCTCTGCAGCGCGAGGAAAACTAGTTCTCTCTCCCTTCCCTTCAGCCCTGAAAGGTAACAAGTCCTTCATGGTGCTTTACGTTGCCTGTACTCCAACGCAGTCATGGCAGTGATGGCAAATACAAGGCAGAGAAGTTGTGCCATTTGCTCTCCCTCCCTCTCTCTCCCATTTTAAACTGCCAGAGATCTTTGCAGCACCTGACAATGCTTTGTATAGTTTGACTGAGGTGTCCTGAGACCTGCCGTGCGATAGGAAGATGCTATAAACCTTTCTGTTTTCTGACACACACACACACACTGGTTTTGATGAGAAGAATAAAACACAGCACAGACAAAAGCACTTACTTATATTAAATTATATAGAAGTTGTAAAGGGAAGATCAACGAGAAGACTCAGGAGTCCTGACTCAATCTCAGCCACATAGACATTTCAAAAAAGTCTTGTCTTTTTTAGACATTGTGTCCCCCAGAGCAAAGTTACTCTGTGTTGCGTTGTGGGGATCATTGCACCTCTCTGCCTTCGGGATCTGGTCTGGCACCTGTGTCTTCTACAGGTCAGAAAGTACTTTAGAAGGTCAAAACCGATCCCAGAAGGATTGGGATAGTTACCTCCTAATGGGATTATAAACCCTACACAGCAAGAAAGGATTTAGCTAAGACCTCACTTGTGGCCAAATGGAAATGGGCCCATTGGCATGGATGGAAACTGGGTGGGAAGAAGAGCAATAAAATGAAAATGAAAAGTGTAAGGAGAAATACTGGAAGCAGCAAGGCTGCTGCTTGGTGCAGAAGTCTGACAAGGGACAGACGAAGGCAACCTGCTGCAGCGCCTGGGGGACCCGTCAAGTGGACTGGCAAAGGCTGAAGATAACCTGCAGCAGGACACGGGCAGCGACCTGCCTGCTCCTCCCGTCCGGGCTGGGAGCTCTGCCAGCCCGTGGGAGCAGGGCATGGCTTTTCCACATGCAGCCCACCCTGGAAAGGATGGAGGGGCTCCCTGGAGGGCTTCCTGCAGGTAGCACTAAGATGGGAGGATTTTCTATACTGTTTCTGTGGCTTATACGGGTGTCAGCAAACAGGTGCTACCTCTAATACACGCAGACAATTTCAAAGAAAGAAGAGCTTAAAAATGGCATTTTTATTACGAATCGTAGCTGGGGCGACAGCTTTGCGCCTGGCCGTACCTGCATTGTGTTGGACATGTTAGTAGAAGCCTGAATCCTAGCAATGGGTGGGCAGAGATGGTAAAAAAACCCACCTGAGCTGCAAATGTCCCAAGAAAGACCATTTCATAAGCTGCGGGTCCCAGCCATAGCTGCTAAGCGTGTAGGGCTACACTTAGTAGTAGTGTATATCCCATTGCTCCCTGTGCTGTTGTCTGCAAAAACACCTTTCTCATGGAACGGAGTAACTGGCACCCTGCCCAGAGAAGCCAGACCCAGATTTATTCCCCTGAGCCTCTAACGTGAGCCCATGCCCGCAGTTTGCAGGACGTTGCCTCGCCGAGGCTGGGCAGCGGGGAGCTCTGTGGCTTGTGGGAACCCTGTTGGAGCAAATAACTAGCATTTGGAAGAGGCTTTCAAGCTAGTATCTGGACTTCTGGTTCTCTCTAACCTGAAAACGGGGAGATGTGACAGCCATAGCTTGGTTAGTAAAATTTTTGCTTCGCCAGCAATCACAGCGAGCTGGGGTCCTACAGGTGTGACCCAGAGCTCTGCCGATCTCATGCCCCGAGCAGCCGGAGCAGAGCCCAGCACCCTGCTGCCTGCTGCAGGCTCCTGCCCACCTTCTTTTCTGCAGCACCTGGGAGCAAGAAGGGGTCTGACACGCATTTTTCAAGCGGTTTTCGATGTATGAACTCCTAAAATCATTCTGGTGTCAGCGCAGGTCCCTGCAGGGCAGTTTTAAGCTGATTGGTGAGAGATCCTTTTTTTTCCTAGATACCTCTAACGCACCCTACTTCAGAAAAACTCCAGTGCCACACACTGAAAAACTCTCCCCTGGGACAAATCCCGTGGCATGTCACTGCTGCCCTGCCCTGTTTTATGTCACCTTCTTCTGCTGTGATGTTAAAGCAGTTGCCCCTGAGACAGGGGCATAATCTCCCCCTGGGGGAAAGGTGCGGATGGGTGCTTCAGGAGGGACAGGAGGTGACTGTCAGTAGGAGATGGATGTTAGAGTTTTCCACTGCTTCAGGCTTCCCACAGGGCTTCTGAAAAATCCTTCCACATCTCAGTTCTCCATGCGGACCATGCCAGCGGGGTGCGGGGATGGTATGATGCTGCAAGATGCTTAGACACTAGACTGCTGGGGATTAGTGCCATAGGCAGGCAGGGATCCTGGGCCAGGCTCCTGAAGGTTTTGTCGTGCTGGAGAGCTGGAGAAGGGGATGCAGCTGCTGCTGGCCGTGTTTTCAGGAGAGCTGGTTCAGAGACCAGGCCAGGTGTCTTCTAGTGAGAGATGCTCGGAGCTGACTTCTGGGTGGTCTCTGTGCAAACCCAGTGATCCACAGCCAAGCCCTGAGCTGGTTTGAAAGTGTGGCCCAAAGCTGGTCTCCCCTGAGAGCTGGGGTGTGAATGAGTGCAGGCTGAGCTCTGGCCCAGGTACCTCTGCAGTTACTAATAATATAGTAATAATATAATCACTAATAATAAAGTAAAAGAAATAAACCACATGGTCTGACACAGTATGTTCCCTTCTGGAAACCCTTAGGCACAAACAGTCTGGCCATTTCCATCGGTCCCCTGCCTTTTTCTTGGAGGAGGTGGGATCCCCGGACTCCTGCCTGGCTTTGGCCACGATCAGTATGCCCGAGCATATGTCTGTGTCTCTGCTTGCACGCACCCATGCACACATTAACCACCAGCGCTGCCTCCACCCATCCCTCCGGGGCCAGGGTCTAAACCAAGGATCCCACACCAGGCAGGGTTGGGGTGGCCAGCTCTAGGGTGCCACTTGCACCTCGGGTTTCTCCGAGCCATGAGAGCACTGGCGTATTTAATAACATCTCGATGATTGGAGGGGTGTTTAATTTAGCGGCGTGGCGCCGGCTGCTGCTGACAGAGCTGTGCCTAGCAGATTTACACCTGTCGCACTGGAGTGGTAGCTCAGTTCCCCTTCGCTCCCATCCTCCTGTGCTGCCCCTCAAAACCTTCCCCCTCCCCTTCCCCGGAGCGTGACGCCTGCGGGGCGCAGCTGGCAGGGCTGGGAAGAGCTGGGCTGAGCTCACTGTGCCACCAGGAACCTCATTCCTTTCGGATGATGAGCCGGACAAGCTTAGCGTGCTCCTTAGTTTTATAAAGGGACAGAAAGGATTTGCTGCTCTTGAATTTCTGCTCCGGTTTAACTTCCCTCTTCTCTACCTGGACTTTGTACAGTCTGGGACGTGCCTGAATCTCTCTAAAAAGTCTGTTGGCACTGCCAGGCACTGGCATTTCTAGGGTGAATAGGTTTCCAGGCAGTACTGATGTCTTACAAGCAGCCCTTTATGCATGCTCTGGGCATGCCTTTTATTTTTTTTTTCTTTTCCCTTAATGCCGGGCAAATTTTTAATTCAAATTCTTCCATGTAAATAAGCCCTACTGGCAGCAAACCTGCCACAGATACTGGTATGTAGCTGGGATACAGTTACACAGTGCTCCCAAGGATTCAGAAGTAATGACTCAGGTATCCCCTTCCCTCAGATCATTAAGTCAGCCTAGAATCCAGGGAATTTAAGAAGCGTCTTGCTTGTGATATTTTTCCCCAGCATGGCAGCGTCTGGGTGCCTGTGCTCAAGCTTTTACCTGCAGCCCCAAAAGAGGGCAAAGCTTCTTTATTACAGCTGCTCTGAAAATGGAAGCTGAAATGTTTGAGTAATAGCATGAAACCTGCCATCAAAAGCCACAGAAGGACTTGAAAAATCACAAACTAGATGATGATACGGTGGGAGTTAGCAAAAAAGTGGAGACTTTGCCTCACTCCTTAGGGATGGCCGAAAACTGCTGTTGCAGCTGAGGGTGGGAAGCAGCATGTCTCTGCCTTACTGAAAATGAGCTGCTACCCGTGATTCGGGGTGGCGAGCAGCTTTTTGGCTGGAGAAAACATTTCACAGCTCCTTTTGAATCTTTTTGCACCTCTCCTTAGAAATTGTCACCCATGCTTGAAAAGACATTGGTTTGTGCTGCTGAAGAGCCTCCTCATCCCAGGACAGAGCACTTCTGAGCCTCATGAGGCTGGAGCCCAGCCCAGCCTGTCCCACTGGCCATGCCTTCTGTGGGAAGCTGGGAAGTGGAGTCGTTCCACGTGGTGTGCTCATCTTTCCATCCACCTGGTGAGGCTGAAGGCTCTGCGGAGCCCTGCTAGAAGAGAGAGACCCCCAACAGCAGCCTCCTGCACCAGCCCTGTCCTGGGATACGAAAAAACCCAACAACCCAACACACCCAAAAAAATGCAGCCAGCACTTTCCTGGAGAAAAGGCTGTAGCTGTGTCTCTCCAAGCCCAGGGTGTTGTGCCAGAGCCTGGCTTTGCTTTGCTTTCTAGCCTGAGGTCTCTAGCTAAGCACCACCTGGCAGCGCCCCGAGCTGCAGCCTGCGCCCTGGCTGCCATAAAGGGCTGCTGGGTTCACTCGTATTTATAACACTCGCCTCTGCTGCGGCGTGCCAGCTTGCAGAGGTCAGCTCTGCCCCGGGCACCGGGAGTCATTCCACAGGCTGTGCTCCTGTTTCCATCCCTGTGTGCCAAGGGGCCTCCCACCTGCTGGCAGATGGGACCTGGGGGTGGCTGGGTGAGGGGCACGGCAGAACGATCCAGGATGGGAAAGGGGATGGGGCAAAGAGGGTGCACAGGAGGTACGGCACTGTAGAGGAACTGTAGAGGGTTAATTAACATTGATAATATACAGTTGTGGGCTTGCTTCTGGGGCGGTGGGTTGGCTGATGTGGATAATGTACAGCTGTGGCTTGTTTGGGCTAAGTAGCTAAATAGCACTGAGGAGCCTGGGTGAGGAGAGGCTGGCTGGAGGAGAAGCCAGGAACCTGGATGCAGCAGAGGCAAGAAGCAGGGTGGACTGGCCTGAAGAGGATGAAGAAACAGCACCGACATTAGATGAGCTTTTGGAAGCTCGTGTGGGAAAGCTTTGTTGCAGCTGGCTAGTTCTGTAGTGCTGTGACACAGCACCATGTTTCTAGTGTAAACTCTGGGAGGTGTGTGGCTTTCTCTAGGGCTGCAGGGGAAGTGTGAGCCACTGCATCCCCATGGCAGACAGGCTGTCTTCAGGCAGGTGAGGAGTTTGCTCCTTCAGGCGCGTTTCAGTTGGCACTGCGGGTAAGGAGGGTCTCAAAAACTATGGGCACGGCTGCTGCTTGGACTCTTCTCCTCTGAGTCTGCCAAAGATGGCTTTGGACTGACTTGTACTGCTGCCAGCTGTACAACATGGTACACTCCAAGTGTGGTTGTACTGAAGAGCTTAGGCCATCAGGTGCCAGCCTGTGGCCAGCACTCAGATATTCCTCATGGTTTGACAGGGAGAGCAAACTATGACATTGCTCTCAACAGGTCCCTTACTGAGTGCCGTGGCCCTGGTGAAGGCTGGAGGCCCCTGAATGGCGGGTATTTTGGTGGGCAGGAGATAGGAGTCAGCTCAGAGGATGTCAGAGGTTTGAGGTAAGGAGTGAGGTTGTACGTTGGTGGTGTTCTTCGTCTTCTTCTGTCTCAGGGCACGTGCGCGGTGTCAGGAACCAGCAGTGCCAGCTCAGCTCTTCCTCCTCGGGCGCCGCACGTCACCGCTGTGTGTAGCATCCGCGCGCTGAAGGCTGCAACTAAGCTCCTACAAAGCTCCCCAGATTAGCAGGTGTGGATATACAGGGCAGGGATGGAGTAATTTGAGCTGGAGCGAGTGAGTTAGTGCAGTCAGGCAAATGTCATATGTGAAAAGAGGATCTAAAATGATCCAGCACAGCCGTTTGTGATCAGTTCTTACCAGCCAGTAGCAGGAAACAAATAGCTTTATTTTAGTAAATATAACTGATCCCCATTCTTCCTTGGTCAAGATCTTCTTGACTTTTTCTTTTTCCCCCCTTCCTTTTTTCTCTATTTTTTTTTTCCTTTTTCTTTCCATTTCAACCTAGCACAGAGGGAAAGATTCACAGGAGGATTACAGAGCATCTCTTACGTTGTCTGGGATGTTTTGACAAAGATACAAATGCCTGCCTTGCCATAAAGTGACATTTTCTCGACTACTTATATTACTATTTTGTCTGAGTTAAACCCTGCAGATTTATGAACACAATGCCCTTTTGAAGGCCAATTTCAGGCTGCAGTCATTTCTGGATCACTATTTCATTTGCGAGTAGCAGATTTGCAGGGTTTACGCAGGCAATTAGATATTTAAGGCTAGTCTTGTGAAGATGTGAAACTTCTTTTTTTTTTTTTTTTCTGCTCCTACAGTTCGTTCTGATTACTGTTTGTCCAGATTAGACCCACAAAGCAGAGATTTAGGCAGCTAAATGAATCAAGACAGGGCCTGATTCAGTGATGCATTTAATATTTTGCAAATCTGCTGAAGACCCCAAGTATTTAATACTTAAGTCCTTTTGACTTCCATGTGTCGTGAACATACACAGAACTATGTGGCTGAACATCATTTATGCTGACAGTGTGAACCCAGATGAGTGCACATGCCAAAAAGGGGAAGACTACCTCAGAATCATCTCAGGCAGGTCCTCAATTATATTAATTGCAGCGCTAATTGAAAAATATCCAGTTAAAACTCTCTTGTGGCAGAAAGCACAGATCCTGCAATATAAAGGACTTTACAATCGTGTTTTAATTTGACAGACCTGTTCCCATCAAACAGTGACAACATTTCTTTTGACATTTTTAATTGCAATATTTTTATTTTTATCCAAAATTTCCTTCCTGTACTTAACGTGTGTCACAGATGAGAGCTGGCAGACCACTGCTTGAGTACCAGCCACTAGCCCCCCTTACTGGAAGCACTATGAAGGGAATCTGGTGATCCTGGTACCCAGGGTGAGGGTTCAGGACTGACCAAACCTGCTCTGAGTCCTCAGGACCTGAGAGGCTTCACTTATTGAACTCTGTGGCACCAGACACTATGACCAGCTGCTATCTATAGCTACCCAGTGACAGTAGATTGGCTTTTTTTGCCTGTAAATTACTGGACACAGGTAGGGAATTTATTTGCGTAAGTAAAATTCCGGAGCAGCATTCCATCCGCCTCCTCGCTGATGCTGACATGCTGCAAGATGTTGACCTTCTCTGAAGCGTCAGCCTGTATTGCCCTGAACCCAGCGAAAACACTTAGGCCTGTGCTTAACTTTGCATCCCATTAGGTTTGCCCTTGCACTAGAAGTTAAGCATGTGGGTCACAGTTTTCCTGGATCAGAGCCCAACTCCCGGAGGTCCTTCAAGATTTAGCTAGATAGAGCTTCTTAAATGATGCGGTGCAATTAATATAACATGATTCTGCTCTCTTTTCTATTAGTGGCTGATTGGTGATGGGTAGGCTGGGCTGGCCAGGAGCGGACATCCAGTCATCAGCACTTTCTCCCAAACTATCAGCTATACACACACACCTCAGTAATTTCTAATTAACGAAGTCCCTTCTGGGGTGCCTTTTTGTAGCTGACCAAGGCTGTCCCTTCCTGCAGACCCAGTGCCTGCTTACCAAGGTCTAAATCAGGACCCCAAGTGCAAAGCTCAAAAGCAACTTTGCTTCAGCTCTGAGTTGTGGGAAGACTGAGAGCAGCTGCTGCAGGGTGACTGGATCATCAGGATGAGCTGGTGGCTCTCGGGTCTCCCAGGCGGTGGGATACAGCCCCGTGTGACTTGCATGGTGATGTGCCTGCCCCTGCAGGAGGCAGAGACCCCTCATCTCCTCTGACACAGGCAAATAGGCGCTGGGATGGCTGTGTCCCCTGAGGGAGGTTGCTCCCTGCAGCCTGCTGGCCTTGACTTCTCTGCCCTTGGCCTGTTCCTCAAGTCCTGCAGGATCTGCTTCCTTCAACAGGGAAAGAGCAACCAGGCATCTCTCGCTTGCACGCCGAGAGCACCGAGGAGCCCGACCCTGAGAGCAGCCACCCACGGCGCTGGGCGCTGCGCAAACGTGGGGCAGCAACGACCCCGTTGCCACCGTGAATGGTGACACTGGGAAGGATGGAGAGCCGTGGCTCCTGGCCAGCACTCACACGGACACTGATTCCTCATGGGGCAACGCAGACAAACCCCCGCTCCGTGAGGATGCCGGCGTAGTTTCCCGGTTCGGCGTGGGCTACATCACTTCAAACAAGGGCTCGCAGGGCAGCTCGGGAACGCGGGCGATAAGCCAGCTCCTAGCCCTGCCTGGCCGCCTTTCCTCTCGGAGCATGGAGGCGTTATTCCGCGGGTCTGAGCCCCTCACCCTTTCTGCAGTGTGGGATAAATCATCCAACCAGTTCAGAACTTGCGGGGACACTGGCAGGGGGCTGTCACCCCCGCAGCAGCACAACGCCCAGGAAATCACCGCTGAGCAAAGACACGCCACGAATCCTGTCGTGTCGTGTACCCGCCCCTCCAGCTCCTTTGCAGCCGTGTGGGGGGGCCTTGACCCACCGCGCCCCCGCAAAGCCCCGCGGAGCAGCCGCTGTCCCGGCGGCTCTCCCT